>OY482671.1:68645780-69245780 GCA_960531455.1 Urophora cardui | reverse complement strand
TGTTGTGCCAAACCCAATTTGTTGTTGTTGTTCTAGTGCAAAATTTTTCGGCTGTTTGCTGTTGTTGCTTCGGCTGTGCCGCTATCGGTGTTGTTGAGTCACTATCTGAGACGCTGTTGTTGTTGTTGTGCCAAGCCCAATTTGTTGTTGTTGTTGTTGAGCCAAATTTTTCGCTATTTGCTGCTGTTGTTGTTATTCGATATTTATGTTTTTTGGTGCGTAAATGTTCACTGCGGTTATCATTTAATTCATGAAATTCTATTGTTTATCAGGAAATGCAGCGACAAACCGACACGAATACGATATGACAAACGAATTTGAACGACGAAAAAACAGATTCTTGTGTGCACAGGTGTGTGTGTGTACGTACACGTATGTATATATTTCACTTTACAATCGAGTGTCTACGTAGAACTAGCCATTTAAACTAATTTAACATAATGTACATATTTTGCAAAATATACTGAACACTGATTTTGTGTTTTCGCATCTATTTTTATTATTTAAGAAGTTATTTATATGCAATATAAAAAAAATAGTTTTACACCACGAAAAGAACCGTCTCGTTTTGACTCTACCACTCAATTGACTTTTCGAAAACTGACTCCCGCTGTACTAAAAAAATTCTTATTAGCGCGTGCCTTCCACTTTTTCTTCTGTATTCGTTTTGGAAGAGTCCCGTTTCTTTTTCCATATAGCCTGCAGTGGTGTAGTGACGTGTGCATAATAGTGGCGTGACTTTACGGTTACCCGAATGTCTATATCATGGTATGACGCTAGCAATGGCACAAGCGAGATGGAATGCGATTGCCATGTTACACAAATAAAAATACCAAAACTTTCGGAATAAAATGCCTCAAGCATTTTTCCCATGAAACTATCTCAAATTAATCGCTTATATTCGTGCCCTAGTAAATTTGCTACTGTAAAATTCTATTAGTGTACGTTGGAAATATTAATAGACATTGTTGTCTTACGCTCAAATTATAAAAATGGTAAGAGACAGGAAAATCTGATTAATGAAATAGTATGTTTGTTTCTTATTAAACTAGCAGCTAGCTGTCAAATGAAATGAAAAGAGCAAAACGGAAAGAATTACGCTCATAAAGAGTGAAGTGAACAGAAAATCAAGAAACCTTCTGCCAGCCCAAACCTGGCTAACTATCCATAACTAGCCAATAAGAAACAAACATAGTAAAATTATTTGGTAAATAATTATTTAATTTTCTGTGAACTATGTAAAATTTAAAATTGTATGGAGCGCATAAGAACATCTTATAATAGGTGCATTTGAAAGTACTAAGTATCCGAATAACCACGTGTTACGTATTTTCACAATAAGAAGTGTTCATGGCAACCCTGGAGAACCAGTTTCTCCATCACCAATACATGTGCATATCCCGCCATTGGAACGATTGTCAAGGTTGAGATGGGAAGTTTCTGTTAAGCTTTCCCCATGAGAGGCCTATTTGTAGAGGTTGGCTCGAAAGCTTGCCTATTTACAATAAAAAAAAATTTCATGCAATCTATAAGGATTGAAATCTTAAGAATGAATCAAAACCACATAACCATATAACCATCTAGAAGAAAAAAAGAAAATCGATGTAAATTTCGGATAAACCCACTCACTTAAAATTTGTTTAGACACTTAGTGGAGGAAAAATAATTAATTACAGGATTTTGAATACAAAAAAAAAGGTTACATTTAAGATATCTAGTAACTGAATAAGAAAATACAAATTTTAAATATTGCCAGAACACCACCAGTGGTGAATGAAATTTACTCGTACAAGGAAATGACTCTTGTCAAAAAAAAATTGTCAGCTGTTGCCATCGAGACAACCTCAAAAATCACCCTCGTTTCGCAGTGCGGCCACCTGTTACACTAGCCCATAGCTCAAACATACAAGGTCGATGCGAGGGAGAATCGCTCTTCTTCTTCTTGGCATATGTCAACTTATTGTCTGTTGCCTTGATTTTACAATTTTGCAGGCCTTGTTCGTAGAAGTAGAATGCTAAGCTCAAGGTTTATCCATAGAAGGTTATATTAGTTACGTTTTGATGTGCGCGTTTCCAAAAAAAAAATGTCAACGTGAAAGAGGAGAGAAATTATTTTCAAAGTAAAAATTTTTCCCCAATCGGTTCTATCTGACGTTCGCACCTTTTTTGCACACGTACCCAATTGCAATCGGCTTATCTGCCGCGAAATCCTTCTTTAAACAATCCCTGCTAAGTTGTGTGTTCACTTCTTTTTCCCTGCTTTTGACATTTGAAATAAGCCGCCTAACGTCAATCGCATATTCTGCCTCCCATGCGGCGACCTGTTTAGTTTGCCCACGCGTCAACCATTCTTCTTCACCATGTCAGCACGTCGGCCATTATGAAATGGAAGTTATTGGAAAAGTACTAAGAAAAACTACTAAAATAGTGGTGATGCCACACAGACAGAATTGAGCAACCGAAATTAACCCGTTTATGATCGATATCAGGATTGATATCGATAGCGAACCATAACATTGTTATATATATGCATGTGTTTACATAATGCATATGGGCATTTCCGCAAGAGTGTAAACCAGGAGCAGAGAAAATTAATCTTTGTCTGAACAAAGTTTATAGATTCCGATCGATAACTGCACATTTCACCTTTTATATGCCAAAATGTTAGACTAATTGGTTCGTTATATTCCCAGATATGAACGATTTGTAACCAAGTACATAAAAGGTGACACTGTCATTTAGCCATAACATTAAATTAAAGTTTTTTGTTTTTTCTTTTTTTACATTACTTATCTTATGTTATTACATTATTAAATATAAATTTTTTTGTAATGATCACAACTACAGTGGTGGGGCTTTTTGTTTTGTGTTTGTATGTAATTTATACAAGTTTATTCATAACGTTTAAATATCTTCTTTGCTAATTTTGTTGTACAATTATTTCACTCAAACTCCCCACTGTGACCCTTCGACCAACCTTTATCACTAAAACCTAAGTTTCCTGTTTTCTCTTTTTGTTGTTTTCGAGTTAACACACTTCACGTCGAAACAAATTAAATTCTTATGAAAATAACAAAATGTAATTGTAATTATTTAGGTGGTTTTATGTGTAATTTGCCATAACCAGTAGCGTGGTTTTTTTTTTTCCATTAGTTGTAAATATATAAAAGACATAGGTCGATTAAAAGGTCTATAAAAATCACATAGTCAAGTTGCTGCTCTGCAACATGGCCTTCCGACCGAACATTCTCAACCGCCTTTTCCCAACTGACTACTGCTGTACTAAAATTTTTATATCCAAGCGTGCCTAGCTAAACGCTCACCTTCCCCTTTTTCTGTATTCGTTTGGAAGAGTCCCGTTTCTTTTTGTTTATGTATTGCATGGCAGTGGGGCAGTGTAGTGATAATGGTAAGAACAGAATCAAAACGTAACGACAAGACACTACGTCAGCGACAGTCTGTCACGATTAACATCTATGCGCTATTATGGAAGCAATTACAACAAAGTCTACGCGTCGCAATGTCGTCCAACGACCAAATTACGTTGTCATCAACTTAGACTGGTTTTTAGTTTTGGTGACGACGATGAGTTGCCACTGCATTATGAAATATGAAGATTATGACATTCAATAAATCTGACGAACTTTACAAAAAAAAAACAGAAGTATTTATACGCAATCAAACGTAATAAAGTCTAATGCATTACACTAATGAATTTAGCTATTTAGCTTATTATTTTACGTTGAAAATTTATGGTCTAAGCAAAAGAAAACCTTTAATTGTGACAAAAAAAATTGTAATGCGGGCATATGTAGTGACAGATGTTGACACTTTTACCATGCTTAAGTCGCTGAACTCGCACTGACGTTATTACGTCCAGCGTCTGTCGCTGTCGCACCGCCGCGTCGCCTCGATTTGTCTTCAGCGTAAAGTGGCGTGACTGCCGCTTGTTCAGTGGCGTGATTTTTCTGTTATTTGGATGTCTATATTCTGGTGTGACGCTAGCAATAACACAAGCGAGATGGAATGCGGTTGCCATGACACACAAAAAAAAATTACCAAAACTTTCGGAATAAAATGCCTCAAGCATTTTTCCCATGAAACTATTTCAAAAAAATCGATTATATTCGCGCCCTAGTAAATTTGCTACTGTAAAATTCTAATAGTGTACGTTGGGAATATTAATAACCATTCTTTTCTTACGCTCAAATCATAAAAATGGTAAGAGACAGGAAAATCTGATTAATGAAACAATGTATACTATTGTGTGGTAAATAATTAATTAATTTTCTGTGAACTATCTAAATTTTAAAATTGTATAGAGCGCATAAGAACATTTTATAATATGTACATTTGAAAGTACTAAGTCACCGAATAAGGAGAACCAGTTTCTCCATCACCAATACATGTGCATATCCCGCCATTGGAACGATTGTCAAGGTTGAGATGGGAAATTTCAGTTAAGCTTTCCCCATGAGAGGCCTACTTATAGAGGTTGGCTCGAAACCTTGCCTATTTGCATAAAAAAAATTTACGTCCAATCTATAAAGAGTTTAAATTTGAAGAATGAATCAAAACCATATACCCATTTAAAAAAAAATTTCAATGTAAATTTCGAATACAATTGCTCATTTAAAATTTGTTTAGACTCTTAGTTTAGGAAGAAAAGGAATTAATTACAGGATTTTGAAAAAAAAGGTTACATTTAAGATATCTAGTAACTGAATAAGAAAGAACAAAACGTTATTATTGCCAGAACACCAACAATGGTGAATGAAATTTACTCGAACAAGGAAATTACTCCTGTCTAAAAAAAATTGTCAGCTGCTCCATGGGGACAACCTCATAATTAACTTCATTTTGCAGTGCAGCCACCTGTTACACTAGCCCACAGCTCAACCATACAAGGTCGACGTGAGAGGGAATCGCTCTTCTTCTTCCTGTTCTTGGCTTCAGTCAACTTATCATCTGTTGTCTTGATTTTACAATCTTACATGCGTTGTTCGTAGAAATAAGTTGGATGCCAAGTTGCGTGTTCTCTGGCTTTTCCCCCTGCTTTTGACCTTTTCAAACAAGTCGTCCAACGCCAATCGCATATTCTCCCTCACATGCGACGACCTGTCTTGTTTGGGCCACGCGTCATCCATTCTTCTTCACTGTGCTAGCACGTCGGCCATTATGAATTGGAAGTTATTGGAAAAGTACTAAGAAAAAAACTACTGAAATAGTGGTGCTGCCACACAGACAGAATTGAGCAACCGAAATTAACCCGTTTATGATCGATATCAGCATTGATATCGATAGCAAACCATAGCAACTGCTACCCAACTGTTGGCAACTATTGAGCTCAACAGTTGCGGAGCAGCTTTGTCTTAGAAACTTACCCAATGATGCGCTATTTCAATATAACACTGACTCAATTTCGTGCGCTAACACCATCACCAATATAGCGCTAGTGTAAAATGGCACCACCACAAAGCCAAAAATCACAGCGTATATGACACCGTCTCAATTATGTATGCTAACGCCAATTCCGAACCATCGCTAATACGAAAGGGTATTGATATTTTACTTTCACAAAGAAAGAAGACAAAATTTACATTATCTGTGAATAGGAGAGAAAAATATAATACAAAATAAATAAAATAAAATATTTATTAGCATATAGTATATTTTTGTTACGCATGGTAAATGGTAAGGGGAAATTTCGATATAATGCGCCCGCACCCGGAATCTTTTTAATAGGGTGGAGCCGACCCCCGTATTCCACAATGAAGATGCAGCAAAACGAGATCCCAGCATATTTTAACAAATATACGCAAATGATTTTTAAAATTAAATTTAATTGTGGCACAATTATTGTGCCCGCGTGTATGTAGAATTGCGCCAAAAGAAATAAAACGGGGTTAGCAGACAGTAAGAAGCGAACAAGTGTTATTTATCGATTATTCCATGGCAATTGCGCTAAAGGTGTTATAGCGCCAGAACCGTGCACGGTGCAACGGTTGGCGCTGGTGTTATTGTATCAGCGCCAAAAAAATTGCGCCATTACCCATGGCTACACGTGCAAGAAATCAAAATCAAAACAAAAGACTACTAGGATTGGGCGATATATATCGATATATCAATATATCGATATTTTTAAAATAGTACAGCCTTGCTAACTCAAAAAACTGGGTAGTAGTCATAGGGCCGTAGTCATAGTCGATTTAAAACATTGTTTTACCACACTTAGGGCCGTTTACTCAACCTCTGATTAACGCTAATCACGGTAAAAGTCCGGTTAAACATCATTATCGACTTCATCAAACCATGCATTTATCATGTGGTCGATAATGCAGTCCATGAGTTAACCGGCCCTTTATCCTCCGGTTAGCATTAATCAGAGGTTGAGTAAACGGCCCTTAGGGCCGGTTTCACCATCTCCGGCTAAGCACTTAACCAGAGATTTTTGCCCGGTTAAGCAATTTATTTGACAGCTCGCCATACAATTTACGTCAAACTAACCAGCGATTAAATTAACCGGAGATGGTGAAACCGGCCCTTAGAGCCGTTTACTCAACCTCTGATTAACGCTAACCACGGTTAAAGTTCGGTTAAACATCATTATCGACTTCATCAAACCATGTATTCAACATACTGTCGATAATGCAGTCCGTAGCTTGACCGGACCTTTGTAATCCGGTTAGCGTTAATCAGAGGTTGAGTAAACGGCCCTTAGAATGATGCTAGCATAAACCTCATTTTATCTCTGTCATAGACGACTTATACCGGTATTCTGTAACTCCGTCTCATCTCAAGTCTCTAAATTTGAGATTTGAGACATGAGACGATTTTTGTGACTTGAGCTAATTTTGGTATTCTGTAAAGTTTAGTATCGACCTCTCAAGAAACGCAAAAGTTTCATATAAAATGACGTACAAGAAATGCTCAAGAAATTTTTCTTGTGAACTTTCTTGAACGAGTATCGACCTCTCAAGAAATTTAGTACACTTTTTTAATACTATTTTTCAACGTTATGCTAATACAGACACACAGGTTTTGCCAAGAAATATATCATCGAGCATTTATTTCTTAAAGAAATTTTGACGTTTGTTGCGTTTTAAAAAAAAATCGTGGAAATCGTTAGTGAAAATGGCAAAAAAGAAACGAAAAATAGAATGCACAATTTTTCTAATGATGCAAGGGAATAGTTGGCATCGATTTCCCCTATTTTATTCCATTCCGGCCATCAATATACCACAGTTTACCAGTAATATAAGGTCATCCTCATCGCTTTCGATGATTTCCTAAAATAACAACAAAATAAAACTATTGAAACATATATTTAAAGCTTTTATTTAATATTTTTTAAGAACTTACTAATTGCTTATGTTTACAAAAAGGTTTATTTTGTTTACGTTTTTGATGCTCTGCTTCATTTCACTTGGTATTCACGGTGGATTACTAAACGTCAAAATTTCTTGCCTACTACTATTTTTTTACTCAAGAAATAAATCCAAAAATTTCTTGAGCTGTTTCTTGAGAGGTCGATACCAGCCTTAAGCCACAGTCACTAAAAATTTCACCAAAGACTGTACAGAGACTGTTTGAGATAACGAAATAATTTAACGAATACTCACTAATCGATTCCATACGAAAATAGATTTTGGAAATGAGTTTATGAGCAATATATTAAAAAAATAAAGCTTATCATTACTACTTATCACTTATAAAAATAGTTATGAATATGTTTTATAAGTGTTTTATCTGAACCGATTCGCAAAAAAAATCATGTAACTTAAAACATTGAAATATCAATAAATGTCGTATCTCATCACTAGTTACTTCTACAGTGCTAATTACCAAGGCAGATCTATAAAGGTAACAGCACGGCGGCCATGTTGAAAATCTCTCGTCTAAAACGTCAAAAAGCACGTACGAAAATGTAAACAAGACGGAAGTAAACAAAATAAAAGCAATACGATTTGACAATTTAGCCAAAATGAAAATGAATCAGCTGCTGAGCTTATATTACCGGTATAGATCTGCCTTGGCTATTTACACTTGATCGAAATGGCGGAAAAAATTAATGCCACTATCACCAACACCGTCGGCAATACCGAAATGGCGTATTCGGCAAATCGGCATTATGATAACCGACGACGTTCCGAATCTTTCGAAGTTCGGAAAATCGGCATTATGAACACCGAATGAACGAAAATTTTGACAGTTTTTCGTGCCGAAATTTGCCGCAAGTATTTGGTTGCGGCGATATTAACAAAATATCAAAAAATTACAATAAAAGTTTAAGTAAATGGTGTAAATACATGTATGAAGTTTGAATAAGTGTTAATAAGTGTGATTATATGTAAATATATTAATCAACCGGTCGCGAGAAGCCACAAACATGGCGTGAGTCCATTGCATTTTCCACCGAGATTGAATTGCTGTTATATGCAAAGAAAAACTTCAGAGAAAAAATTGTGAGATAATTATAATAACAGTGATTTAAATACGTGTGTATGTAGTTTTTGGAAATTAAAATATATTTTCACCAAAGAATAATAATGCATTTTCTGAAGTTGATAACTATTGTTTGACTACTATAAAAAAGCAACTAACGAATTATGAATGTGTATTACCAACAACTTACCATTTCAGTAAAAACTTTCGTCTCAATAAGGACGCATTCAAATAAATATTGCAGGTGGTGGAAGGTCGGCTTAAGTATAATGCGCCCGCCATATTTATTTCCAAACCACTAAGGGCCGTTTACTCAACATCTGATTAATTTAATCGTTGGTTAGTTTGACGTAAATTGTATGGTGAGCTGTCAAATAAATTGCTTAACCGGACAAAAATCTGTGGTTAAGTGCTTAACCGGAGCTTGAGTAAACGGCCCTAAGAATGTTTCAATGAATCCTTCAGTAAAAGTTCTGCAAATGATAATTTTACTAGTTATAACACTTCCGACTACGGTAAATTACTGTAAATCTCTCCAGATCTAACTCCAGAAAGGGAGTTCTGTCGGCTGAGGGTTATTTTTCAAAGCGCGGTGCAGTGCATAGGGGTGCTTTACGCAAAAATACTGTGTTATTAATGAGTTATAAGTTACCGCAAGATTTCGTTTGAATTTTAGTGATCTATCGCCAAAAAAAAAAGAAACGAAAAATTCCGGTGCCGGGTACATTGTTATTGAAATTTTCCCCTGTTTTTGTATACAATTTGCTTTTATGTAGTTCAAAATAATTCTATGAAAAACAGAAAAAAGGACAAGGTAAAGGTTTCTTTCACGCAAAATGAAGAATATTATTTTTATTTTCAGCCTCTAATTAAATTTACGCTTGTTTACTTAAAGTAAAAGGATTGCTATGATCCCTTAAAAACTTTCTCTCGTTTATCAGATTCCTTTGCTCTTCTTCATCCAATATCGCAATAGAATCCATTATTTTATTATTTAAATAAATAGTTTTTAGTAAAATAAACTAACGATGTATTTGCTTTTATCAGAAAGATAAGAAACGTCAGAAAATCCGGCTCAATTCTACCAGCCAGATTTAGAAAGGTAGGCGCATACTTGAACTCAGAACTTTAATATTGTAACTGGTATAGTTTAATAATGTTTCGCCTTGGTTAAAATCTGTATTCGCTTGGGACTCGCCCATTCCTGTAGGCCATAGTGTGAATTTGCTTTGATTTTGACATTACACTGTACCTTTGTAAATAAAAAAAAGTAGTTTCTGAATTCGCCGCTGCGCCTACCTGTCTTGAATTTCGCATCAGTACTTGGCAACACTAATTCGAACACAGTTCACATATTTGGCTACACTGAACTTCGAACCGTCGGGGTTGCTGATGCCATTTTCGATGAGTTCGGCACCGTGGCTTCGGCATTTCGGTGGCGCCGACGGCGTTGGTGATACACACATAAGTTAGCAGAACCAGCAAAATTTTTTTATTTTGCTAATACTAATAATAATACAAAGAAACTTGTTTTATTACAGAAAATAGCAAGCGAACAAGCAAAGAGCAAACAAATTTTTAAGGTTTTATAAATTTTGACGCTTTATTTAGTTCACCTCAATGTTTTGTTTATTTTGTGACCTCCTCGCCACCAGGTCACTAATTAGTGACGTATTTTTTGAGACTTGAGACGTGAGCTCGCTTACAGAATACCAAATTGTCTCAAAATCAATCTCACCACCAAATTTAGAACGACGTTTAAAATAGTGGTGTGTCATAGACGAGTTAGAACAACGTTTTTGCTAAAATGAACCGAAACAGGGTTACCCATTAAAAATAATAATAATCGCTCTGTTATTTTAAGAAATTTCGAGGGTTTTAAAAGTTCACCCTGTGTCAACCTTTAAGGGCCATTTTCACCATCTCCGGTTAATTTAACCGGTGGTTATTTTGACGTAAATTGTATGGCTAGCTGTCAAATAAATTGCTTAACCGGGAGAAATCCTCCGGTTAAGCACTTAACCGGAGATGGTGAAACCGGCCCTAAATCCAGGAAAGAGCTCGTGAAACAAACTGGAGCTCAAGAGAAAAAGCTTGTCTGCGGGAAAGCATTCAGTGCCACCTAATCTACATATGTTTGTCACTCTGATGAACATTTCTATCGAAAAATCGTAATTTAGTCAGAACTTCCAACCCGGGTGAGATTGGAAGTCCCCTATTACATTGACAGGCTCATCAATAACTATAAAATATTCCACTGTGGCCTTATCAAAGCAATAAAATTCCTCTTCCTCCATTCCTTCTATATACCTTTGTTCTCCGTCCCGGGATAGCATCGTCTATAATACTTTGCAAAATCTTAAAAAATTCTGCTATTTCCAAACATACATATTTATTAAAATGTCTACTTTTCACGTTTTATTTATTTATTTTTTATTGAATTCGCGTACTCTTTCTATTTTTATAGTTTTTCACGACGAATTTCCAGCTTAGAACAATATTTTAAGATTTTAAAATGACGTTCACCTCATTTTAAAGTTAAAACGCTGTTTTAGTGATAAAACTGCTTTTAAGTCGACTATGACAGAGATAAAATGACGTTTCATTTCATTTTTTTTTTTCATTTCATTTATTAATTTAAACATTAGTGCAATAAGTACTTATGTAAGTCTTTTGTAGCACAACAATAATAATTAAGCAAAACATAACAAGATGTACACGACCATAGCTTAAGACTAAACTTTTGTATAACTAATTAAAAACATCATATATATTATTTCTAATTGGTGTTTTATAAAAATCCCTTTTTCTGCTCACACAATTTACCAAAATTAATAAGCAAGGCATCGTTTTAAAGGTATTAATCAGCTATGCATGCGACACGGTATTTTATTGGGCGTGGTACTTTTTTTCTAATAGTATTTTGTAAAAATAAAATGTTTTAAACTAAAAGATTTGCGCCTAAAGCTATGCCTTCAGAATTATTTTATTCTAACAAGAGTGCAGTGTTAAATACAAATTTCAAATGTAGATGTCGCTCCAGATGAATAGTCGTGTATATTTTAAAACACTTTTAGAAGCTTCAGCTGTATGTTTGTATGTAAACATCACATTATTTTAGGCGAAAACGTGTGTATTCATACTTACGCTGAATGGGGATTTTTTCAGCATAGGATGTGCTTACTTAAACACAGCTGTTCGAAGTACAATATATGAATATGTATATATAGTTTTGATCAAATAACGGTTGTACGTAAGACAATAAAATATTGAGATAGATATGGACTTACATAAATCAAAACGATCACGATGAAAAAAAACCCCAGCGGGTTAGGGGGCTTAGAATATACCCGTGGTAAGGAATGCCTGTCGTAAGAGGCGACTAAAATCCACCAGCCTAGAAGGTTGATTATGGCCAAAAAAATCGCTCGCACGACAGTCGGGCTAGTGTCAGAAGGGACTAGTACTCGAGCGTACCGGATTTATCCGGCAAAGGACTGTCACATCCCCAACACTCCCCAAAACCTTCGGGGAGTGTCTTGGTGGCTACAACAACAACAACAACAACACCATCACGATGAAAAAAAAAATTGATTGAACGGCCGGTCGTACATAATCTAACTGCCGCAAAAATAGAAATATTTTAATGAAATGAGGTACACAGATTCTAATGGGAACGTAAAACATGATAATTAAGTCACTAATAAAGCCCGAGCGATGGAATTTCATCCATGTAATGACCTTATGCCGTTATGAGGAAATATGATGAAATTTAAAAAAATGGGCCAAGAGGGGAAAATTTTAAAATATTTATAAGTCAAAACTCAGGAACTGTAGCAGATAAATCGATTAAGCTTCGACCACTGATTTGCTTGCCAAGGCGTGTGGAAAAAAATTACCCAAGTCGGCAGGGACCACATATATGTATGCACATAAAAATATATGTAAACTATATAAAAATATAATGCACATACCTATATAAATAGGTATAAGAAAAACATTTTATGCGATATCTTTGTCAAACATATAGTAGTTCATTGAAAGTTCCATAAGTTCCACCAAACCAAATAAATAATAGGTTTTTTAAAATGGGCGTGACAGCACAAACCATACCGACTGGCGCCACGTATGTTTTGTTATTTCTTGCGCTAGATGCGCACGGGTCCAGCTAGTTTATATTTATTCCCTATTCAAGGATAGTATAGAGTAAAATAAAGCGTAAAGGAGAGGAAAGGAAAAAGGAAAGAAGTATTAGTATTATAGTGAAATTAACATAGATAGCACATCTATCACATTCTTTTAAGAAAATAAGATAACAAAACAGTCTTAACGTTGCTTTTATTTAGGCTACTACGTGTGATGACAGGAACAGAGTTTCATATACGTATAGCACCACTGTAGAGAAGTTACTCTCGCATTTACCAATACACCTTCACAAAAAAAATGCCTACCTATGAAATAAGCTGACACTCACTGAACATATCTTCATACATACTTAAAATTTTTGACACATGTAATTCCATCAAAACAATCCAATAAGCGGGAATCCAAATTTTTTTCAATGATTGATTTCTCACGTTTATTTCCGACATGTTTTCAAACTAGAGGTATAACATTTTTTCCCAAGTTTAAAAACCAATGGAGTTCATTTCGAAAATGCATCTGTATTGTTTCATATGGTAATACTATGTTCACGTTGGAGAGTTAACTTAAGTTAATGGTTTGGAGTTAATAGATAACTGTCAACTGTTCACGTTGAGGGGTTTATGTAACTCAGAGAAAAGCAAATTCCCCAAATATTTTACCAAAAATCAGGTTTATAAATTAAAGCAAAGAAGTGAAGTCGAAATTGTCAAAGTGTTAATTGTAGCAAGCATCTGGAATTTCGCTTTGCTTTAAGGTTTTTTCTATCAAAGTTGGAGCAGACAAAGCCAATTATGCACGGGCTCTAAGTGTCAACGGGATAATGGCAAATTAATTAAAGAAAATGTGAAATGTCGAACGCAGTGTTGTATTCAAACGTAGTAAAATTTTCACAAAAAAGTAGCCAAAATTCCTAATAAAATCAATTAAAACTCAAAAATATGTTAATTTTTTGTTATTATCGCAACAAATATAACATTAAAACTTCAATTCACATAATAATTTTAAAGATTTAAGATTTCAAGATTTGAATTTTTTACTGTAACTTTTGCACAGCACTGAGGGTGTCGCAACTTATAGATATAAACCAGGGTGCACTGATAAGGTAGAAGCATTACGAAAAATGCAACCCTTCCATTATATTTGTTATTGCCTCTCGTTGCTAGACTGTCAAACGTGAATTGTAAAATTGGCGAACACATATCCACACATTCAATATAATTTGACAGTTCAGAATCGTAAAATCCTTCTCATTAAACACTGAAAAATAAATTCTCAAACGTTTGAGAAAATATTGTTTCTAAATTTGAGAATCAGCATATATATAATTTGAAAATAAATATATTTGCAAGTGCTCATCAAATATTAACTGTGTTTTATTTAAGCGCAGGTGTATGTATATGCGCTTAAATAAAAAAACGGCTATTGTTTATAAATTTCAGAATAACTTATAAAACATTTGAGAAGAACTTGTTTCGCATTTTGTTCCATTTCACGAATTTCAACATATCAAGGTTTGTAAGAACGAAGACATTTTGTGTTTGCAAATTTCAGTCGGCGTTCGTTGTTCTACTCGAGCGGTCTCTGAACGGTTGAAGTGATAATGGTTGAAAATTATTGTGTATAAAGATGGTTTTTTATTTTTCCCACTTATTTTGTTGGCTTGTGGCTTTTTGTGAATTTACGCAAAATTTATTAAAATGTAGTTTGTTTGTACATAGGAATGTATATATATATATTAATATACTCATGTAACTTGTCGAAAGGTACCGGCGAAAATCACCCGCACGGGTAAATGAAAAAAATTACATCAGAGTGGAAATATGTTGTACATATGTACATAGATGCAGTGAAATAACGGCTGCGCGATTTTTAATTCCAATTTTTCGTTTTGTCTGAATATGGTGGATTATTATTGGAAAAAGCGCCGCAGGCGAAAAATTGGAATAAAGAATCGCGCGATTTTTAATTCAAATTTTTCGTTTTTTCTCAATATGCTGTATTATTATTGGAAAAAGCGGCGCAGGCAAAAATTGGAATAAAAAATCGCGCTCCCATGTCATAACTCAGAAACCATTGAAGATATATCGATAAAATTTGGTATGCGTATATATGTGTATTATAAAGTGACCTGATAAAAACATTTTAAGCCATATCTCTGTCAAATATAAAGATCTATCGTGAAAGAGTTTTTAGTGCTTAGCACGAAATTTTTATTTTTAATTCAATTTTTTAATTGTTGGGGTAAGTGAATGAAGTTGTTGAATTTTTTTCCACTTACCCCAACAAAGATCTATCACTGAAATTTTGTCGCGTGAGTCCAACTATGGACATAAAACAAAAAACATAAAAATTTTGGAAAATGGGCGGTACTATAAAAAGGCAATGGTTGCCCTCTACAGTTGTAGAGGAGCCGTTGCGCGTAATTGGGGTTTGTCACCTAGCGTGTCGCTGTGGCTTTACACCGCTGTGATTAGACCAATCCTGTTATACGGGGTTCTGGTGTGGTGGAAATGTCTTGAAAAGAGTTCAACCCTTCTTGCATTTCAAAAGGTGCAAAGGAGCGCGCTGATTTGTGTTGGTGGCGCGCTGCGTACCACTCCCAATAAGGCTCTGGACACTTTATTTAATGTCCTGCCGATTGACCTGATGGGTAGGCAATGCGCACTGTTTTCGGCACTGCGCTTAAGGGAACTTCCGGGGTGGAAGGTAAATGTAGGTGGTCACGCTGAGATCCTTAGCATTTCTCTGACCAGTGCAACGGACTACTGTGCACCGACCACCGGGAGGAATTTCGATGTTGTTATTCCGGATAGGGAGTTTTGGTCCAATGGACCTCCGGACTTGCCGGGTGCCCTTCACATTTATACTGATGGTTCGAAGCTGGATGGTAAGGTGGGTGGTGGAGTTTTCGTAGCCCAGACGGGTACGAAACTCTCCTTCAGCCTTCCGGATCATTGCAGCGTATTCCAGGCAGAGGTTGCTGCCATTCAAGAGTCGGTGGACTATCTTCGTAAAGGAGTCCTCATGCACGACAATATTTACATTTGTTCAGATAGTCAGGCTGCACTGAAGGCGATTGGGTCTGCTACTTGCAAATCCAGGACTGTAGAGGGTTGTCGCAAATCTCTTGACGAGATGGCTACGCAGGCTTCTCTAACGCTGGTATGGGTGCCTGGACACTGCAATATACCAGGCAAGGAGATGGCAGACGAACTTGCAAGAGCGGGCACATCTGCTCCGTTGTCGCCATCTTGGAAGGGTTTAAGAATGCCGCTCGCTACATGCAAGCTCAATATTAAGGAATTTTTCCATGCGGGTATTTTCACCCGGTAATTACTATAGGCATATTTTTATTAATCTGATTAAAAGGCAGGGATGGGCATCTCCCATACAAAATTTTCCTTTTTTTCGTAATATCTCTTGAAATATTTGTACTAGAATAATTAAAATTTGTGTGAAGAAATAATACATAATTATATACTCAACAGATAAACAATCTAGGTCTAGGTAAAGCAGAGATGGGCACCTCCCATACAAACTGAAACTTTCACAGCGAATATCTCTTGAAATATTTATAGTAGGTTAGGTTAGGTAATAGTGGCTGTTGGTACACACCAACACACTTAGGCCCATAAGGACCCATTGTGATACCACGAGGATCTAAACCCCAATTCGAACCAGAAAGTGGATTCAGCGAATCTTAGGATTTTTACAGGCTCTAAATCGGCCAAATCGCAGAGGCCAGAAAAGTGGGGTGCCCCCAGAAATTTTAGCCTCTTAGTCCACAGCGCGGGACATTCACACAGCAAATGTTCTACAGTTTCAGGCTCCTCCTCACCCTTACAGCTCCTACAGAAGTCATGAAAAGGAGCGCCCAATCTCTCAGCATGTCTGCCGATAATGATGTGGCCCGTAATCAGGCCAACAGTGAGCGCCAGGTGTTTCCTCTTTAAAAGAAGCAGCCCTTTATTACGTCTTGCATCCCAATCAGGCCATACGAATCTAGAATGAATGCAGGTGCTAAGGCGTTTCCATCTAGCACCCGCTTCTGCATGGAAAAATTTCTTAATATTGAGCTTGCATGTAGCGAGCGGCATTCTTAAATCTCCAAGATGGCGAAAGCGGAGCAGATGTGCCCCTCTTGCAAGTTCGTCTGCCATCTCATTGCCTTTTACATTGCAGTGTCCAGGCACCCATACCAGCGTTAGAGAAGCCTGCGTAGCCATCTCGTCAAGAGATTTGCGACAACCCTCTACAGTCCTGGATTTGCAAGTAGCAGACCCAATCGCCTTCAGCGCAGCCTGACTATCTGAACAAATGTAAATATTGTCGTGCATGAGGACTCCTTTACGAAGATAGTCCACCGCCTCTTGAATGGCAGCAACCTCTGCCTGGAATATGCTGCAATGATCCGGAAGGCTGAAGGAGAGTTTCGTAACCGTCTGGGCTACGAAAACTCCACCACCCACCTTACCTTCCAGCTTCGAACCATCAGTATAAATTTGAAGGGCACCCGGCAAGTCCGGAGGTCCATTGGACCAAAACTCCCTATCCAAAATAACAACATCGAAATTCCTCCCGCGAATGGTGGTCGGTGCACAGTAGTCCGTTGCACTCGTCAGAGAAATGCTAAGGATCTCAGCGTGACCACCTACATTTACCTTCCACCCCGGAAGTTCCCTTAAGCGCAGTGCCGAAAACAGTGCGCATTGCCTACCCATCAGGTCAATCGGCAGGACATTAAATAAAGTGTCCAGAGCCTTATTGGGAGTGGTACGCAGCGCGCCACCAACAAAAATCAGCGCGCTCCTTTGCACCTTTTGAAATGCAAGAAGGGTTGAACTCTTTTAAAGACATTTCCACCACACCAGAACCCCGTATAACAGGATTGGTCTAATCACAGCGGTGTAAAGCCACAGCGACACGCTAGGTGACAAACCCCAATTACGCGCAACGGCTCCTCTATAACTGTAGAGGGCAACCATTGCCTTTTTATAGTATATGTTTTTATCCGGTCACTTTATAATACACATATATAAAAGTGGGCGTGGCCGTCAACCGATTTTGACTATTTTCCTTCCAAACGTTTACTTAAGTAAGTAAATCACGCATACCAAATTTTATCGATATATCTTCAATGGTTTCTGAGTTATGACATATAAAACTTTCAATTTTTGACCCTTAATAAGTGGGCGTGGCACCGCCCATTTTCCAAAATTTCATCAAATTTCTTCCTAGGGGCCTGAGCTCAACACGTGGGTAAAGTTTTATCGCTCCAGCTATATTAGTGACTGAGATACCAAATTTCCGATTTTTTCTATATAGGAAAAGTGGGCGTGGTCATGGTCCGATTTCGCCCATTTTCAATACCAACCGTCCCAGTCTCGATACCAACTTGCATTTCAAATTTCATCAAAATATCTCAATTTTTGCGCGGGTTAGAGTGTTTACAGACGGACGGACGGACATGGCTCAATCGATTTCTCATTTCACCCTGATCATTTTGATATATATAAGTCTATATCTATCTCGATTATTTCATTCTGTTACAATCAACCGTTATGTGATTAAGACTATAATACTCTGTGTACTAGTACAGCTGAGTATAAAAATCAACCCTTGTGCTTTTACCTTATAGCTTAGTATCGACCTCTCAAGAAACGCAAAAGTTACATATAAAATGACGTACAAGAAATGCTCAAGAAATTTTTCTTGTGAAACTTTCTTGAGCGAGTATCGACCTCTCAAGAAATTTAATACACTTTTTTACCACTATTTTTCAACATAATGCGAACTCAGCAACACAGGTTTTGCCAAGAAATATATCATCGAGCATTTATTTCTTAAAGAAATTTTGATGTTTGTTGCGTGTTGAAAAAAATCGTGGAAATCGTTAGTGAAAATTGCAAAAAAGAAAAGAAAACTATAATGCACAATTTTTCTAATGATACAAGGGGGAAGTTGGCGTCGATTTCTCATATTTTCTTCCATTCGGGCCATCAATATACCACAGCTTAGCAGTAATATAAGGCCATCCTCGTCGCTTTTGATAATTTGCTAAAATAACAACAAAATAAAACTATTGAAAACATATATTTAAAGCTTTTAATTAATATTTTTAAGAACTTACCAATTGCTTATGTTTACAAAAGGCTTATTTTGTTTACGTTTTTGATGCTCTTCCTCGTTTTACTTGGTATTCACGGTGGATTACTAAACGTCAAAATTTCTTGCCTACTACTATTTTTCACTCAAGAAATAAATCCAAAAATTTCTTGAGCTATTTCTTGAGAGGTCGATACCAGCCTTATAAGTGTACCCTGGATATAAACTATGTTATAAAAGGTTGGCTTGGTAGAAACAGCTATTTTTTTTTTTTATTTTTTTTATTTCATTATCTAAATTGTCAAACTTTCTGTGTTAATTGCTTTTCTTGTGTGCATGTGTTGCTTGGTCATTTGAAAATGGTTGATTGATTCACATGAGATAGCAAAATGGGCAACATCAAAAAGTATTTCAGGGTTGCTTTGCCACAATGCGGCAACCTTATGGATCAACCTTGTCAACAATGGTGTTCTCTATGTCTCTTTTCTTGTAATATACTACGTTTATACGGCAGAATTCGTGAACTCTTAATTTCATGAATTCGAAATGGTCTCGTTTATGCAGCATTTATGAACTCATGAAATTCAGCTTTTTTTAAAAAAGTGGCAACGTTCTAACGACATCAGCTGTCAGGCAGATTTACCAGGTAGACTCGGTGGCGAATTCTGAAACTACTTTTTTTTTATTCACAAAGGTAGAGTGTAATGTCAAAATCAAAGCGAATACATATCATGGCCAATGGGAGTGCGCGAGTAACAAGCGAATTCACA
Source organism: Urophora cardui (assembly GCA_960531455.1). Lineage (NCBI taxonomy): Eukaryota > Metazoa > Arthropoda > Insecta > Diptera > Tephritidae > Urophora > Urophora cardui. Next base: position 69,226,314 of record OY482671.1, on the reverse strand, counting down.
ATTTAACCACGGCGAAATATAATTTTGACATTACACTACCAATTACAATAACAAAATTCATTGGACATTTTTGAATTCGCCACCGAACCTACCTGTTAAATCTGCCTTGACTGAATGAACAGCTGTTGGTTTGGCGTTGCCGGACTTGTACTTCATAATTTCATGAAATGATGGCGAAATTCATGAATAATTTTCGTGAACAATTGAATTCATGAATATTCGCTTATGCAGCGAAAATTCATGAAATAATTTCATGAATTTGCCAACTTATAAACGTAGTAATAGTTGCTTATGTTGTGTTTTAAGGCGGTGTCTGATACAACTTTTGTTTCGCTCTACGTGACAGCTGCGCTTTGACATTTTAGATGGGCGAATGCGTTTATACGAAGCTGTTCTCATAAGCAAAGTCAAAGTAAAGCAACACGAAAGCAGCACAGAAAGTTGGGCAAAAATCAACTTTTGGCGCGCGTTGGGCATCAGCTTATGACAAAATATCATCCACACTCATTTCTATTGTATAAATATTTATAAGTTAATGATTTTTATTTGATTTTTCACTATAGGAAAAATTTTTGAGCGTTAATTTTTCAATTTTTATTCGATTTTGTTATCGTAAACAAACAATTTGATAGCGGTGCCAAAGCATTCATTGTGAAATGCTTCTACTACTTTTCGCGTTGCGTATAAAGTTTTAAAGTGACAAAGTTGCATCAGTCTTTTTCTGTTCATTTTTTCTTAGGCACTCTGCACACGGAGCGTACTGCTTTAGACGCGTATTAGATACCATAGTGTAAAACCTTAGGCACTCTGCACACGGAGCGTACTGCTTTAGACGCGTATTAGATACTACAGACGAAAGCTGTACGCTTTGATGTCGCGCACGTATATTTCAATTGAGGGCTGCACACGAGTCGTCAGCTTCATGCATTCATTTCATTTCATTTTATTAGTCTTGTGTAACAAATTCACTTACAGACTATGACAAGAATTTATACTTAACCTAATAGGAGACAAATTAAAAATAATTCATAATAACATGACTTTTAAAGTTCCAAGATTTCATGCAAAACCCGAACAAAATTTGATTTGGAAGAGAACAGCTCAAGTGCTGAAGAGTTTAAGAGATAATTAAGTTCTTTTAAAGCTCCGTAAATGGGCGCATTCGCCGCATAATTAGAACACACATGTGACAGAGAAAAAAGCTCGTAGTTTCTAAGACAGCGTTGTGGAATATTGAAACAAATAGACTCAAGAAGAAAAGGACAATCAATAGCACTATTTAGGATATCAAAGACAAAAGAGAGTGAGAGAGTAACTCTTCTAACATTTAAGGATTTGAGATTAAGTAATTGGCATCGGGCACTATAACTGGGTAATGGGTCAGCAAAATTTAGAGAACGAAGAGCAAATCTCAGAAACACTTTTTGGACGCGCTCCAAACGTTTTATATGACAGTCAAAATAGGGTCTCCAAATGAAAACCGCATATTCAAGCTTGGAGCGAACTAGCGACGTGTAAAGAAGTTTAAGAGTATAAGGGTCACTAAAGTCTTGACTAAAGCGGCGAATGAAGACAAGCATGGCATAAGATTTAGCAATTGTGCTGTTGACGTGGCTTAAGAATGAAAACTTAGAATCAAAAATGATGCCCAAGTCGGTAACCTCAGACAGGGTAGAAATGCGAGAAGCACAAATATAGTAAGAGGTAGGGATAGGAGAACGACGTTTAGAGAAAGATACATGGAAACATTTACTGATGTTCAGATTCATGCCATTACGTTGACACCACAGGGATACGTTGTTAATGTCACTCTGCAACTTAATTGAATCAGATTGATTCTGAACAGTGGAGAAAATCTTAAGATCATCAGCATATAACAGAAAGTTAGAATGGGAGAAGCAATCACAAATATCATTAATGAAGATATTAAAGAGAAGGGGACCCAGAATGCTACCTTGAGGTACACCAGACGTAGCTACAAACGAGTAAGAAGAGGTGTTATCAACAACAACAACACATTTACGAAAGGAAAGGTACGTTTTCAACCAGGAAAGAAAAGTAGAGTGAAAACCAAAGGAAGAGAGTTTAGAGATTAGTAGCTTGTGACTGACCTTGTCAAAAGCTTTGGAGAAGTCGGTGTATACAATGTCGACTTGCAGAAGATTATTGAAAGCTGAGGTACAGAATTGAGAAAAGACAGCAAGATTGGATACAGTGGAGCGCCCAGACATGAATCCATGCTGGTTATTAGAAATCAGGCGATTGACGGAAAAATAGATCTTCTGTTTGACTATGGATTCAAAGAGCTTAGAAACGGTTGACAGCTTTGCAATGGGCCTATAATTGGAAACATCATGTTTATTACCCTTTTTGAACACTGGGGTGACTGAAGTGACCTTCCAGGCATCAATAAATACACCTGCTTCCAAGGATTTATTGAATATTATAAGCATTGGATAAGCCAATGCATGACAATTTTTAAATAAGACAGAAGATAGTCCATCAACATCAGTTTGCATAGACGATTTGATTTGTACAATACCAGACAAAACATCTTCAATCGACAACACAAGCGCACCGAAATTAATTGGCGTAACAGCGGGGGAGGAATGATTAGAGGGTACAGATAACACATCAAAATTAGAGCTGAAAAAGTCAGCAAATAGATTAGCAGTATCCTGAGAGGTTGAAGCTTGCGTTCCATTGAGAAAGACTTCAGAGGGGAAACTAGAGCATTTTTTCTTTGCCTTGACAAAACGCCAAAAAGCCTTAGGATTAGCTTTTATGTCAGATACGTATTTACGTATATAATTCCGCTGCAGGGCTTTACTTAAAGATTTAAACTCTTTACAATAACGGAGATATTCGGCCTTGTGAAATAAAGAATTGGAAAGCTTGAACTTTTTATGAAATTTGTTTCTCAAATTCTTAAGCCTCTTGAGTTCTCTAGTATACCAAGGAATTTTGTGGCATTTGCTCCTCATTACTGGTATATGATTCATACATATTGATCTAACATTATTTTTGAAAATTTCAAAACAATTATCAACATTGGAATTGGCAAACAAAGAGTCCCAATCTAAAATAGAAAAGGCATTATTAACTACATCAAAATTACATCGTTGATAGCAGAAATTTGTGTCCTTCGTGACTACTGCAAGGCTTCTAAAGTTATAAAACTCTAATTCAAGTGAGAGTGGAACATGATGTAAGCTAGCTTTAGAAAGGGGATCAAGACATTCGAACAGATTAAAATTAATGTTTTCACTCACAAATATAAGGTCTAGAATTCTCGAGAGACTGTTAACAATTTTATTTACCTGAAACAGTTCGAGGTTTGAAAAATTATCAATTAAATAAGATTCAGCAAAACTATGGACATTATTAGGGAAATACGTGTTACTTTTGTCGAGTTGAATCCACTCGAGGTTACCTAAATTGTAGTCACCAAGAACACAAAAATTGCTAGAGGAACTCTTAGATACTAAGGCTCTTATATTGTCTACATGAGCTTTGTACAACGAGTCCACACTAGTCGGTGGAATATATGATGCGCAGATAAATAAATCCGTCAAGCCACGCAAACGAACACACAGTTGATCCAGCAGCGAGTCGTCGTTTTCCATGGCCACAATCGAAGCGTTATATTTTCTTTGAACCGCGCAATCATAATACCTCCTCCTCTAGATAAACCCATTTTTGCAAAGTCTCTATCTTTACGGAAGACATTAAAAAAATTGGAATCGAAGTATTCGCTTTCACTGAACTCAGCATTTAGCCATGTTTCAATTAGTACATATATATCGAAATCACAATGGGCACTCATATTGAAGAATGTGTTCGACTTAGTCCTTATGCCTGACACATTTTGAAAGTAAATTTTTAGGTGATTAGAGCTGGGCCTAGTCGCAGGGCAATCATTTATGGATCCGGACTTAGAGCGTCGGCTTTCCGAAAAAAATTAAACGGTCGTAACATAACGTCAGTGGGCCAGATTTCAGAGTTTAAAACTTTGTTATATGAACATTCGGATACTCCCAACTTGAAGTTGATATTTCTGAGCTCTGAAAGATTAGTATTTTTTTTAACAAGTGAATTACATACCAATTTTTTTTTTATCAATTTGTGCATATTTAGATACGTATTCAATGATGTCCACAGCAGTAACACTTGGAGAAAACGAAGATATGTACAGCCATTTCATATGCGATGCAAGAGAGAGTTCATTATTTTTGTTGTTGGACTCGCAAATGAGGGGTTGCCCTAGTTTTTTATGGCTATGTTTTATAGCAGTCTTCCGACCATGGACATTATTACGCGGCGACGAATTGCTATGATCAAGTAGAGTTGCAGAAGCAGCTACACTAGCAAATGTTTGATGAGTAATAGCAGGCGTAGACGCAGCAAGAGACGTTGACTGGTTTACTGTAGGCACAGTTATGGGCATATTAGTAGTAGATGTACGCATAGAATAACTACTACTAGCAGCAGATGACTGGCTCACGGGGATCAGTTTTGGACCAGTCGCATTAGGCAGAGAAGCAGCATTGATATGTGGTGATAATGCTCTAGGTGCGTTAGCAGAGACAGCATTACGAGTACCAGCTGACGTCGACGCAGCAGAATTGCTAGACGGCGGCATCACTGTAGTTGTGTTAGAATTAAGTACCAAAGAGCTAGGCTTATCACGAACAACTGTGTCAATGGTATTGTTGGTAGGAACCGTGTTAAGAGCATTGGAGCTTACAATGCGGATGAGTTTGTTTACATCAGCAGTGAGCAATGAAATAGCGGCATCTTTCGCGTCGAGCTTAGAATGAAGCGAGAGAATTTCAGCATGCAGGTTTTGTTTATCTTCAAGCAGCGTATTAAGCATGGAGAGCACACGAGTATTTTCACCTCTTAGTGCAGCGATCTCTTTACCAATAATTAAGCGGGAAGTTGTATGTTTATTAGATTGTTGATTAGGAATATTGACAAAATTATTCTTAGCAGCAACTGTCTCTTTCAGAGCTTGCTCATTACAAATACTCCCACATTTTGCAGCATCTGACACAATAGAAGCAGGAAGTGGGGGAGGCGTGCGAATAGAGGCACGACGCTCAGTAGCACACTGATTACATACAAATGGCTTATTCGAACTATGCAGAAAATCGAGATCAGATTTTCTCAATCCGACACAATCCAAATGAGAGAACTCTTTACATTCGTCACAGAGAACTTTTTCAGCGAGACGGTCGACTCGCTGACCACAAACACAAGGCATGATAAGTTAAAAACGATTGTATGTATGTTTGTAAGTATGGATGTATGAAAATTATTTGTTACACTTTAAAGTGGTTAAATTATTTGATTTTATTTTTTGTAAATGCATTTAAATAACGCAATAGAGTCACTGTCTCAAGTTTTCACAACCATAATATGCAACAGGTTATCAATAATGAGCAAAATATTCAACTGGAAGTGAATAATTATTTAGCAAAATTAAGAGCGAGAATAAACACGTCCGAACAGGTTCACTATTTTCCAATTTATTCGTCAAAGTATGCTGGCTACATGTCGCTTGGCGTAAAGCAGTGCTGGTAGCTAGGCGTACTACGCTTAGAAAAGAGGAAGAAGAAGATGTTTGTTTACATTTTTCCACTTGGTGGAATTTATGAAAGCAGTAAAATTTGTGTAAAAAATAGGAAAAAATTAGTGTATAATTAAAGAAAATGGAAGATTCCGTAAAATTTTTTATCTTTTCTATTTAAAGCTTCGAAATTTAAAGCAAATACCGTATTATTAATTTGTTTGTTTGCTTTGTGCAGCGAAGTTTCATGTCGCTTCGTGTGCAGATCTTGAGACGTAGAGAAATCGACGCTACATGAAATGTCTCGTACGCGTCTATGACGATACGCCTCGTGTGCAGAGTGCCTTACACAATGTTAGATACCACGGTATATATATTGAGACGGTAATGCCAGTAGGCGGAAATGTCAAATACTGCTTACGTCACAGGACCAATAAAGCCGCGAACAACCAAACAAACAGCTGTGCCAATTGCAAAAGGAAATGACGTATGAGGACCTGATACTTTTTTCTAAAACCGAAAGAAATATGGCGGCCAGCGAACTGACATGACCTTTTAATTGGATCATGGTTAGATACTACAGACGCTTTGATGTCGCGCACGTATATTTCATTTGAGGGCTGCACACGAGTTGACAGCTTCATGCATTCGTCAAAGTATGCTGGCTACATGTCGCTTGGCGTAAAGCAGTGCTGGTAGCTAGGCGTACTACGCTTAGATAACAGGAAGAAGAAGATGTTTGTTTACATTTTTCCACTTGGTGGAATTTATGAAAGCAGTAAAATTTGTGTAAAAAATCGGAAAAAATGAGTGTATAATCAAAGAAAATGGAAGATTCCCTAAAATTTTTCATCTTTTCTATTTAAAGCTTCGAAATTTAAAGCAAATACCGTATTATTAATTTGTTTGTTTTGTGCAGCGAAGTTTCATGTCGCTTCATGTGCAGATATTGAGGCGTAGAGAAATCGACGCTACATGAAATGTCTCGTACGCGTCTATGACGATACGCCTCGGGTGCAGAGTGGCTTACAGTTGTGCTCAGCCATTTATTATTACTTATGGGAGTTGAACCGATTATATTCGTCACAAATATCGATATACTGATATATCAATATATATCGCCCAACACTATGGATAAATACGAATTCTCAAAGAAATAGTAAACTACGATCTTCAGAATATAAAATTTTAAATTGTGTACAAATGCGTGTTTAGTTTGCTATGTTGTTATCAAGATGTCTGACTTGAATTTAAAGTGAGTTTGCACTGCTTATTTACTTCCAACTTTTCGTAAAATAATAAATTGCTCCAAATATGTAAATTTACCTAAGAATGCTGTAAAATTAAGTTTTGAAATTTTTCCGTGCATAGTTACAAGTTATTTCATTCATTCACTAAAAGGCTGATTGGTATAATTTGTATACATATAATGAACCATGACCCGATAAAAATGACTCGCAGGAAGAAGGTTGTGGGTCTCATCACAAAAAAAGGTCTCGCTGTTGAAGGTATAATTTACCGGGGTGCAAATTTATAAGTTGTGGCAATGCTCCTAGTTTCTAAACCACTGCATATTTTTAAATGAAACACAGGAGGTGTAGTGGGAGTGTCTATATTAACATATATTTACTGTAGCCAATATGTATCCAAATATTTTTTAATAAAATAATTTTTTATTGATTTCAAAGAACTAACTTCTCAACAATGCCAGATACAAAATCTTAAGATTTGAATTAACATTTTTGAAATGTTTTTGCAAATTTCCTAAAACTTCACCATGAGAAACATTTTCTTCTGATGGAACAATCAGTTCACCAGGCAAACGTAATTTTTGTCCAAAAACCATTTCTGATGGCGTTGCTGAAATAATTTCTTTATAAACTGACCGTAAACCTAGATTTATCGGTAACTCATCATACCAATTACTGGTTCCATTTCTAGCCATTTTAGATGTTTTTAACTGTCTATGAAATCGTTCTACCATACCATTTCCTTGGTATGCAGAAATTGTGATGGTGAGTACCTAAAAATTTAGTAAGTTCCAAAAATAATTTAGACGAGAATTGTTCACCTTGGTCTGTTGTAATTTGTAATGGTACCCCAAAACCAGAAACATACTCACTTAAAAATTTATTTGCAACTATTGAAGCCGAAATATCTCTTAATGCATACACTTCTGGCCAACGTGTAAATCCATCAATAACACTACAGCCAAAAAATACTCTGAACGCTACTATCCTATCTATATGTAAAATCGGTCGCTGATTCCGAAAGTCGGGTTCATTTTTATTTCTATGGGAAGGTTTTTGAGATATCGGCAATTTACCGTTATTTGCCCAATAGCTCCATTTAATCCAATGTGTCTGTAAGTCGTTGAGCTATCTACGTTGGAGTAACACCAAACGAAAGAAAATTAGCTTGAACGAGTTTTTAGTGCATAGCACGAAATTTATTGAATTCAATTCTTAATTTAAATTTGAAGAAAAAATTGACTTTGTCAGGCATATAATTAAAAATGCACCATATTTTAGAATCTCCAACCGATTTTACCAGAGATGTAGAATAATTATTATTTCATTTTCAAATTATAAAAAAGTCTCACAAATTTCCTTCCGAATCATAAAAGTCTTTTGTCAATATTTTTTTTCTGATGAAAATGATAAAAATCTTCTATAATTATTATTCAGAAACTTATATTTTAAAAATCTTTCCATAATAGTTATTTCAAATATATTTTTTTTACGTCTTCAAGTTCTTTTATATTGAGACAAATTTGAAAAAGTCTTTGTGTAATTATTATCAGTAACAAATTGTTTTTTATATCTTCAAAGACTTTTTCATTGAGACAAAGTTCAAAAAAGTCTCAGAAAATTTTCAATAACTTTCATATAAGTATAAAATAAGAATAACTTTCATATAAGTACTTTAAAATTCAAGCAAATTTCCAATTTGAAAATGTATGAAAGATTTTTATTGAAGATATAAAAAATAAATTTGTTACTCAAAATAATTACTTAAAGATATTTTTGAAATTCGTCTCAATGAAAGTCTTTGAAGACTCAAAAAAAAAATTTGTTACGGATAATAATTACACAAAGACTTTTTTAAAATTTGTCTCAATATAAAAGTCTTTGAAGATATAAAACAAAATTTCTCATTTATAATAATTACAAAAAGAATTAAAAAAATATCTCAGAAATAACTATTATGGAAAGACTTTTAAAATATGTTTCTTTCAATAATAATAATTTTTTTTTTTTATTTATTCTCATAATAATTACAACTCTGGATTTTACATATATGTAGATAGAATAGTTGCGTCCAAAGTACAGACATTTTGTGATCCAGTGTAATTGTTAGAATATAACTGTATCCTTTTGAAACCGGTAGAGGTCCAACAATATCCATATGCACATACGTGTTCAAATTTACTTTTAGAAATTGCAATTTAGTATGTCGATTAACATTAGAAAGGGAATTCTCTAGAACAGGTCCATTTTGATTTTCACATATACATATATGGGCATTTCCTAGGCGATGCGGACGTTACGTTCGCACGATTTTTTGAATTTTTGAGGCACAAATATCGCGAAATATAGTATCGTTTTATTATGTAGGGAAAGATTTAGACCACAGCTGATGATAAAAATATATTGGCGACACTAATTTAGTTTAATACCTTTGTTTTAGCCACTAAAACTAGGTAGTGGACGTTACACAAAATGGAAGTGGTTTTTAGGTTATTAACTAAATCAGCGATTTTCTTCGAAGTATAAATGATAAAAGAGAAAAGTCAATGGTTGCTAAAATCCGCCATAGAAATAAGCCAAGAACAACATCTGATTAGAAACCGTTATATATATTGCGTAGCGGACGTTGCGTTGCGGACGTTACGTTGCGGACGTTAAATTTTTTGTCTATAGGTCTGTGCGGTGAGTGCACTGAAAGTGTAGAACAGTGTAGGGCATAACAACATCTGACAGTTGTCAGATCAATTTAGTGCAAAGGCGTCAACGAACGAATGCTAACGAAAATGGTGATTTAGTGCAAACCAGCTGATTTATGGAAACAAAACATTCTGTTTTATGTAAACAAACAATTCTCAATGGTCAAATTTATAGCTATTAATTTACGCAAATTTTCCATTTTTGATTGGAAACTTGCCACATTTTTTTCTTTGTTTTGCGCTTTTTACTCCTTCAAAAAATGTATGAGAATTTCGTTTGGTTGCCTACCCATTTGACTTTGATCATGCTTTCGGTCTGCACCAAATCCACATGATTAAATATGTATTCACCTAAATTATAAAACAATTTTCGAGGACAAAATCGCAATTTTTATACTTATACCTTCCTCAATATTTGCATCCAGATCGCTCAAAAATGAATATAATCTGCCATGCAGAGAAGAAAATCCCATATTTTTTAAATTTACTACGTTGTTGTTGTTGTTGGTGTTGTTGTTCTAGCGGTACTGAGCCCTGCTTAGCCGACGAGTTCTGCTCACAAATTGTCATCAATTTCACTTAACGGAAGGCCCAAGAATGTTTCAGCTTCTTTTGGGCTTGTCCAGAGGGACAAGGGTGTTAAGTTGGTTGGTTTGAGGCGGCATGTAAAGAGGTGCTGTGTGTCATGCGGCGTCTCTCCACAAGCCGGACATACGTTAGGTATATTTGGATCGATTCTGGCCCTGTAGGAATTGAGCCTACTACCCGACCTTAATTGTGATAGGGTGACTCGGGTTTCTCTGGGCAACTCCAGTTCTTCTGCAGCTATTGGTGGTGGTTGGTCTCTAATTATTATGTACGCGGGGCGGGTTGAACAAAGGTGGAGACCGTTTCGTTGTGTATCTCCTTTAATGCCTGCCTGTATGTTGTGGGGTCTAGCGGTTGATCTATGTATTTTTCAATCTCTGGGTTGAGATTGAAGAGGTGTTTTTTGATGTGTCGGGGGGCTCCAGAAGACGGTTGCTTGGATACCCTCTGCTGAGAGTGTTAGCTGAGCATGATGGTGTGATTCTCAACTGTGAGCACCTGTGCCTCGTGATGTAAATGGTGTTCTGGCGACATGAGTAGACTTCCCGTGGCGGTACGTAACGCTGAATTTTGGCAGGCTTGGAGTTTCTTCCACTGCGTCCTGCAAGTCCCCGGCGACCATATTGGCGATGCATAGTTCAGAACCGGCCGGCTGCGCGGAGAAGGAAGCAAGGCTGTCGAAGGTAACAACCAAGATTTTTGGGTTGTTTATGGTTGGGATGGGTATATTCCCTATCCGTATGCCAAGCTCTAGCCTAACCTCCTTCGTCCATGTCGTAAACAGGGTCGCGGAGGACTTAGAGGGCTGCAGTTCGAGTGAGCGCGATGTAAAGAAATGGAAAAGGTCGGAGAGATAACCATTTATTTTCGAGCATAAGTCATTTATGTCGGTGCCTGACGCCATAATCGAGCAGTCATCGGCGTAAGATATGATACGAACTCCTTCAGATGGAGGTGGGAGTGTGGAGATGTATAACTTGAATAGTAACGGGGACAAGACACCGCCCTGTGGAACTCCCTGTTTTATTCTCCTTGGTTTTGAGGTACCATTCCTGAAGTCAACTGATGCCAGTCGACCATTCAGATAGTTCGCGATCCACCTTTTCAGCCTCGGCGGGAGGTTCGAAACGTCTAGATCCTCCATTAGGGTGGCATGATTGACTGTGTCGAAGGCTTTCGACAAATCAAGTGCCACGAGGACCATTCTCTCGCAGGGGCGTCGCTGGTTAATTCCGCGAACCATCTGCATGTTTGTGGCGTTTAGAGCTGTTGTTGTGCTGTGCGTCTTTCTTTCCATGTTTGTGTGGCAAGTTGTAAATGTCCGTTAATACATATATGGTAGTAAGGCGGCCTCAAGTGTCTACAACCGGGAAGAGGAGAGATATCGGTCGATATGACTGCATTGGCTGGCTTCCCCTGTTTAAGTAAGGGGACCATCCCACGACAGCCGGTTCTACGTACCGGAACGACTCGGGGTTTCCTCGACCAAGGGCTGTCATTTCGGTTTAACCCTGTTTAGACCGACTTGCAATGCTCACAAATGAAATTTACTATCTTTACTTTTGGTTTTATTTTATTTTATTTAAAAACAGCTGTTTTCATATGCTGCACAAGCTTACACGAGCTATGAAGATGGTGTAGTTTAGTGCATTAAAGTGTAAGTTGGTGCGTTCTGAACAGTTTAGTGCAAAAAAATGTTCATCAAACGCTTTTTTTTTTAACTAATATCGCCCGAGTGATGAAATTTCATCCGTGTAATGACCTCGTTATAAACAATATGCGAAAGTTTCGAAAATGGTGGCACTCGTTAAGGGTAAAATTTTGAAAGTTTTCTAAGTCATAACTCAGATACCGTAGCAGATATGTATATTGATGGAATTTCGTACGCACAATATACTTGCTTAGACTTAGACGGTTACCAACACGCCTACTTTTATATATGGGTTTTATAAAAGGGGACTAATAAAAATATTTTCTGCGATATCTTGGTCAAATATTGATTGAAAATTTTTGGTATCAGTTCCACTGTAGACGTAAAACAAAAAAACAGTTTTGAAAATGGGCCTCTGTTTAGATCAAGGGTGCTCAACGCTGTTCTCTTTATTGTATTCTGGTACTTGATTCTTTAGAGCTGCGCAGATTGCATGACAGACATGTGACACTACATGACCAAAATGTTGCTTGCTTATTCTGTAGCAGGAAGCTATATGGCGACCCAAATCTCCAGATGCAAAGTACCTGTTGAATACACTACTATTAATTATTTGATAGGAGACACATATCTTACTTACTCTAATACCATAGCCTATTTGGTTTTTTCACTAATGAAATCGTTCGGTCTGCAATTTCGCTTGCGCAATAGGAATGGAAGGAGAATTTGATATAGTGGCTGGATTCATCCTAAAATTCTCGTTGAAAAGGGTAGGTGAACTCTTTAAGTTATCAAAGTCCGTCTCGAACCTACCCTTTTGATTTCTTCCCCTTAAGTATGGGCTTACACGATAACGGGGGGCTTGTTTACTCCATTCCTGCATAAAGGCTACCTCCGCGCCAACCATTAAAACTCCTATATTCAGCGTTGTTAGCACATCCTTCCTAAAATTCGAAAAAAAAAAATGCAATTATCTAGTTTAAATAGGATGTAAATAGCACTAAGTTGTTTCAGTTGTACAGCCGTAAAGAACGAGCTAGTTATCCGTGGAGGTGTCCATGCTTTATCTGGCAATTTGGCTCATATCACAAACAAATCAAACAAATGGATCTGAATGGAACGGGATCAGAGAGGGTTTCTTTCTTGCAGCGTCGCCAAGAGAGTTATTAGCATATATACTGTTGAAATGGGCAGGAGTTATATCCTCCGGAATTTCAAAGCCCGGGCTCCTACTTAGCAACACAAATATTTTTCTCGAATGCATACATACCTACTTCGTACTACTTGGTACAACTTACCATCCGCTCATTTTGCCCTTTGCCAAGAATTTCTTTATTTTATTACACTTCTTGTAATTTTTTTCCTTTTTTCGTTTTCCGCTATTTTTTCCTTTAATTGCGCGAATTAATTTATTTGTTACAGTAAGCAAATCACCAAACGTCAAATTACATTCCTACTACTATTTCAAGGCTCAAGAAATAATATAATTTTTTTCTTGAGCGTTTTCTAGAGAACTGCGTATAGGCCTTATTTCTTGAGTGAAGAATAGTAGTAGGCAAGAAATTTTGACGTTTATAGTTTAAGGATATTCAAACCGGCAGCTGCAGAGCAGCATCTGTCGACCATCTTCATGACATCAAACGTCGTCTGAAGTAAACATCTGAAATATTTTAAAGACGACGGCGTTGAACATGGCCACGTATTTAAAATGCACACATACACACGCTTCTGCAAGGTCATGTGCATTGTCGCTTGCCAAATTAGAAATAGCTCTATATTGGCGGCAGCGACAAATGCAACCCTTCTGCCGTGAAGTCGTGCTGGAACGGAGAAGATCATCAAAAACGTAAACAGAAGAAACCTTTCTGTAAACATAAGCGAATAGTTCTTAAAAATATAAAATAAAAGCTAAATAAATGGTTTCAATAGTTTTATTTTGTTGTAATTTTCGAAAATCATGGAAAGCTGTATATTAATGGCTGGAATGGAAGAAGATATAAGAAAGCGTCGCTAACTTCCGCTTTGCATCATTAAAAAAAATTGTGCATTCTATTTTTTGACTATTTTTTTCCATATTCGTTCGAGAACGAAAGAAGACACTGAAGATGGCGCATATTAGCCGAAACCGGTTTGTCTCCAAACCAAACTTGACAAGGGATGACGGAAAATCGTTCCACAATACAACATCTACAAAAATTTATTAGTGCACTCGGAGAAAATTTGTATTAGATTAAAAAAAAAAAATTACAAACTACAAGTAAATTTTCATTGTACGATTGCAAAATTTTACATACAACATAAATACATACATATGTACAATATTTACAACATATTTTATTTATATTAAATTAAGATATGAACTCGTACATATAAAAAAATGTATCTACATATTACATAATAATAATAAGTGATAAGTTTATTCAAGGCTGTTTAATAAATTGTCAATATTTATTGTCGAATCAGAGGTGGATAATTGCAGAATTGCTTTCAAATGCTTTTGTGATAAAAGGTTTCTTTGGTTTGTTTTGATTAACTTAAGGCTAGAAAAGGCTTTTTCGCAAATATAAGTGCTTCCGAACATGGATAAGTATTTTAAAATTTCATTTCTTATGAGTGGATACTTGTCATATTTTATTTCTGTCATATATGTAACTTACCATAATTATTAATTTATATACGTACCTATAATTAATTTGCATAGACTGTGACTCCAGCAAAAAAAGCTACAATTCCTATTTTTCTTATTAAAATCTACCTTTATTTTTCTTCAAATAATTTGAAATACACTTTTGCCACACATTCTTCAATATTAACTAGAAATTTTGTTCAGTTTTTTCGTTTGCCTACAAATCGCACCCTAAGTCAAAAAATTGCACAACTCAAAATTTTTTGAATCCATGAATAACGTATTTAGGGACTGCTAAATGTTAGTCTCCTCCCAGCAAAAGTCTTCTTCCTTACCCAAGGTTTTACTTCAAAGCTTCGTTTGTAAAAAAGGTTTTCTTTCATTTCTTCCATATATTTTATATTTATTTGGGTTTTGAGTTACGTCGCTTTTTAATTCAAGAATTCAATTTTTTCAAAAAAATTTTATTTTCAATTTGTTAGTGTAATTTTCAATTTCATATGGGAAGGGCGATGCCAACGTATGAAACTCAATCACATTCATTTGAAATTTTTTATACCTGAGGGCATATGGCAGGGAAAGAAAATTTTATTTTTATATTCAAAGGGCGAATTTGTATCTGTGCCTATGTCTGGGGGGAAAAACAAAAACAAATGTGATTCAAGGGCATAGGCATGACCATCTATGATTTAGACTAAGGAATCTATGAGACTTCGGAGCCCATAACTCGACAAATAATTCAGCTATTACGACGAAACTTAGTGCACACTTTTTCACCATTTCTTTTCAAAGAGATATTTAAAAGCGCTCTTCAGAGATTCGTAACTTGATTTCTCAGTAATTAATTGAAATTTTTATGCACCACATTTTTATCGATAACTCTGTTATGGATTATTATATCGAAATAAGAACTCGACCAGATGATAGCCCTAACCAAGCGCTTTCATTTGATACCCATTTTGTGTGCTTTAATTGAAATTTTTATGCACCACATTTTTATCGATAACTCTGTTATCGGTTAATATATCGAAATGAGAACTCGACCAGATGATAGCCCTAGCCAAGCGCTTTCATTTGATATCCATTTTGTGTACATTAATTGAAATTTGTATGCACCACATTTTTATCGATAACTATGTTATCGATTAATATATCGAAATGAGAACTCGACCAGATGATAGCCCTAGCCAAGCGCTTTCATTTGATACCCATTTTGTGTGCATTAATTGACATTTTTATGTACCACATTTTTATCGATAACTCTGTTATCGATTAATATATCGAAATAAGAACTCGACCAGATGATAGCCCTAGCCAAGCGCTTTCATTTGATACCCATTTTGTGTGCTTTAATTGAAATTTTTATGCATCACATTTTTATCGATAACTCTGTTCATTTGATACCCATTTTGCGGTATTCGGTATTCTATATTCGTATTTCGTATCCATATTTACCCGCTTTTCCACAATTATGAGCTGATCTAAAAAATATCCATCATATAAGGCGCATTTCTGTCGTACCCAAGTATGAAAAGAATACTCGCTTATTCATCAAATTACCTTCAAAGCAACAACCATAGTGTATAACGTACAGTGACTTAGCTCATCGAAAATCGATTAAAAAAGTCGATATATGGTCGATGTGCCATCGCAATTGATGGGCAGACCAGCATGGCGTCAATTTTTGAAGGGCAGTTCAGCATGGCGGCCGGAGGTGGTTGTTGTAAAAATTCATATATATTTCTCAAAAATTTAGGGTTGCTGCTCTCGTTTTTGTCTAATTCAGGGTTTCGTGGAGATTCTGCACCTCATAAACCCTGATAAAATCTGAGGAAGTGTTACCGTGTTTCAAAACTTTCGCAAATTTTTTTTCCATATTATTGTATTACAATATGAACATATATTGAAATAAATAAAATTGCTTTTAATATCAAAACGCCATAACTCTTTAAGCTTTATTTTA
Organism: Urophora cardui; assembly: GCA_960531455.1. Taxonomy (NCBI): domain Eukaryota; kingdom Metazoa; phylum Arthropoda; class Insecta; order Diptera; family Tephritidae; genus Urophora; species Urophora cardui. The sequence goes on along the minus strand of OY482671.1, from coordinate 69,209,968 downwards.
GTTTATAGTAGTTTTGAACATCGAACAAAATTTTTGAGTGAGTTTGTTCATGCTAAGTACATATCTATTTCTCAAGCTTTGCTTGAATACAAACTGTTTTTATTACCAAATTATTTTTCTAATGAATTTTATGCAGGGACTGTAACGGTTATGAGTTATATCCAAAAAGTTGTTTTTTAATCATTATTTTCTGAGTTTTATTTTCTGAAAATAAAAGTTATTTTTTGAGTTTTATTTTTCCCTCAGAAAATAAAAGTTATTAATAGGTCCATTTCTTTATAGTATAAAGTTTATACACTAGCTGGTCAAAGAAAGCGAAATGTCAGAAAATTGAGAGAGCAAAAATTACAGTTCCACTAACTCTCCTTGCTAATTTTTGTTGAACAAATTGCAACTAGCAAATTTTACTAGCGATAATAAGAACAAAACAAAAATATGTCAAACAAAAAAGTAAACGTAAATCAAATTAGCTATATGATTTTATTAAAAAAAAAAAGGTGAAAATGGAAGTAGTAATCCAATTTATCCCAAAAACATGGAAAACCAGTAAATTTTGATAACTTCGTGTATCCTTACTCTTTGCTAACATCTCTCATTGAGAGCAAATGTCACTTTCCCACAAACCTCGTTGCTTGAGACTAGTAAATTTTATTTTTGGTAGAAAAATAAAAGAAAATTAGCTATTAATTCGGTAAAATTTAATTCGGTGCGTGAACTTAGGCGATTTTGATATAGACTCATTCAGGAGCGGATTTACATAGGGGCAACATGGGCAGCTGCCCAGGGCGCCGTTTCAATAGGGGCGCCAAAACTAAGACAAAGAAAAAATTTTTTTTATTTACTAAAAAATGTTTTTTTTTTTTCAATATTACAACAAGAATTAAAGATTTTTCAAAAAAAACTGTCGAAAATCCCTAAACTTGATTGGTTTTTTTTTAAACTCCTCGAAAAGAGTGAGTTTAGTTTCAGGACGAAACATTTTCACTATAAAATTGTTTTTCAGATTCGTATGATGAACTGCAATTTAATGATATTGCGAAATCTGTGCCACCAAATAATTAAGGTTTAAGATCAGATCATTTTGAAGGTTAGAAAATGGAAAAAATGTGGTACCTATATAAGAATATTATATTATTAAAATATATCAGTAATGAAATGTCACCACACGAAGGCAAGTACGGTTTTTTTTGGAAATATTGGGGCGCGGCTTGATTTGTTTGCCCAGGGCGCTTCTAGAGGTAAATCCGCCCCTAGACTCATTATAAACTCATTTGCAAAAAGACAGAGTAAAGGGGGTGGGGGACTTTTTTCGGTCCATATAAGGCGTGACCGTCTAATGTACGTGCCCTTAAAGTAGCCTGAGAACAGAAAAATCTACTTTTTTGTCCAACTACATTTTCAGAATTGGGATATAGATTTTATTGTATCATTAAATTAATTAGAAAGTAACAATTTTTATGAAATCTTAAAACTAATTAGAAGTAATATATATAAAATTTTAAAACTAAGGTACAATGTCGTATCGTTCATTAACATATTTATCTTGCACTAGAATTGCATACATATATTAATTACGTGTGTACGTACATTCAATGTATTTAATATTAAAAAATAAATCTCAGATATTAATTCACTTTAAGTACTCAAAAAGGGAAACTTTCCATTATTCCAGCACGCCTCGAGAAAAATGACTTATACAGGGGTGTAAGAGGGCTCTCACAGATCCCAAATGTGAAAACCAAACTTGCCGGAACACCTTTTTGCGTTGGCGGCATTCGGCCGCGCTTCAAAAAAATAACCCTCAGCCGGCAGAATTATCTTTCTGGATTAAAATCCATGGACTACAGTGGTTTTGTATATAACACCTTTTGCGCACGTTTGTGTGCGTATAGTGTTTCTACATAGTAAAATTAGCAACTTTAACAACAAATATCTCGGAAATTACAAGCCTCCGGCAAGTTTGGTTTTAAGATTTGGGAACTATGAGAGCCCCTCTACACCCCTGTATAAGTCATTTTCCTCAGGGCGTGCTGTAATAATGGAAAGCCGACCTATCTTTTCTGCTTTCTCCGGCCAATTTTGATTGTTCAATGAACGGGGACTCCGGATGGGGTAGTTTGACAATTCGCCTCAAAAGCTATGGGTATGTTCAGAAACGCAGCATGAAACGCAACAGCAGCAGTACAAAATTTTTTGCTGATTGTGATGAGCTATGCTTAATAAAAATTTACGTTTATGAACGCTCTGCTTGTACTACAAAGGCAGATTGTGCTTCAAACTGAGCTTCCGAACAAAGCCTATGAATGTTATGCTTGCCTGCGGTTACACTTACACTGTCCCTGTAACTTCAACACGAACAATACTCCCCAATGGCACAGTTCATATGTAAAGTGGCCGCAACACAACACCAGCACAATCCTAGAATTTCACCCAACCATCCTCATGACCAGTCGGCAATATTTCATACAATTTTCCCCTACTATCCACATCACCATCATTTGCTTCTTCTTCGTCTTCAAAAACGCCACCATTTATTGGCCATTCAATAATGCTACAATCAGCATCCTGTTCATCGCCGGCATGCACAATTTTTTCATAAACACTTTGACTAACTTCCGATGCTAAATAATTGCACGTAAGGTCGATATGAAACGTAATTGATATTTTTTGGTGCTTCGCCATTGAACAAATTCCATGTGGACTAATAACCATCCGCATGATACCATGTAAATTGCGTACCTGCTTCATTCAAACAAACCAACTCTCTGGCCATGCCCCGGTGCTATATAAGCATGACCTACCGTTGACAATTCTTTAATGGATTCAATGGCACCCGGATCTAGTTTATATGTGGCGATTACTTGCTCCAGTACAATATCGTGATGTATTACGGGTTCACGAACGAAGCCAAATCAAATTGATAGATATTTTCACCTTCGGTGCCAATCCAAACAATATACTTTTCCAATGAACAGTATAGCGATGACTTTTTTTAATTTGCCATCGAATTGTAATATTTTTGTGGGCAGTAGTGTGGCGCCGTCAGGTTCCCATAATATTATATTATTTTATGCAGTTACCGAGAGTACACTTCCAGTGCCATAAACCCATTCGAGTAGCTGAATTACTTTCAAGTATGTTTTGACTATAAAATCCAACACCCGGTTGACCAAATACTTTAATGGCGGCAGTTGTGGTTCCAATTGCCATCAATTTGGAAATAGGATTGTATGCAAAGGCAGATAGTTTATGTGGAAAGCCATGTCGTTCAGTCCAAATTGGGAAAGAGGAATATTACCAATAAATTACTGAATTTGCGAATATTTTAAGCAGCAGCGCAATAATTGATATTTTTATTTTTATTTTTATACAAAATGGCGAAATAAAACCAAAAGATGCTTGCAAGGTTGCTTATTTTAGCACACGGTTGCATTTCGATGTACTTTTTAGAAAGTTTTAAAACTATTATTTTGTTTACTAAATTTTCGCAAAATAAATAGAAACCTGTACACAAAACAAACTCTTATTACTAGAAATATGGGGTTGGCTTTCCAATAATGTCACACGCCCCGAGAAAAACGACTTTTATTGGGTTGTAGGGGAGGTGGAGTAGGTTCTGAATCAGTTAAATTTAGGCGCCGGACGTACCTAGTTTTCCCGGAATTTGTTAAAGTTGTTAAATTTTTACCAATAACAACCCCATTTCCTCATTTACAAAACAAATTTCACTCTTTATTTTAGTTACAACACGTATATTATTAATATATTTAATAAATTTTACAATATTGCGTTAAAATCACTTTTATTAAAAATGTTGCTAATAGCGACTTCACAGGGTGTACTACGCAGAAGGACATCACCGTGGCGGTAGCCACGGTTAGGGCACACGTCCGGACGGATGGCGTAGCCCAGGGTTATTTTTTATAAGCGCGGCCGAAGGCCGCCAACGCAGAAAAGTGTTCTGCGCAAAAGTTTTTTCTTTATCTATCGAATTTATATGGAGTTACTAAACTTTAACCATATATTCCTCGAAAACGAGGTACGTCCGGCGCCTAAAATTTACGGATTCAGAACACCCTTCCCTTCCCCTACCTCCCGGAAGAAGTCGTTTTTTTGGGGGCGTGTGACATTATTGGAAAGTTTCCCCGAAATATGGTTTTATTTAATAATAGTCAATGAAAAGGTATTTTTATGCAACTTTTTTTTTGTTAATGATACTATTTAATTCTAAATTTTGTGACACTATCGAATGCAACTCAGCCAGAAATTGGGACCCTTGATACCAAATAAGCAACTCTTAAAATCAGCTGAGCACAGCTGTTCGACCTGTTTTAAACACATCTCAGAGTCATTTCACTGTACTCCGTACACAATGGCAACAACACCAACTCGACTATTTTAAAAATAGTCCAGTTGGTGTTGTTGCTTTGAAGGTAATTTAATGAATAAGCGAGTATTCTTTTCATACTTGGGTACGACAGAAATGCGCCTATAGTAATTGTTATTTAAGATCGAAAAAAATATCATTCGCTCATAACAATTATGATATGATCGAAAAAATATCGATCTTTGAATAATTGTTATTGATGATGGAAAAAATTTTCCATTGCTCAATAATTGTTATGAGTAATTTTTATACTTATTTGTTATAATTGTTATGGTCTCTGATAAAAACAGAACCCATAAATATTTTTAAAATGGGCGTGGCATCGTGAATCTCGACAAAAATAGAGATATCACGGCGAAACTTGGTGTAGGTACATACTTTTATTTCTTGTAGTAAAATTTTAGCAAAATCGGTTTGTAACCACGCCTACTTTAAAACAAAATTCTAAAATCTTTGTAACTAAAAGTCATAAAGGAATGATATTTTGCACTAACAAGAATATTTTAGGCTTGGTCTAATGAGAGATAAAACTGTTGATAATAGGTGTGGTCACGCCCACATTATGCTGCGGCCCTGTTGATATAAAATAGGTGCACCATGCTTCGATCAAACACATACAATTATAATAAAAACGTAAGAAGTACCGCAAACGATTTTGCATATCAAATTGGTGTGAAAGCTAGCCACTACCGAAAATTATTAACATTTACAGTCTCAAGTGGTCGCTGTGGTACAGTGGGTGGTAGAGTGCTCGCCTGCTATGCCAGAGGTCTCGTGTTCAAACCTTATCCCGAGCAAACACCAACAATTTTTTCTAATTAGTAAAAATCCAATTATTGGGTTTTTTAAGAGCAGCGGTCACCTCTCGGCAGTGGGTGGCATACCCTCCGAGTGTATTTCTGCCATGAAAAAGCTTCTCACAAAAAATACATTCGCCGTTCAGAGCCGGCATATAACTGTAGGTCCATTCAATTAGTAGGAAAAACAAAAAGAAGCACACCTCGAATTGGGAGAGAAGCTCGGCCATAAAACTCGTCAGAGTTATAATATCGCCATTGTATTATATAGTCTCAAGCCACGGTTATTAAAGCAATGTAGTAATAATTGTATATCATTTTACAAATCAAATAGAAAAAAAAAATTAAAAATTTCCTATTTTCACCGGGACTTAGCATGTAAATTTTTGAAATAATTTTTTATGGACATCACATTTGCATAACATTGCATTGCATCATGAAAAAGAGACATTATGGTAACTTCCTTTTGGCAGACGATGTATTTTTAGTTGTACTATCTTACTGCATTAAAATCTCAGTTTTGATCAAAATTGGACTTAGCACATTTGCTCTCGAAGCCAGCGATATGTATAAAATGGAAAATGATACAACTCACCGAACGTTTGATTTATATAGTTGACTTCGATTTTGTGATTGCTTTAATCTTATGTTGTCACTGCAACTGCATGGAGGTCAAATCAAGTTACCTTTAATATACATATCAATTGCGGTCTTTTATAAATATGTTTAATGTGCGATAATAATTGTAATGGAAATAACGTTTTAATTCTAATTGGTTTTTGTGATATTGATTGTGATGATCTTGCAGCAGCATTCCCACGACAGCCGGTTCTACGTACCGAAATGACTCGGGGTTTCCCCGACCAAGGGCTGTCATTTCGGTCTAACCCAGTTTAGACCGATCTGCAATGGTCACAAATTGCATCTCCTGGAGCAATGCCTTGCAGCAGGATTGCTCCAACAACTTCTACTAAGGGCGGGTGTAGAACCCATCCCTGGCCCACAGTATATGTATTACTGCTGCGTGTGTCGTAAAAAACTCCACCCAAATTCAACATCTGTAAGATGTAATCAATGCAATGGGTGGAGTCACTTAAATGTGCTCAGGCCTGAACACACATAAACAGTGGTCCAATAACTATGCTGCCCCATGCTGCCTACACCCCACACCACAAACAACACCAGTGGTGCACCCAACAACAACCACAATGACAAGAACATTACGCCCCCAGCGGGTTAAGCCGGGTATCCACATCACAAGAAATGCTAAAACTCCATATAAAAAAAGCTCAAGAAATAGTCAAGAAATTTTCTTGTGTCAAATTTTCTTTAGGCAGTATCCACTTCACAAGAAAATCTATTACATTTTTTGACGAAAAATGGGGTTGGCTCTATTTCAGAATTTGTTTCAATAACGTCCTATTTCAGACAATTATTCAAAAACGCCCTATAAATATCATACCCCCAGATGATTAAAAACGATCAAATTTAAAAAGTACCCTAAATATGATTCTGCTTAAATAATCATTTATGGCACATATTTTTAAACATCTTTTAATAATTTTTTGATCGAATTTGATATCATTGAAATATCAACTTCATTTTTTTTGGAGTAATATTTCACTGTTTTTCACAATCATGTTTTGATCATATATAACATTAGTCACGTTTCGGATTGTCCGGGAGAAGCAAAAAGCACCGGATTACTGCAACAACCATATGGAAAAGCAAAAACTCAACTCGGACTACAAACCGAGCTGATTTCAACGCGGATAGCGCAATCCGGAAGGAGGAGTTTGGCCACACAAAGAAAAAAAGGCAGGCGTATAGCAATGTCCTGGAAGACATGCTTTCTCTAGGAATCACGGTATGTTTAGATGCTTTTTAAATTCAGTTGAAATATAATTCATTTTAATTTCTCTCTCAGGATTCTGGAAGAACACCCTTGTGTTTAGAGGGAAGGATGCGCATGTTGTTGACGGCGTACAAAGCAGCGCGCGAAAACAATAACCGCACAGGTTCCTTGCCTTGTTTTGCTCCGCATGTGTTGCTTGAAGTCGCCTTCGCACATGGACTCGATTGTATCCTCGAAGTCTGCTACCCTTCGATGAATCTCGTTCTCACTTTCCGTTTCTGACTCTGAGCCGGAACTACTGGGGAAAATTCGATCTAATGCGCCAGGACTGGAATTTTTTTTGTTATTTTCAAGGGGTAGGTGGGGTCGTACAGATCACTAAAATGTAAATCATAGGGCGCGAAAATGTACAGTTTATTAATAATAAATCGGTAAAGTTGAAAAGGTCACCTACCGAAAAAGTCAATTTAAAGCGCTAAAAATACCCGTATACCGCAAAGTTCACTCTAATACACTTTATAATGCACTTATATTCACTAATTTATTTAAAATGTTTTATTAAATAAAATTTAAGAAAATTAACATAAACACGACGTTGTTTTTATTCATTGTAATGGTATTCGTATAAACCACGGCGATGTCCTTCTGCGTAGTACACCCTTCAGCATAGGCGGCCTTCGCCTTTATTTATTCATTTCATTTACATATTTTGTATAAAATATGGAATCTCTTAGATACCCCGTAGGTCGCATTATATCGAAGCCGACCCGAACTACTGGAGTCGTTACCTATGGCGTCCATTGCTTCTTCGACATCCCGCTGGTCTCTGATGCGGCGCAAATCGATTTGGTCTTGTGCCAAAATTGTCGAAACCTATAAAAATAATTAATTTGTTTAAATATAATTAATTTGCTGTTCGGTTGAGGCCGCCTGAAGAAGTATGATGAGGGGATATGGTGGTCTCCGAAATGGATCCATAACTTCTACCAAAAATTTTCTTTCAATTTTCCTTAATTAAAAAACTGGCCAATAGCTCATATAAAATTCACATAAAATAATTATTAGAAAAAACGGACATGTAAAAACATACGTATAATAAAATTTATTTGAATATTAATTTATATTAATTACATAATAATTACATATTTGTAGTTATTGGAAATGGTTTAAGAAAAAAATATGCGCTTTAGTTCGCCGATATCAGCATCACACGATTTATAGGATGGATCACGATTGAATGCTTCCCCAAATTTTTTTGAAGAATGCGCAATAAAATAAAATCTGGTCCTGTTCGTTTGGGTTTTTTTTTTTAAATTTTGCAGCATTAATGTCGAAATCAGTTACTGCATTATACGGTGCGAATTTGATACAGCGTTGTATAGCAAGGCTGCACAACGATATCAACAAAAAAAATTTGTTTTGTTGAATATCAAATAAAAATTAACAAAAAAATTTTGTTTTGTTGTATATCAAATAAAAATTATTGAAATAATTTCGTTTCGTTGATTATCAAAAAAAAAATTATCAAAATTATTTCGTTTCGTTGATCATCAAAAACAAAATAATAATAAAAAACTGTTTCGGGCTTACGGCTTCATTTTGCTTTGAATTTTTATTAACGTTATTTTTTTTGGTAAATTTTTTTTGTTGGTTTTTTGATAATCAACAAAACGAAATTCTTCTTGATAATGTTTTTTGATAGTTATCAAAACAGTAATTTTTGTTAAGCATTCAACCTTAAAATTTTCCAAAGTTGAATTGAAAACAAATTTTTTTTCGGTTATTGATAAAAAAAAAAATTACGTTAATGTGCAGCCCTCTTGTATAGAAACAGATACAAGTTCGGTTTTGACATTTTCATTTGGCTGTGAAATAACCTTGTTAGCGATGCTCCTGCAGATAGTTAAAACACATTACATTAATTAAAATTTAAGGCCGTATTAGCAAACAGAAATAAGAATTAATTCCGAAAAAATTTCAACTTTTCTTACTCGACAAAATTGGGTTCTTGAAGGTCGGCAAAGTAGTACCCAAACATTCTCCATACATCACCGGCGAAAAATTTTACACTACGATTGGATTAAGGCAGGGTTGGGCAAGCTGCATTCAATTTTGATTGCATTCAGCCTTGCAGCCCCCAATCAATGATGAAAGGTAATGCAAAATTGATTTGCATTACCACTCAATAGGGAATGGGAATGCAAATTTGATTTGCATTACCATTCAGTAGTGAATGGGAATGAAAATGTGATTTGCATTACCATTCAATAGTGAATGGGAATGCAAACCACATTTGCAAATGTGATTAGCACTACCAATCAAAAATGAGTGCGAGTGATTTGGACAACCATTCATCATTTAATAGCAGTTGAAACCTGTGATCGTAGTTAAGTTATTAAGTGGGTAATCTATTTATTAACGGAAAGGAAGTTTACTGGATATTATAAACATGGAATTAGGCTTAGCAAAGTGAACGGAAACCAACACGGCATGGTAATATGTACATATCGTCCCCTCAATATAACATTAGCGTATGTTCTCATACTCCATTATTTGTTTGATTGCATATTTAGAATCTCCATCATTGATTCTATGTCTGGTCAAAATTTCGTCAAATTCTACTTCCACAAAGTGGGTCAAAATGTCATTGGAAAAAATGGTGTATAATTTCTTGTTCAAAAATTTAATAGATATCTGATTTGACAAAAACTTTAAACTCGATTTTCTCAAAACCCCCAAAAAAATTATACGCTATTTTTATATTGAGGGGACGATATATTCTATGTTATAACTGTATGTAAAAGTATTTCTTTCAACTTCTGAGGTTATAGTTACACAGTTCAATACATTTACAAAAATTTTACACAACACGAACAAACGCTAGTTATTATGAAAGAGGATGTCTCTCAGACCAACTTTTCAGAATAGAGTACTAGTCCAGTGCAAATTACATTTGCAGTGGGAATGCAATGAATGGGAATGCATTCACCTTTGCATTCCCATTCACTATTGAATGGTAGTCCAAATCACATTTGCATTCCCATTCACTACTGAATGGTAATGCAAACCACATTCGAGCATTTACAAACTGGCTTAAGTACAAAAAATTTAACAGTTCTCATACCAACTTAAATTGAAGCCTTAAATCAGCAGCCGAAGTAGACTCCGCGATTACTGACTTCAGAAATGTCTTGCAAGTAGCAGCAAAAGTATCAACGCACCCACAGCCTAACACTACCCAGAGGAGTGTCCCTAATTATTTCAACGGAAACGATATCACCGATCTCATTCACAAGATGGCAGATGTTACGCTCTCCGACTTTAAAATACGAACTGAAACAATGCACGAAAGAGCTCCGGATGCTATTACAGGATAAAAAAAGAAGCAGATGTCCAAAATAGAATTAAGTCCTTGACGGCCACATCTACAGACTACTCATTGTGGCGGTCACTGAAAATTTTCAAAAGGCCAGTTTTGCAGGACCCTCCAGTACGAATCGAAAACAGTGACTTTGTGCTCAAAGTGACCAGGAAAAAGGAACCGCATTTGCAGCCCACCTCTCGCGGGTATTTACTACTAATCCGGGGAGCAATTTCCTCCCAGAACATGCCCTTTGCTTACCAACAGCTTCTCTCCAATTCAACATAAATGACCTGAATAGTGTTATCTGTAATAAACCTCTGCACAATACCATTTGCCTCTTCTATATTTGCGAATACTCTATGTATTGTACAATTAGTCACAGCACAATTTCAATGCAGCTACGAATAAAACCCATACTTTTCATTTGGAATACAAATACTATTTCTATTTGCTCTGTTGGAGCGATTAGTGTACACTATTCGCCACGATCGAGTAAAACAATAATAACCATGTTATGAAGTATTCGTAAAACCTTGTTGCTTCTTTGGTTTGTTTGTTTATTTAATGTGCATATAGCATTAAGGTGGACCAAAAAATAAACATATCAGAACGTGGAAAACAGCGACTATTTCCAAAAATTGAACTTTTGAGTAATGCTTTTTTTTTAATTTCAAAAACTTGTTGCCAAATAAGTTTCCTAACTAATGCCGATAAAAGTTTTATGCGGCCAAAAATATTTTATTGTCTACATCTATTCCAAATTGCTTGTCTAATGTAAAATTTTAATAATTTGGGTTAAAACTCGATTTTATTGAAAAATATCATACCACATAGTTTTTAAATTTATTTCAAAGAATTCTGTAAAAAATTTGACTTTCTTATTTTCGTTTAAAAATTTAGACAATTTTTAAATAAAAATCGTTTTAAGCAGAATTTGTAAGCTTATGGAAAAAATTCGAAAAATCGTAGAAATTTCTAAAAGTGGATTAAAAATTTCAAAGCGAGGACAGAATTTATAGAAGATTTTGAGGAGATGTCTAAGTGTACTGTTAGGTAGATAACCAATTTTAGTGTAAAAAGTGCAATTTCCAATGCTGTGAAAAATTCCGTCGATTTTAGAAATTTTTTTCTGTAGGGTGCTTGCCATATATGTATGTACGTGAGACCATTCCAATTAAAATTTCCGAAAGGCCAATGAAAATTTTCAAAATGTTGAATGTTGCATATTATTATATTAAAATTGAATGAGCTGCAAAATTGCATACTCAAAAATCTTCTAAAAAAATGTAGCTTTGGAATTCTTAGCCCCTTTTTATGATGAGTATTTCCTTGCCTTTGAAAAGTTGGAAATAACAAAAAAATACCTAAGAAGTTAGCAATAATCGCTGATAAATATCTCGGTTACTTTCGAGCATTACCTACCTTAACCAAGATATTCATTAGAAATATAAACATTAAGATCAAATATGAAACACAAAAAAGAAAGTTCTAGTAGGTACATGTGGAAAACCCTGTATCTAGTAGTGAAGTGCGGCTTTGTGCGACGTAATTTTTTGTCGGCAAAATACTAATTGTACTAGATATCATGTCCGAGGGTTAATTTGACTGAGTCTGACAGAGCAATATAACATAAACAATTTTGAACACGAAAAATATTGATAATTTTTTTTTAAATATCCCAACTTTAAAAGCTTAAAACTATAAACTTAGAATTATTGGAAATCAAGGATATTATTGAAAAGTGTTAATAATTACTTGAAGCTTCAGGATCTATAACGATTACTTAAATGAAATGCTTTAAATAATAAATATTCACGCTGAAACTAGCATTTAAAAATATGTAAAAAAAACTAAAAAATTAACTTCATATATGCTAAGTTTCGACCATCTGGGAGCAAGTGCAGATTATGGGGTCGGGAAAAAAGCGATGAATTATTGTTCCCCAGTCTATTTCCAATATGAGGGTATGTTTTTTTCTGTAATTGTAACAACTTCACAAAATTCAATTTTGGCCACATAAAACTTGAAAATCTATCTATGTGCATTGGTTACCGAGTTATTTTAAAATATATAGAACAGTTGGAAATATGTAATATATGTATGCAGATTAGGGTGGCCCAAAAAACTAACATCAAAAATTCTCCCTGGGCACCCCTCCATTTTTTTAGAATGGGGTTCAATATACCTCTGTAATTTTTTCAGATTTTTTGATGGATGGGAAAAGGGTGCTCAAAGAACCCAAAGTTTCACGATTGATAACAAAAAGTCGAAAAAATAAAAAATCCATATTTTAATAATTATTTTTGTTTCTTTGTTGCAGCTGTTTCAAATATCTAAAACAGATGCTGAAAAATATCATCAATAAGATCTAGATGTGGCCGCTGTGGTGCAGTGGGTAGAGTGCTCTCCTGTTATGCCAGAGGTCTCGGGTTCAAACCCTAGTCAGTGCTAAACACCAAAACAATTTTTCTAATTAGTAAAAATCCAATTATTGGGTTTTTTAAGAGCAGCGGTCACCTCTCGGAAGTGGACGGCATACCCTCCGAGTGTATTTCTGCCATGAAAAAGCTTCTGACATAAAATGCATTCGCCGTTCGGAGCCGGCATAAAACTGTAGGTCCACCCAATTAATAGGAAAAACAAAAAAGGAGCACACCTCGGCTATAAAACTCGTCAGAGTTATTATATTATGCAGGCATCATATTTTACAGATTGTTCTCAGTAGGGTATTTACTCTTTGTTTTGGACCACCCAGCTCTCCTGACATTCCCTTGTTTAATAGGTTTCAGGCAGCACGGCCATCAATTCACTTAAATAACTTCAAACCATTGGAAAAAGCTACTAGCAATGACAATTTAAATGTGAATGCAATAAATTCTTTATTAGATATCTTAATGACGGTAACCCAATCCAGAGACTGTTACATGGGGTTAATAGAGGTCTGGGTCAATCTCTAGATAACTTTCATTGGAGAGCTCCGAGTGTCTTACACCGTGCTCGCTGGATGGCAAAACTCTTATACGCCATCAAAATCTTCTTGTTTCGTGAGGAAGATGGTTTTAAAACCACACAAAGGGAAAAATCACTGTTAGAACGCTTTGTGAAATTTGGAATGCTTATATATGTGAAATATTAGTTTGAGGCCCCTATGGCTGCAAACTCCTTGGGCGGGCAGACCTTTCTCTATGGTAATACATGACCACTTATGAAGCTATTGATCCACAAATAAGTGAAGTGGTTAAAAATGTTATAAAATCCTATCTTTGGTACCTTTAGGATGAATTAGTTGGGTTGAGTTTGTTCTCAGATAAAGTAACAGATAATGTAAAGGCGGAAATTGTCAAAAAGAAAAGGTGTGAACCTACTGACCGAAAAGTAAGAGATGATTCGATGATTGGCCGATTTTTCCAATCAAAGATCTTTGCAGGTGTTTGAAAAGTTAAAGATAAATTCAACGTTTTTAAACACAGATCCAAATGAATGGAACATCAATGAGCATTAGATTGGAGGGAATCAAATCGTGAGAAACCTGAAAGTTGTTAATGATATTGGAGTCAAACTGTTTGAAGACTTGAATAAACTTCTAACAAATGATGAAGAAAAGAAGCAGTTGCTCCTGCAAGTGGTAGAGGCTAATAGAAATTGGGTTCCGAAAAAACGACAAAGAGAGCAGTTGTTAAAAGATTGGGGTCGGCAATTTCAGAGAAATAAGTCATGTTTTTTTATCCCACTTTATTATTATATAAGATTGCGTTATTAACATTATTCTATAAAATAAATGAAATTATTACTTCCTACGTAGTTATACTTATTAAAAAAAATGACCAATATTGCGGATTTTTCCATTTTTTCCTTAATGTTATATGCCATTGAGCACCCTCTTCCCGTTGGAATATTAAATTGAAACTTTCCCAGAATATTTGTATTGGTGATAGCAAAAAATTTGGGGGGTGCCCCGATCTGTAAACCCGATTTAGTTTTTCGCCTATATAATATGGGCCACCCTAATGCAGATCGTAAAAAGCTCTGGTTCGAAATTTATTTTAGACATATGGTTTCTTGGGCAAAAAAAGCTTGAAATTACCCAAATTTTCATAATCGCTGTGTGTCCCTGTTAATTTTTTTTTACCCTACCAATCGACCCGCCCTAGTGTGTATGCATATGCACCAGAGCTGTAAAAAGCTGCAATCAGATTGTATTGCAATCATAAAAAGTGTATATTATTGTAAGCAGCTTTGATTGTAAATCATATTGCTAGTAAATTTTTTGATTGTAAAAATAAAAATTTCAAAAATTTAGAAGTATGTTATTGCAATTATTACATCAATCATTTTGATTTCAGAAATTAGAATTGCAATAATTTACAAAAGTTTCATTGCAATCAACTTTGACCGTATATCATTTTAATTGTAAAAATTACAATTACAATAATTTAAAAAAATTTCATTGCAATACACTTTTCTCGTAAATCATTTCATTACAATAATTTACAAAATTTTTCATTGCAATGAACTTCAAACGTAAATCATTTAATTGTAAAAATTACAATAGCAATAATTGTATTGTAATAAATTTTCATCGTAAATCAAATTTGATTATATTATATTATACTAGCAAATACCCGTTGCTTCGCAATGAGGAATAATAGTTAATCAAAGTCAAGTCAATTCACATCAACTCAAGTCAATTCAAGTCAAGTCAAGTCAATTCAAGTCAATTCAAGTTAAGTCAAATCAATTAAAGTCAATTCAATTCAAGTCAAGTCAATTCAAGTCAATTCAAATGAAGTCAAGTCAAGTCAATTCAAGTCAATTCAAATCAAGTCAAGTCAAGTCAATTAAAGTCAATTCAATTCAAGTCAAGTCAAGTTAAGGCAAATCAAGTCAATTAAAGTCAAGTCAAGTCAATTAAAGTCAATTCAAGTCAATTCAAGTCAATTCAAGTCAAGTCAAGTCAAATCAAGTCAAGTCAAGTCAATTTAAGTCAAGTCAAGCCAAGCCAAGCCAAGCCAAGCCAAGTCAAGTCAAGTCAAGTTAAGTTAAGTCAAGTCAAGTCAAGTGAAGTCAAGTGAAGTCAAGTGAAGTCAAGTGAAGTCAAGTGAAGTCAAGTCAAGTCAAGTCAAGTCAAGTCAAGTCAAGTCAAGTCAAGTCAAGTCAAGTCAAGTCAAGTCAAGTCAAGTCAAGTCAAATCAAGTCAAGTCAAATCAAGTCAAGTCAAGTCAAGTCAATTTAAGTCAAGTCAAGCCAAGCCAAGCCAAGCCAAGTCAAGTCAAGTCAAGTCAAGTTAAGTTAAGTGAAGTCAAGTCAAGTCAAGTCAAGTCAAGTCAAGTGAAGTCAAGTGAAGTCAAGTCAAGTCAAGTCAAGTCAAGTCAAGTCAAGTCAAGTCAAGTCAAGTCAAGTCAAGTCAAGTCAAGTCAAGTCAAGTCAAGTCAAATCAAGTCAAGTCAAATCAAGTCAAGTCAAGTCAAGTCAAGTCAAGTCAAGTCAAGTCACGTCAAGTCACGTCAAGTCAAGTCAAGTCAAGCCAAGCCAAGCCAAATCAAGCCAAGTTAATTTAAGTTAAGTTATTCCGGGCTTATCTGGGTCCACTTGATGACCTTGTCTAGCCATCACTACAGCTCTATGTTGAAGCCTTTCCCAAAACTTTTTATTTGATACCAATATCGCTCAAAAACATCCGGGTCTGCATTTTGGCCAATATCTGGGGACCCGGTCTAGGAAATATTATGAATAGAACTCCATGTAAAAGCCTTGTTCAAAAACTTTCATTTCATACCAATATTGCTCCGAAACATTCCGGGTTAATCCGGGGTCACATTTTGACCCATATTTGGGGACCCGGCCCAGGAATCACAAATAAGATAATTCTATGTCGAAGTCCTCATCAGACCTTTCATATGGTAGCAATATCGCTCAGAAATATTCGAGGGTCATCCGGTCTACCTGTTGGCCCTTATCTGGAGACCCGGCCTAGGCATCACTATTAAAATAGCTCTATATTGAAGTCCAGATCAAGACCTTTCATTCGATACCAATATCGCTCAGACACATCCCGACGTCATCCAGATCCACCTTTTGACCCATATCAGCAGACCCGGCATCATAATGAAAATTGGTTTGTATTAAAGCCCTGCTCAATACCTTTAATTCCATACCAATATCGTTAAAAAACATTCCGGAGTCATCTGGGTCCACATTCTTATCCAGACTGGGGAGGATGTCTAGGCATCACCATGAAAAAAAATTAAAGCGTGAATAACGGGTATTCATGAATATTGATGTGTAAACTGTTTCGATATCAGATATTTATTCCCTTTTCCTTATTCTTTTTTTCCTGGTTTTCTATGGATTAAAAGGCGACCATCGTTTTTGTAATTTTTTGTTGTCATTGTGACTGCTACTATTTTGTTGTTTTTGTTTGTTTTGGTTTTTGGTTTTTGAATTTTGATTTTTTATGTTGTTTTGTTTTGTATTGCTCAGAAACATGCAAGATCATCCGAGTCCACGTTTGATCCATATCTGGAGACCCGGCCTAGGGGTCACAATGAAAAGAGCTTCATATCGAAGTCCTGCTCAAAACCTTTCATTTGATATCAATATTGCTCAGAAACATTCAAGGATCATCCAGGTCCTCGTTTTGACCCATATCTGGAGACCCGGCCTAGGGGTCACAATGAAAAGAGCTTCATATCGAAGTCCTGTTCAAAACCTTTCATTTGATACCAATATTGCTCAGAAACATTCAAGGATCATCCGGGTCCTCGTTTTGACCCATATCTGGAGACCCGGCCTAGGGGTCACAATGAAAAGAGCTTCATATCGAAGTCCTGCTCAAAACCTTTCATTTGATACCAATATTGCATAGAAAATTAGATAGGTAGATGTAGGTGTGCATAATATGCACTGCATATCCATACATTTGCATACATGTTCAAACAGGTTGGTCCTTTTTATTTTGCCTATTTGTCGCATTGTTGCAGAAAACAACAACAACAACAACAACAACAACAACTTCACTTCGCTTCGTTGCTGTTGTTGTTGATATTTGCATTTGCACGGCTATGCATGCAAGCATTTGTAAGTACATGTCTATCTACCTACCTACCACTGACAGTGCCAAGCGATTCACACGGACGCAGCAGTGCACTAACACAAAGGTCATTTACGTTTACGCGTAAACTTTACCTGTTTTTCGAAATCACTCGTAGCTACAGCAAAGATGTTTACACATCAATAACTCTTTGTTGAAGTCCTGCTCAACAACTTTCATTTGATACCAATATCGCACGTGTAGGTGCAGGCGTTCTTGAGTTATAGCATAGTATGCATGTGTAAACAGGTTTTTGATTGCCACGGAGACAAACAACAAACCGTGCAAAAACAAACATATGAGTCGCCTACGCTGCGCTGCCTGGCACGACTGCGATGCCCCCACTGAACACGGCAAATGACCAAACGAATTTGTTTATGCTTGCGCTTTTTTGAGTTTTCGAAATTTAAAACCGGGATAAAGGTATTAAAGTCTCAGAAATGCGCATAAAAAAGTACATGGTTGTCGAGAATTCAGAATTTATGACATTTTAAAAAAAGAATTATTAACATCGGTCCAGTACTTTTTGAGTTATCGCGTTACATACATTTTCCATACAATCAATTTTATATAATTAGTATAGATATATATATTATTATGTATTATATTGGGACTGATGAAAGGCAAGCGCCTGGGTAATGCGAGTAATACCCGGCACTTATATCACACGCGTAGCCGCGTAATAACCCATGTCCTGGGAACATACATATGTACGTAGTTATGTACATATTGGATTCTGCCGGGCACACGGTACTGGCAACTTTGGAGTGTTTGTACCCATATGGACCCAAATAAGGTTATCGAAAATTGTCAAGATCGGACCACTATAACATATAGCTCCCTTACAACCGATTGTTCAGATATACACATTTTTGGATATAACTTCTCCCTTTTTACAGCTAAGGACATAAAACTTTGGAGTATTTGTACCCATATGGACCCAAATAAGGTTATCGAAAATTGTTAAGATCAGACCACTATAACACCGACAGAATTGAAATAATAAATTAAACTAAATCAGGCTATGTGCATAGGTAACTTTTCATTTCCCCATTCATGAAAGGTATGAAGTCTTCTGTACGGCCGAAGACAGCCGCGCGCTTACTTGTTTTTGTACCATTTGCTTTTTCATTTACTCCCGGATATCTCATTACTGTCATACATATGTATGTATGGTTGTTTAACATAAATATATATATACTTATCCCCATCCCCATGTTCAATTTTATCCATATCTTTATCCTTATACCCATCCGCAGCCTCAACCCCTTTCTCATCATCTTATCATCTAGACTTTATACAAATTGACGACTGCAAATATTACCAGTACCGTGTGCCAATATGCACATTAGGGTCCATAGCATATTTTCTCAACCTCAGCCCCTAGGTCGATGCTAATATAGTCTAAGATACCACATATATATTTTTTTCCCGATCGAAAACCGTTAAGGGGTGTCGCACAGGTGCCAAACTCCAGAAAACTATCGAGGCTCAAAAATTTAAGTTTAGTTTTTTGCATATCTAATGCGCAAATCGATTGTCCTGTATTCAAAAATACTAAATTCAAATTTTGGTCCCGATCGGAGGTGGTTAAGGGTTGTCGCAGAGGGATCAAAGTTCAGACTACCATATAAAGACCAAAAAATTTAATAAATTTTTTTTTATCTAATGGCCAAAGTCGATAGTCTTGTACTCAAGGATACCAAATATAAATTTTGGTCCTGATCGGAGAGGGTTAAGGGGTGTCGCCCGGGGTCCCATATGGTTATCTAAACTTTTACCCCTTTGCGATACCCCTTAACCGTCTCCGATCGGGACCAAAATTTTATTTATGGTATCTTTGATCATGCTGTTAACGATGTAGGGGGTGAGATCGAAGAAAATCGCTAATCTGATTTAAGGACACCCTAATGTACATACATACATACATATGTACCCGGGAAATGGGTTATTACGCGCAAACCGTGTTATATGAATGCCGGGTATTGCTCGAATTACCCAAACGCTTGCCTTTCATCAGTCCCAATACATTCGTATAAAGTTATGAGGAAAATGATTGCTATTGCAAGCCTTGCAATCAAACATTTTTCAATCAATATGATTTACGATGAAAATTTATTAGAATACAATTATTGCTATTGTAATTTTTACAATGAAAATGATTTATGAGAAATGTTTATTGCAATGAAATTTTTGTAAATTATTGTATTGAAAATTTGTACAATCAAAAAATTTCAATAAATTTTATTGTAATGAACTTGATCCACAAAAATTTCAATAAACATTTATTGCAATAAATGGAAGGTAAATTATTGCTGATTGTAGTTATTTTACAATCAAAAATTTTATATAAATGTTTATTGCAATCTATAGAACACAAATTATTTCAAATTGCAATTTTTACAATCAAAAAACTGCAATAAATTTTCATTGCAATAAAATTGGAGGAACAATCAATGATTGCTGGGACGAATGATTGCAGCTTTTTTCAGCTCTGATATGCACATACACACACTCACACTAGCAGCGTCATTTTGCCCCTTTAGGGAAAATCTCTAGTTCCGAACTAGGTCGCTTCTAGTGCATTTTTCGACACTACCAGTGCGAGCTAAATCTCTTTTGCATGTTATCAACTGGCGAATTTAACACGGCGATGTCCTAGGCGGTGTCAATTGTCACCCTCTGCACTACATTTTCGATAGTTCCGAACTAGTACTAAATTCTACAGTTTACACTAGTTCGTTTATTGGCACATTTTCGATAGTTCTGAACTAGCTACAAGTACCTACAAATTCTACAGTTTTACATTTGCCGCTTAAGTGCAGCCTTTCAGCGTTGCGTGATTCGAATCAATTTTGATTTCAAATCAACTTTCAAATAAAGAATCAACTCGATTCGTGATTCAAACTATTTTCAAATCAAAGATAATTTTTATTTGTGATTCATTTCTCAAAAGAATCAAAAATCTTTTTTGATTCCTGATTCAAATAATATCTGAAAAAAAAATATCTGAAAATTTGATTCGAATCAAAAATTTATTACGAATCTTGATTCAAAATATATTTTTGATTCGAATCAAAAATTTTATTCGAATCAATAATTTGATTCGAATCAAAAATTTATTTAGAATAAAAAATACTGTAGCATATCAGAAATATTCAAGTACATCCTCGGTAATTTAAAACACAAAAAATGTATAAAATGCACCAAAAGTGCAACAACAGCCAAATTGTATGCTGACGCCAAATGTGTACATGTGTACATATTTCTGATTGTCGTATTTGGTCAATTTCACTTAAAACGGCCCTATCCAGCAAAATTAGAAATCACTTATTTTTAATTAAATTTAATTTGTTAATATGCACAAGAGGATGCTTTTTATGGGTGAATAAAAAAAAATGGATTCACGTAAATTTTTATAAGTTTGACAACACTTTGAACTTTGTCTATACTGAATATTCAGTTCACATTCTCTGCAAAATGTCTCTTTATTTAACATTTTTATACTCTTCCATTCTCAATATTAATAAAAACCGTTACCTCTGAAGAGACTAGGTCATTGTTTTACATTTCTGTGAAGTTTCGATATTATACGTTTTATAGTAACAATTTTATGGCGTGTTTAATATACTAAAATTTTCGGTCACACCTGTCACAGAAAAAATTGAAAAAGTTTAATTATATTGGTACTTTACATTTTAACCACCTGACACTCTCCAATAATAACAAAGTAGTCGCGATAAATACTTAGTGACATTTTCTTAAAATTTATCGCAGTAATTTAGTATTCAGTTCTAAAAAATATTTGGTCACACCCGTCACACCAACACGAAGTATACATATATTTTTTAATAGATTCGAAAAACAGAAAGCGCGAACAGAGGAAGAAGCTTAAAGAAAACAAAGAAAAATATGAATTGCATCTAGCTAAAGAGAAAGTAGTAGATAAAAGAAGGAGGGATGCTAAAAAAATGATAACAGATAAAACTGCGCATCTCAGTTTAAAAATCGATACAATATTTTTAACATTTGCCATGCTCCTGAGGATTTTGGATTAGAAATGACTTGGAATTTTTTCGCTACAGGCCATGGTAAAGGCGCTGTAGATGGAATAGCTGCAGCTGTAAAAAGAACCTTAAGTACGGGCATTAAGGCTAGAGAATATTTTATGAAAACACCCGTTGACTGTTTCCAATATCTAGTTGAAACAAAGAAACTTAATAAGATCGACGTTTTTTACGCATCAAAAGACGATGTTGTGCGCGACAGTAATTTCTTGATCGCAAGGTGGGAAAACGTAAAATTAATAAAGAATATTCAAAAAATGCACAACTTTAAAAGAGCAGATGCGGCCTCTGTGTATGCTTGCGATTCATATTTATCTGAATTTAAACAAATTTTCCTAAAACATACACCTTTGGAATAATGTGAGTTTTATGATAGCGAGAAAACAATGTTATGTTACTTTTTTTCATATTACGAGTTATAAATGAAGTCAATAAAAACTTTTAGTTCATCAAAAATTTTGAATTTTGGTACTGGGTCACACCCGTCACATAGAGAGGTCACACCCATCCAATTTTTTAAACAGGGTTTTCGCAAGAAAAACGTGAATTTCAAAATAGTAAGTATGCTATACAATCAAAAAGACTTTGAACAACGTGCTGGACTAAATTTTTTATATGCGTTCTGTGAAAAGTTTTACAAAATTTATATGCAAAGTGGGATTTTTTGAAAGCTCAAATATATAAGGTCACACCCGTCCCAGCTTTCTAATGGCCACTCTGGTCGGAAATGGTGTCCTTCAAGTATATACCTGCTATCCACCGTTTTTAACTTTCCCATTGCTGGGAATAACGGCCTTTTTTTGAAATGCAAGCTTTCCATTTCAAAATTATAGCGAAAATTATGAGTATCATGGTCACACCCGTCACAATGGAATTGACCATTTACGTTTGTGCTACGCCGTACGTACATACATACATACGTATGTATGTATGTGCATTGCCACTTATTTGAAATAAAGTTTTGATTCAAAATAATTTTTTGATTCGAATAAAAAATTTGATTCGAATCAAAAATTTTATTCGAATCAAAAATTTATTAAGAATCTTGATTCGAAATCAAACTTGAATCAAGAATCAAAAAAGATTTTTGAGAAATGAATCACAAATCAATTTTATCTTTGATTTGAAAATAGTTTGAATCACGAATCAAAGGGTATTTCTGATTCTTTTGTGAAACGAATCACAAATAAAATTTATCTTTGATTTGAAAATAGTTTGAATCACGAATCAAAGGGTATTTCTGATTCTTTTTTGAAAGGAATCACAAATAAAAATTATCTTTGATTTGAAAATATTTTAAATCAAGAATCAGAAAATATTTTTGATTAGTGATTCAGTCAAATCAAAATCACGCAACCCTGCAGCCTTTGACACACTTCATGCAGGTACACACTTCATGCAAGTGGCGCGATGGCCGACTGGCTAACGCATGTGCCTTTCAATCTGAAGGTCGCGGGTTCGAATCCTGTCGGTGTCAAGGTCAAGGTGGATGATAATTTTTTTTTAATTCTTTTTTAATTTTTTTTAACTAATATTTTTTTATTTTTTTATTTAATAAAAATTTACAATAATATTTAAAAAGTAATAAAATAAAAAAAATAAAAATAAGCCTGAGGGATCGGAAAAGCATAATTAGGGGAACATTTCATTTCATACAAGATGCAAATAGAAAACTCTTTATATAAAATGCTTCACTAAACATCTGAGAATTCCAGAAATATACAAAGCCGACGGAAATTGAACGAACGAAAAATTTTCATAGAATTTTTGTCACTTCGAAATTGCATACAAATCAAAGTGTATCTTATAATGGTCACTCAATTCACTCCTTCTGAACTGGTGAGGGTCTAACTACAATTGATCTAGTTCCTTTTTGACACCTTTTCGCTAGTTCGGAACTAGAAATTTTGCTCACTAGTTATTGAGTTCCCTGCAGGGGCTGAACACAACGTCTGAATGTGTGTTTATGAAAATATGTACATTAGATGAGTTTTTTTTGTATGGAATTCTTTAAACCTTCTCAGATCCTCCCTCCGGCACCGGAATAGGAAAATAGGATGTTTTAGAGTAAGTAAACTGAAAAAAATTTAACTTTTCCAAAAACTGGATGGAGCTACACCGAAAACCGCGCAAATTCCCGGAATTTCAAGGTATCTTTAGATTTATGTCTGAAAAAAGTTAGGATTTTGTACCCATACGAAGAAATCGCGAAATCCCGAAATCGGAAATTATTTTTCAACTAAATCACACGTAGGCTGCGTTAGTTAATGCGCTTTCCATAAATGTATAGCTATTAAAAATCGAAAAAATTTGGATGAGTTCATCAAGTTTAAATGAAGTAAAGTCGGGTATAAAAGAGTAACATATCTTAAAATTTCTTAAATTTTTTAAAAATTTTGCTCTTGAAGACGGTTACTAGTGATTGTTTTATTTGGTTGGATAACTCCACAAATGTAAAAAAAAAAAAGATTCCAAAGATCGAGACCGTGGATAGCGGAGAAAAACCGTGGACCCGGATGGCCCCAAAATATTATTGGGCAATATTAGTATCAAATTAAAGGTCTTAACTAGGGCTTGCATAAGGAACTCATTACATCCCAATTTCTTAGCCAATTTCCGATATACTGGCGAATAAGTGGTCCAGGATGACTACAGAATATTTTAAAGGACATCGGCGACATTTGAGTCTAATTTTTGACTTATATGTGTCGAAACGGTGGACACAGCAAAATGGATTGGCTTTACATTAAAGTCCTAGGTAAAATCTTTATTTTGATACCCATATTGCCCACACATTTTTTGGCGCTATCCGGCTCCGTTTTTTGTCCGTTATCCACGGTCTCGACCTTTGTATATTTTTTACATTTGTAGAGTTAACCACCCGCATAAAAAAATAACGAATAACCCAAAAAACCGCCTTCAAGAGCAAAATTGTTAAAAAATTTAAGAAATTTCAAGATATGTTACTCTTTTATACCCGACTTTACTTCAATTAAACTTGATGAACTCATCCAAATTTTATTCGATTTTTAATAGCTATACATTTCTGGAAAGCGCATTAAATAACACAGCCTACCGTGTGATTTAGTTAACAAATAATTTCCGATTTCGGGAAGAGTATAGGGCAAGAAGTTGAAGATTCATGGGGGGAAAAAATGATCACTTTAGACTGCGATATTACCTTCCCTGGGTAGTGTACCAAAAAACGGAATACGCCATTCAATTTAGCGGTTAATTCTACGTATGGATGGATATACATTTTTTTCTCGTGCAAAATCCTAACTTTTTTCATACATAAATCTAAACATACCTTGAAATTCTGGGAATTTGCGCGGTTTTCGGTGTAGCTCCATCCAGTTTTTGGAAAAGTGAAATTTTTTTTCAGTTTACTTACTCTAAAACATCCTATTTTCATATTCCGGTGTCGGAGGGAATATCTAAAAAAAAAAAACTCATTTAATGTACATACTCATATTTCGATTATATTCGAAGTATTCGCAAGTAGTGTACACTAATTGCAGAACATTTTTAAGGTCATGTAATTGTCGCTAAGAATAAGTATTGTATTGTTTCTGTTTATGGTTGTGCTCTACTTGCGCTTATTGGCAAACGACAGAAACATGTAGGTACTGTAATTGGACGGCCGCGAATATTTTGTTGGTCGTTTCGAATTCATTCGTGCAGCCCTCTAATCTGTAACGACATTCAGAAAAATAAGGCACCCGGACACGACAGAATAACCGGTGAAATGGTAAAACAACTCATTCCAGTTGCTACTAAGTTATTATTATACGTTTTCAATAGTCTCCTGTGACTAAACTACTTTCCTGAATCCTGGAAACTTTCCGAAATAATTATGATTCCAAAACCAGACAAAACCCCCTGTTAAACTCTTACAGGCCAATTAGCTTAATTTCAATATTTTACAAACTATTTGAAAAGTTGACTGTACCAAGTCACCAATTTGGTTTTAGGGCATAGATGGCCAAAACTATCATATTCAAACATTTCTATTTTATGAAGCGAGGAGAGCATGAGGAGAATACGTCGCTCACGCGTCTCGTCAAAACAATGTTGCCAACATTTCCAATTTATGCGGAAAGTGAATTTTAAGTAGAAGGAACTTTTTATAATGCAAATAGTGCGATAAGTAAATTTTTTCGACCGTATGCTAAACGGCTTAACGTACATATCTATTAAAATATGATTTAAAAGTAAATAATAAGTAGTGAAAAAGTTTATTCATCCTTTTCTATAAATTGTATACATATATGGTTATGGTTTCCGTTATAAAAAAAAAAGTTAATAAAATCATCGCTAAGGATATACTCGAAAATACGGCTCCGTATGTACTATGTACACATATCTCATTTCTCTCTCCATATTTAATACGCCATCATAATCCCTGGTATGAATTCTCCTATAATGGCGTCCGACAAAAAATTTGGTCGCCCGGGCGATATCACTATGACACACCAAAAATTTTGCCCCCCTTTTCCCATTGGTAATTACTAGGGCAACCAAAAATTGGCACAAGCAAGTTTTTTTCTATGTTAGCTATCACATAATGCTTAATTTAGGGTAGTTTTTAAGAAAAACTATACATTCTAACCTACTTTTGATAGAGCTAAAAATTTGCCAAATTCATAATAAATGCTAATTTATGCTAACTGCTAGTCGCTTCAATTTGTCAATTGAATTGCTCCAGATATGGCATGTATAGACGTCGGGTAATTTCAACAAAACTTTATTGCACATCTAACCCCCCATATATATTTCGTTTAATTTCACAACCACGGCATCGGAACAAAAGTTTGTTTTTTCTTTAGCTACGTTCCAGCTCCATTCTCAAACATTTTTTCCCCTGGATCTGCTCCTAACTCCCAATTTTTTTTGCTACGAGCTCCGCTCTCGCTACCATTTTTTTGTTGTGTTGATCAGGGATGCCGTATGTGGCAATATACGTACTAAATCAATATAAGTACTAAATCACCCATACTTCTAGAAGATATTGGCTTGGAGGGTAAATTCTCAATTTTTGAAAGTCTGTCTCCACATAATCGAAAATTGCTGCATGAAGCTTTAAAATTGCGTCGGGAGAGCAAGTTAACGTCGGTGTTCACATTGCGAGGGGATGTGTTTGTTAGAGTGGCGAAAGATTCTGCTGCTACTAAAATCACCGAGCTAACTGATATACAACAACTCTTTTGAAATACAATTTGTTATTGTTTTTATTATTTTAGCTTAAAAATTATGTATTTTCTTTCTGTACTTTTTTCTTTGTCATGGCCATGTTATATACTTCCGTTTTATTTTGTGTATCCACATATTTGTACTGTATATTTAGTTGCTTTTGCTTTGCTTTACTCATATGAGTCGCAATTGTGACAAACGTGGTGTTCAGAACAGCAGTCTGGCTGTGATTAACATTTTATGCAGGGAACAAAGGGGCTTAAATGTAGTTCACTTCAATGCAAGAAGCTTGAATTCTGAAAAGATGGATATGGTTAGGTACGTATTTCAGTCCTCTGCCGTTGACGTGATATGTGTAACTGAGACGTGGCTTTCTGCTAGCTTGAATGACTTTCACTTCGCAATAGATAATTATAATATGATCCGTAATGATAGGTCTAATAAGAGAGGTGGAGGAATAGTCATTTACTGCAAAAAGCATATCAATATGAAGCTTTTGTGTAAATCAGATAGTTGTGGAGTTGAATATCTGTTTGTGGAACTATCGAATAGATCTACTAAAATTCTTATGTCCTGCGTCTACAATCCTCACAAATCTGTAAGTCTTGATCCGTTTTTTGTTGCGCTATCATCCTACATTGTTGAATATGAAAATATTTTAGTATGTGGTGACTTTAACGTTAACCTTCTTGTCCGGGATACGTCTAGTACTTGTTTGTTAAGTGACTTTGAATCGTCTGGTCTACATGTTGTTAATACGTCTGTACCCACAAGGTTTGGCAACAAGTGCTCAAATGTTCTCATTTCGAGATTATCGAAAGGTGGATATGGACTCTCTGTCTACTGACGTTGTTAATGTCAATTGGAGTGATTGTGATTGGTGACTCCTGACGAAAAGCTAGAGTTTTTCAATAAAAAACTACTTGATGTTTTTAATAGAAATTGCCCAGTTCGGCATGTTAAACCGAAAGCATCGACAGCTCCATGGTTCACTGGAAAGGTTGTGAAGGCTATAAAAGCCCGCAGTAACGCATATGCTGTGTGGAGAAAAAATCGCAGTGAAACAAATTGGATTAATTTTAAAAATGCCAGAAATGCTGCCACTTCCATTATTAGAAGTGAAAAACGAAGGTTCTATGTCTCCAAACTCAATGCTTCCCTGCCTCCAGCCTCTCTGTGGAGGAACCTAAAACATTTACGTATTCAAGGTAATGATGAACCTGAATGCACTCTGGAAGCTGAAACCCTAAACAAGTTTTTTGTCAACCATACCTCCCTCAATAAACAAAATCGTCCATTTATCCCCTGTTCGTCTAGCTATTACTCTGGTAGCGAATTTGAGTTTGAAGCTGTATCTGAGTGTGATGTCATAAGAAGCCTTTTCAAAATTAAGTCGAATGCAACTGGAGATGATGGTATCCCAATAAAATTTATAAAAATTGTTTTACCCTGCATCTTAGGCACCATTACGCATATAATAAACCACTGCATTACGACATCTCACTTCCCCAGCCAATGGAAGGTTGCATTAGTGCGACCTGTTGCCAAAAATAAATCTGCTCTATCGCCGTCTGACTTTCGTCCAATTAGTGTCTTACCTGCCCTATCAAAGGTCTTTGAAACGCTTATGGCGGAGCAGATGCACATGCACAAAAGAACAACTTACTCTCGCCACTTCAGTCTGGCTTTCGGGCTGGGCATAGTTGCGCAACTGCTGTAATGAGAATCCTGGATCATATACGTACACTCAAAATAATATTTCGTAAATATTACGAAATCTTTCGTACATATTACGAAATTCTTTCGTAAAATTGAGCAACGAATGGTTTCGTAAATAGTACGAAAGCTATTTCGTACTATTTACGAAATACTTTCGTATTATTTACGAAAGGTTTCGTACTATTTACGAAATATTTTCGTAGTATTTACGAAAGGTTTCGTACTATTTACGAAATAGTTTCGTAGTATTTACGAAATACTTTCGTATATTTACGAAGGCTTTTGTACTATTTACGAAATACTTTCGTAGTATTTACAAAGGCTTTCGTACTATTTACGAAATACTTTCGTACTTTTGAGCAACGAAAGATTTCGTAAATATTACGAAACCGCTTTCGTACATTTACGCAGGCTGTTAGAGCTGTCAAGTTGTTGTACAATTGACCAAATTATTTTTTAGCTTAACGTTAAAAAAAACCATAATTATTACATAATTATATATATGTACATATGATGTATATTTCAACGAAATTTGAAAACTTTTTAGAAATATATATATCAATAAAATAATGCTAAGAGAAAGATGTTTTATACTATATGCATAAGAAATAAGTTTAGATAATTTCATTTTAGTTTTAAATATCTACTAAAATTAATTTATTCAATTAATTTAAAAGTTTTTTTATTTATTTTAATATTTTACATTTATATTAATATTAATTTTAGTAACTAATAAAATAAGAGATACTTATGCTTATACGTGTTCTGACAAATATAGGAAACTTTGGAAATCGCAATTTGCAAATGTGGACGTCGTTCCGATCCACTTAAATAGATAACCCTGTGAAAAAGAAAGAAAAAAAAGAAAAAGAAAAATAAAAAGAAAAAGAAAAAGAAAAAGAAAAAAAAAGAAAAAGAAAAAAAAAAGAAAAAGAAAAATAAACAATTAAGACTAAGATAAAGAAAAAAAAAATTTGACTAAGATAAAGATAGAGAAAGATAAATATAAATATAAAGGTAAAGGTAAAGATAAAGATAAAGATAAAGATAGAGATAAAGATAAAGCTAAAGATAAAGATAAAGATAAAGATAAAGATAAAGATAAAGATGAAGATAAAGATAAAGATAAAGATAAAGATAAAGATAAAGATAAAGATAAAGATAAAGATAAAGATAAAGATAAAGATAAAGGGAAACTACTTAAAACCTTAAAATTCAAGCAGCTACACTCGGAGAAAAAAAAATAAAAAAAAAATTATTTTTATAATGCACGTATTAAACCAGATCGTTTTTATTTTAGAAATGAAAATTTGTAAATTTAAAATGAAACTTTTGAAATAAAAATGTATTTTGGATTAAATAGAATCATTTTTAAATTAAAAATTAAAATGAAGGGAATAAAAGCGCAAGTTTTAGGTTCAAAATCTCATAGGGCTTGAATTAAAAATAAACATTTTTAAATTTAAATGTTTTTTCTTGACTTTACAATTTTACAATGAACATTTTTAAAATAAAAATGGTCGTATCTACATCACTTTTAATACGTTTTTGCCAATTTTCAGCACGTTTTCATATGTTTTTAAAATTTTTTCTCTGAGTGTAGAAATATCTCTTTATATTATTTATTAAGACCGAAAAAAGGAAAAAGTAAATGCAACTACTGTACTCACCCTTAAGTTTAATCAAGTTGGAAAATATCACAGTTTATTTTATATATCAATATCGTCTTTTTATATACAATGCATTATTCTTTTATACATTATTTCATTACGTACTTACTACATAAAATAATTTTTGATATTATTGCACCGACTCAACACTTTACAATGAAAGAAGACTTGTACGGCAAATATTGTTGTACGAAAGTATTTCGTAAATCATTTAAACCTTTGATAATGTTACGAAAGTATTTCGTATATATTACGAAAGTATTTCGTAAATCTTTTAATCCTTTGATAATGTTACGAAAACTTTCGTACAATATACGAAATTATTCGTAAAGATAATTTTAAGAAAATTTACGAAAGTGTTTCGTAATATTTACGAAATATTTCGTAATATATACGAAAAAAATATTAGAAAATGATTTACGAAAGCCCTTTCGTAATATTTACGAAAGATTCGTAAAATTGGATTTAGTTGAGAAAAATGCTTTCGTAATATATACGAAACTTTCGTACATTTTACGAAACTCTAGACTACGAAAGTCTTTCGTAGTTTTTTTACGATATTTTATTTTTAGTGTATTCCTTTTGACATGAACTACCTTACGCTACTATGCCTACTTGATTTCTCCAAAGCTTTCGACTCCGTAGACCATTCCCTAATTTGTGCCAAATTGAAACACTACTATGGATTCAGCAATCATTCTTTGAATCTAATGCGAAGCTACTTGGGAAACAGGTTTCAGTGTGTCAAAACGGAAACGCAAACTTCAGAGCTTAGAAAACTTGAATCTGGCGTACCCCAGGGCTCTATCCTTGGACCATTGCTCTTTAGTCTATTCCTGAATGATGTGTTTAATGTTTGTAAATATGTTAGTGTACATGCATATGCTGACGACATTCAGATATACTTAAGTAGTCGGTTTGACGATACTGACAATCTTTGTCGTAAAATGAATGATGATATTTCATCCATTGCACAGTGGGCAACGAGTAATGGCCTTTGTCTAAATGTTGGTAAGACTTACGTTCTACCTATATCGAAGAAAAAACTTACGCCTAACTGCATCCCACCATTATTTATTGGAAATAACGCTATTGATGTTGTAAATAAGATTAAAAACTTGGGTTTTATTATAAATTCAAATTTGTCTTGTGTTGACCACATTAATTTTGCCATAGGCAGAATATACTATGTTTTGCGCAATTTGAGGCAATCGGCATTGTTTACTCCTGTCAGTATCAGACATAAGCTTGCTATGCAGTTAATGCTACCATACCTAACATATTCAGAACTTGTTTATAACCGGCTAGACTCAAGCTCTGCCCACAAAATAGACATAGCCTTTAACTATGTAACACGTTATGTATACGGGTTACGAAGATTCGTTCATATTTCGCACTGGCGATCCGATATTTTGGGTTGCCATATCCATGACTATTTCAAAGCGAGAAGCTGTATATTTCTGTTTCGTCTTATGCTTACCAAAACGCCTTTTTATCTATATGAGAAACTTGTATTTACAAAGTCAAACCGGCTAACTGACTTGATCGTTCCTTCCTTTAAATCTGTGATCTCTGCTAGACTGTTCTTCGTGAACACTATACGTACATGGAACTCTATTCCTAATGCTGTAAGAAGTAGACTAAGCAAAAGCAACTATAAAAAAGTTATATATGATTATTATTCTTTAAGTAATTAGACTGGCCATTTATCTACATATGTATTTGAAATTAGCGAGTAAGACTTCTCTGTAACATTATCTGTCGTATCTTACAAACCATTAGCCTTATTATTATTATTGTTGTACTCCAAAAGATCTAAGATCTTATTGTACTGATTTCTTGAAATAAATATATGAAATATATATGAAATATGAATTAAATTTTTTATACCGGAATCCAAATATGGCATTCGGTCGGCCGCGCTTTTGACAGGTGAGTAGAAATGTATGAAAATATATGGAGCAAATCGAATTTTGACCTCAAGCGTTTGATCGTAAAATTTTTGTAAATATCGATGAAAGAATAAATTCCAATTGTTCTCTTTCGATGAAAAGCTATTAAATATGTAAAAAATTCAACAAAATATATTAGTGACAGTTAGCATTTTTTCACTTCAACATGTAATATCGGATGTCAGAGTAAAGCAACTTTGAGGTACGATCAACGCGCGACCGACCTAACGCCAAATTACGATTCCGGCATATTGTCTTTCTCTTTGGAGACATGTACCTAAGAGTTTACATTTTGTTATTTTATTTTATTTTAGTTTACTTTAGGGTCGATTTCATAATCAAATTAAAAGTTCATTTAAAATCTAAAGGAGCCTTTAATTTGTTGATCGATTTCATAAAGTCTTTTTCAAGATAAATGTTCCTTTATAGTTAAATACCCAAAAACGGACATTTAAGTGATTTAAAAATCCCTTTTACCGGAAAAATTTGTGTTTCTTCTTCACAACCCCGGCATCGGAGCGAAAGTTTGTTTTTTCTTTAGCTACGTTCCTGCTCCATTCTCAAACATTTTTTCCCTGGCTCTGCTCCTAACTCCCAATTTTTTTTGCTGCGAGCTCCGCTCTCGCTCCCATTTTATTGTTGTGTGGATCGGGGATGCCGTATGTGGCAATATGAATTAAATTTTTTATACCGGAATCCAAATATGGCGTTCGGTCGGCCGCGCTTTTGACAGGTGAGTAGAATTGTATGAAAATATATGGAGCAAATCGCATTTTGACCTCAAGCGTTTGATCGTAAAATTTTTGTAAATATCGATGAAAAAATAAATTCCAATTGTTCTCTTTCGATGAAAAGCAATTAAATATGTAAAAAATTCAACAAAATATATTAGTGACAGTTAGCATTTTTTCACTTCAATATGTAATATCGCATGTCAGAGTAAAGCAACTTTGAGGTACGAACAACGCGCGACCGACCTAACGCCAAATACGATTCCGGCATATTGTCTTTCTCTTTTGAGACATGTACCTAAGAGTTTACATTTTGTTATTTTATTTTGTTTTAGTTTACTTTAGGGCCGATTTCATAATCAAATTAAAAGTCTTTTTCAAGATAAATGTTAATTTAAAGTTAAATACCCAAAAACGGACATTTAAGTGATTTAAAAATCCCTTTTGCCGGAAAAAATTGTTGGAGTAAGTGAAAAAAAATTCAACAACTATTTAAAGCGAAGGTTGAGTGTATATCTATTTCACGAAAAACCATTTTCGATCATCAGCACTCTTTTCGGAAGTGGATGCCACTGGGGATTGAACCCGAGTACATTCCATCTTCAGCCCCAATGACCCAACGCATTTTCACGCTCGACCATTGAGACTCTGTGCAAGCTGTTGAATTTTCACCACTTTTGCCGTTTTCATTTTCAACATTAACGTTTGTGTGTATATGCTTTGGCATATATTCTCCTCAAACGTGCTGAATTTTTTGTTGTAGGCATTACGCAGTGAACATTTGTTGTTGGTATTTATTTTATGTAAGGCTAAAAAGTGCCAATTCTTTAAGTTTAACGGCAATTTTTTGGCGCCAATAAGCATTTTTTAGAGCAATTTTTTGGTTGCCCTACTAATTACTAAGAAATCTGTTTCCCAATTTAAGTTAAACATTTTTCGCAACCTGATTACTTGAAAGTAGCGCATCGAATGAGCACGATCACAACAAAACCGTAGTGTCATCACTGGTTCATACAAAATGCTTATATGTGTGCGTTTGCAGTGAAGCTTATCTTGTGTACGTGTGAAAGCAGAAGAGAAAAAATGGGCACGCGTGCCTATGGGATGGCCATCTATGTTTTAGGGAGAAACATGGTACGATAGAGCAAGTGCATAGAATATTACCTCTTAGACGTAGCATAAGCTTTCGACAAGGTATGGCTAGAAGGACTATTATTTAAAATAAGACGTACACTTCCGTACAATATATGCCTTATTTTAGAGAACTTTCTAAAGGGAAGAAAGTTTCGAGTAAGGCAAAAAAGTTATACCACTGATAGCTACCCAATCTTCTCCGGATGTTGATCCGTGGCTGGAACTCACGCAAACTCGAAATAAACTGAAATGTTTTATTTCCTGATGGAGTCCATATGAATGACAAATGTAATAAAGAATAATTCATACATAGTTAACAATGTTAAATTTCCCCACTTACACATTTGTGTGATTGCAACCTTCTTCCAGCCACGAATGCCCGCTATTTTCGTTCGAACATAATGACTGTCACATTTTTGCGATATTGGGACAGCGTTGCCACTTATACAGATTTTACAATATTTTAGTACAATACATAGGATTGCCACATACTTGGGATTTACAAAAACTTTAAATATCATTTGCTGCTAGGCCGCGCCAACATCCCCGCCTCAGTAGATCTGCTGAGATTCACCAAATCTAATCTGGCCAGTATACAGGCTGCTCGTTTGTAAACGCCGTCTTTCGTTTGCACTAGCGCGGCTCTTACTTGCCCATCTTTGCTTGGAAATACTTCCGTGATTCGCTCCATCTGCCACTTGGAGCGATGTACGTTGTTGTCGCATATAAGGACGACATCACGTATGGCCAGAGGATTCTGCACTCCGTACCAGGGTTGCGTGATTTTGATTTGACCGAATCACTAATCAAAAATATTTTCTTATTCTTGATTTAAAATATTTTCAAATCAAAGATAATTTTTATTTGTGATTCCTTTCAAAAAAGAATCAGAAATACCCTTTGATTCGTGATTCAAACTATTTTCAAATCAGAGATAAATTTTATTTGTGATTCGTTTCACAAAAGAATCAGAAATACCCTTTGATTCGTGATTCAAACTATTTTCAAATCAAAGATAAAATTGATTTGTGATTCATTTCTCAAAAATCTTTTTTGATTCTTGATTCAAGCTTGATTTCGAATCAAGATTCTTAATAAATTTTTGATTCGAATAAAATTTTTGATTCGAATAAAATTTTAATTCCCATATATAAAAGTGGCGTGGCCGTTAACCGATTTTGGCAATTTTTCATCCAAACATATGCTTAAGAATGTAGATCACGCGTACCAAATTTCATCGATATATTTGCTACAGTTTCTGAGTTATGACTTATAAAACTTTAAATGTTTGCCCCTTAATAAGTGGGCGTAGCACCGCCCATTGTCCAAAATTTCACCAAATTTCTTCATAAGGGCCTGAACGCAATACGTGGGTGAAATTTTAAATTTTGTCTCTCCAGCTCTATTAGTGACTGAGATACCAAATATCCGATTTTTTCTATATAGGGGAAGTGGGCGTGGTCATGGTCCGATTTCACCCATTTTCAATACCATCCGTCCCAGTATTGATACCAACTTACATTTCAAATTTGATCAAAATATCTCAATTTATGCGCGAGTTATCGTGCGCACAGACGGACGGACATGGCTCAATCGATTTCTCTTTTCACCCTGATCATTTTGATATATATAAGTCTATATCTATCTCGATTATTTCATTCTGTTACAATCCACCGTTATGTGATTAAAACTATAATACTCTGTGTACTAGTACAGCTGAGTATAACAAACACAACTAATATCCACAGCATACTTTTAGGGAAATGTCTCCACACTGCTTGTTTATAAACATAATCATTAGTTATTGACAAACATTGGCAATGTACATCCACGAATATTCATAGATTTTACAACATGTATTTACACAAATATTTATGCATGTACCATCTTTTATAAAATTATTTTTTGTATGGTGTTGCCAAATTGGTTTGGGGTTAACCCCCCCCCCCCCTTGAGTGCGCGAATGATGTACATACATACATACACATGTACACATTTGGCGTCAGCATAAAATTTGGCTGTTATTGGACTTTTGGTGCATTTTATACATTTTTGTGTTTTAAATTACAGAGAATGTACTTGAATATTTCTGATATGCTACAGTATTTTTTATTCTAAATAAATTTTTGATTCGAATCAAAAATTGAATCAAGATTCGTAATAAATTTTTGATTCGAATCAAATTTTTGATAAAGATATTTTTTGAATCAAGAATCAAAAAAGATTTTTGATTCTTTTGAGAAATGAATCACAAATCAAATTTATCTTTGATTTGAAAATGGTTTGAATCACGAATCAAAGGGTATTTTTGATTCTTTTGAGAAATGAATCACAAATCAAATTTATCTTTGATTTGAAAATGGTTTGAATCACGAATCAAAGGGTATTTCTGATTCTTTTGAGAAATGAATCACAAATAAAAATTATCTTTGATTTGAAAATAGTTTGAATCACGAATCGAGTTGATTCTTTATTTGAAAGTTGATTTGAAATGAAAATTGATTCGAATCACGCAACGCTGCTCCGTACCATTTTGTTCGCCTCGTTAGGTGTGGCAAGTACTCATCTATCCACTTTGGCCAAAACCTGTGCTGCATTTGTTGGACCCTGTACCACATTTTCCTGGTCGGAATCATCTCTTTCTCTTGCGGGTGTAGCGTTTGCTCGGAATTGGGAGTACCTAGGAGAAAATGATTAGGGGTTAGTGGTTCGTCAGTGTGTTCGTCTAACGGTATGTGCGTCAATGGTCTTGCGTTAACAATATTCTCCGCTTCGCAGCCCTGTGAAGTTGGCACATCCAAATGCGATTTTTTTTTGTAAAAAATATGTAAATCGTTTGCTCATCGTTTGCTCACGTTTGCTCAGAAAATAGTTTCGTTTGCTCAAGTTTTCTTCAAAAGTTATTTGCAATAACTTTGAAAACCAGAATAGGAAAACGAAATTTCTTTCTTAGTGATTCTGAAAAAAAAAATTTTTTTGTTAAATTTGTTTTCGGGATGCTGATCCCGAAATATTTTATTTTGCAATAACTTTAAATAAAATCATAGGAAAATGAGATTTCTTTCTGAAATATTTTGAGCTAATGATGAGCAAACGATTTAGCCAAAAAGTCGTATATAATTACGTATTATTTTGCGAAAATTCATATTTTACATGAACGTGAATTTCATTTTGCTATAACTCTGAAAAAAAGCATTGAAAAATTAAATTTCTTACTGAAAGATTGTGAACTAATGAGCAAACGATTTAGCCAAAAAATATTTTTTTGCAGATTTTTCATTTGGTGGCGCTAATCCCGAAATTTTTTATTTTTTCAATAACCTTTGGATTAATGATAGCAGAAGGAAACGAGCAAACAATATAGCAAAAAGAAAGTATTTTTGTTTTTTAGATTTTTCGAAATAATTTTGTATTGAAAATTTAAAAAATTAATTAAATTTCTTCCTGAAATATCCTTAGCTAACGATGAGCAAACGATTTAGCCAAAAAAGTCGTACGTAATTATGTATTTCTACCGGAGACCAACTTTAACAGTTAACACTTATTTTCATTCGATTTCAGTCTGACGGAAACACAAAAATGGTGAGCGCCCACTGACTGAAACAGAAAACTCTTTCACTCAAAGTGTTTCTCACCGTGGGCAACCTCTCTCAACGATCTTCTTTCTGATGCCATTTAAGAGTTATTTTTCAACACTCAAAAATATCCCTCAACAAGTGACGGTTTCAATGAGACTTTTATTTTTTTCTGTCCTTTGATAACAGTTAAAAACAGAGGGATAAAGAAAAGTGTTGCTGAAAAATATGTTTGCATATGTAGATATGCATGTACATACGTTCGCGCGCATACGCATGTGTACAAATGGAAGAAAATTTGTATTCGTAGTATGACTGTATTTAAAATAACCAATTTTGTAACTTAGCAGGTACCTATGGACAGGAATTTTATTTTGAATTATTTAGTTAATACATAATATGTATATGTATTAAAATATACTTTGATGTTAGATTCGTTACTTACATATTTATGTACATACATATTAATATAGGTATTTAATTATAAAGGCATGTATTTGAATTTTTTTACATACTCTGCAGGAAGTTAATAAGTAACTAGAGAACAAAATTTCTGGTTCAGAACTAGCGAAAATGTATCAAAGAGGCACCAGTTCATTTGCCGCCGGCTTTGCATATTTCTGCAATTCTTATACATGCATACATATGTACATACCCTGCAGGGAACTCAATAACTAGTGAGCAAAATTTCTAGTTCCGAACTACCGAAAAGGTGTCAAAAGGGAACTAGATCAATTGTAGTTAGACCCTCACCAGTTCAGGAGGAGTGAATTGAGTGACCATTATAAGACACACTTTGATTTGTATGCAATTTCGAAGTGACAAAAATTCTATGAAAATTTTTCGTTCGTTCAGTTTCCGTCGGCTTTATATATTTCTGCAATTCTCAGATGTTTAGTGAAGCGTTTCATATAAAGAGTTTTCTATTTGCATCTTAACTTGTATGAAATGAAATGTTCCCCTAATTATGCTTTCCCGATCCCTCAGGCTTATTTTTAATTTTTTTTTATTTTATTAATTTTTAAATATTACTGTAAATTTTATTAAATAAAAAAATATTAGTCAAAAAATTAAAAAAAAAATTATCATCCACCTTGACACCGACAGGATTGGAACCCGCGCCCCTCAGATTGAAAGGCACATGCGTTAG
Source organism: Urophora cardui (assembly GCA_960531455.1). NCBI lineage: Eukaryota > Metazoa > Arthropoda > Insecta > Diptera > Tephritidae > Urophora > Urophora cardui. The sequence goes on along the minus strand of OY482671.1, from coordinate 69,171,284 downwards.
CCAGTCGGCCATCGCGCCACTTGCTTGAAGTGTGTCAAAATCTGCACTTAAGCGGCAGATGTAAAACTGTAGAATTTGTAGGTACTTGTAGCTAGTTCAGAACTATCGAAAATGTGCCAATAAACGAACTAGTGTAAACTGTAGAATTTAGTACTAGTTCGGAACTATCGAAAACGTAGTGCAGAGGGTGACAATTGACACCGCCTAGGACATCGCCGTGTTAAATTCGCCAGTTGATAACATGCAAAAGATATTTAGCTCGCACTAGTAGTGTCGAAAAATGCACTAGCAGCGACCTAGTTCGGAACTAGAGATTTTCCCTACAGGGTATGTATGTACTTACATACATATTAACATATCATAGTTAATCTTAGTAGTACGCAGGTACATACCTATGCCCATACCTATTTTATATTATTATTTTTAATACTTAGAGTTCGGCTTTATTAAAAATAACGAATTTATTATTTTATATATATATATATATATATGTACTAGCATACCCTGCCAAGCTTCGCATTGGCTTTCAGTTATCAACAGTCATCATCTTATTAGTGGTTTGGTATTCAAAATAAAAGATACTTTTATTTTGTGATCTTATTCGCCATCCTGATAAAACATATTTTTTATTACTGGAAAGGTTTCTATTTTAAAAAAATGAAATACACGATATTCTTTGATTTGACTGAAAATGAAATCACAAATAAAAAGTTGTCCGGATTTGGATGAAGAACGAAATCAGAAATAAAATTGATTCATTATATGAAATCAAAAAGGATTTGATTCACGCAACGATAAAATTCATGAATTTACTGTGGTGTCGCTGTTGTGTTCTATTTCTATTTACGGCAAAATATCAGAACATATTTGAAATCCTATAACGGCCTTATTCCGCGGGGTAACATAATTTAATTTACCGCTAAAGTGAAGACTTGACATTTGAACACCTATGTTACTGCCAAATATTATCAAAATTGGTTCAGTAGTTTAAAAGTTTACCCCGCACAAAGAATGTTACATGAGATTTTTATATATATAGATGTACGTAGATAGAGATATGTATGAATCTATGGCCAGAGCACTTCCAGAGATTTGGAGTATGAAAAATTCGGTTACAGATATACGTAAATAGATAAAAATAGGTATATACATATCTGAGGTCAAACTTTAAAAATAATTTTCCAATTTTCATTTCTGTTGTAAAAGAAAAATGATTGTTCATAATATTAGGAAAATACTTACCTTTCCAGATATTGTAAATAAATTGAAAAATAAAGTGAAATTCAAAAAACCAAAACATTTTAATGTTAATCGAACCTACCATTTGCATGCAAAACGAATCGAATCCGTTTGTATCATTTAAACGAATTGCTTTACTTTTGGTCGTATATACATATGTATGTATCTTCGTGTAATTTCTTTGCTTATGTACATATGTACGTAGGTATCTATTGTTCTCGTTGTTTTGTCTTCTGCTTTAACGATTGCTTGTGGCGTCCAACCATGCGCATGACTCTTTTTTTCAAAAATTGATACTCACCCTTATTACGGTTGTCGTCGTCGACACTCACTCGACGCTGTCGGCGACGACCTATCAAAATCGGTATTACGTATGGTAAAGTCGATAACTTGTGACAACTATCGAAACATATTTGGTATCAGCTAAGTCGACGTCGACGGTCACTCGTTGCCATTTTCGTCGACGCGCTGTTTAATGGTGACAAGAAGAAAATTTAGTATGTATGCATTTTTGTTTTTAAAATTTTATTACGGGAGTGTTAAAATTAGTAGAACCAACATTCGCAGAATATTTCCTGCTAGTTTTATTGAAAAATTCCCACTAGTTTAAAAATAAATTCGGTGAGCGCACATACCGAAGCCGACCCAAAGGTTTTCAATGGGGTACGATACCAACTAATTTTTTACAACATTGAGAAGCAATCACCATTAAATTGAATGCCTTGGCACCTCCTTTAAGAAAGATTGAGGAGAAAACTAATTTATTAAATATTTATGTACATACATACATATGTATATATGTATTTCAACTAAAATATTTTTTCTTTTATTTATTAATTACTCGAGCACTTCATTGCTATGTTCATCGCTAAAACTTGATGAATCATATGCAAAATACATTTATTATAAAGAAATAAATTATCTAAATAGCACAGATTAAAAATACGGAAAAAAATGCGCACAGATTCTAAATAAAATCAAACAGCTAGTGCAGAAATTATAGTGATGGTACTTTCGTCATTCGGTTTACCGATAAACAGTCGACGTCGTCTCAATACGCTTAGCTAATACCGATTTTGCGTCGATGTGACGACGACGTCGAGACGACGTGATGTCGACTGAAAAGTGACAACGACGTCGACGACGACAACCGTAATAAGGGTGACTATTCTTTGTAAAATTTTTGTTATTTAAAAAGATAATTTATTATTTTTTTGAATGCAGAACTTTAGTAAAAGGTTCAAAGTTTCATTTCCAAGAAGAAATATTTCAATCGGTTGATCCAGTTTTGATTTATGGCCGTGTAAAGCTAATTTTGGTTGGTTTTTTACACATTTTTACATAAATTTACGCTGTTTGACCAAAAATTTAAATAAAAACTATTTGACTACTCAATCGGGGCACAATTACATGTTACTGCCAAATATTATCAAAATTGGTTCAGTAGTTTAAAAGTTTATCCCGCACAAAGAATGTTACATGAGATTTTTATATATATAGATGTACGTAGATATAGATATGTATGAATCTATGGCCAGAGCACTTCCAGAGATTTGGAGTATGAAAAATTCGGTGTATCTATTGTTCTCGTTGTTTTGTCTTCTGCTTTAACGATTGCTTGTGGCGTCCAACCATGCGCATGACTCTTTTTTTCAAAAATTGATACTATTCTTTGTTAAATTTTTATTATTATTATTATTTTTTTGCGGGATGCTCATCCCGAAATTTTTTTCGCAATAACTTTTTGTGTAAAAACGGGAGAACATGATTTCTTCTTGAATAATCTTAAGCTAAAGATGAGCAAACGATTTAGCTAAAAAGATGACAAAAAGTCCTACGTACCTACTTATTATTTTAAGAAAACTCCTATTGAGCAATACCGAAAAATTTCATTTTCCGTAACTTTAAAAATAAGAATCGGAAAATAAAAATTCGTCTTGATTTATTCTTAATTAATGATGAGCAAACGATTTAGCCAAAAAAAAATATTTTTTTTTTCGGTTTTTTGGGGAGGTGCTGATCCCGAAAAATTTTGTTTTTTTAATAAATTTTTATATAAAAATTGGAATAAGAAATTTTTTCCTGTATTATCTTAAGCTAACGATGAGCAAACGATTTAGCCAAAAAACTCGTACGTATCTACGTATTCCTGAGAAAATGCGCATTTGGCTGTGCAAAAAAAAGGGGAAAAAATTTTTTTTTGCAATAACTTTTGAAGAAAACCTGAGCAAACGAAACTATTTTCTGAGCAAACGTGAGCAAACGATTTAAATATTTTTTACAAAAAAAAATCGCATTTGGATGTGCCAACTTCACAGGGCTCCGCTTCGCACATTAGGCTATAAAGGCAATGCTCCTGAATGTTTTCGTTGTTGAGAGTGCCAGATGGCGCGTTTAATACTACGGATGAGTCTTTTCCAACAGCCTCCAGCATGGGGATTCAAGGGGCAATTGAAAACCCATTCGATGTTCTTATTTGCCAGTGCATTAGATATAACGCCGTTATCGAAGTCGATTCTCTGTCGCCTCAACTCTTTATCAGCTCCAATGAAGTTCGTGCCGTTGTCCGAGCGAATACGTACCGGTGTTCCTCTGCGGTTCATAAAATTTCGTATACACATAAGACAAGTGTCCGTAAGGCATGTAAATAGCGCAATCCAACGCTTCTCACTTCTTCTGCCAATCGCGACTGTAAACGGACCCATGTAGTCAAGACCTACGTAAGTGAATGGTCTTACGAAAGGTGTAAGTCTATCCGGTGGAAGTTGACCCATTTGCGGAGGGTTTGGCTTAGCCTTTTCTTGTATACAAACTGGACATCCTTTCATTGCGCGTCGCACCTCTGTTCTGATCTGTGGGATCCAGTATCGCCGACCTAGCTCTGTAACTATTGTGCTTTCGTTTTGATGCTTCCAGATTTTGTGGTAATAATCCACTACAAGCTCGGTAACATGGTGACGTTTACGCAGGATTATCGGTCGACGTGAATGCGGTGGAATGGTTACTTCTGCATCTATTCGCCCACCTACTCGTATCACTCCTTCTTCATCCAACATCGGTGTTAGGGTCCTCAAGGTGCTGCTGCCTTCCACCTGCAATCAGTGCACAATATTCATCCGCGAAGCTTTCCCTTTTTTTATCGAGCGCATTATAGCTATTTCTGCGCTCTTTATTTCGAAAGCTCTGAGTCCTCCAGAACGCCTCTCGCCTGCGTCTTTGCGGCAATTGTTTTGGAACCGCAGTATCCAACCTACAACTCTTTTTAAACGGACCAATGATGAAAATTTGGTGAACATGGCATTGTCGATATTTACTGTCAAAACTGAAAAACTCGCTCTTAGCTCATCTTGCGTGTTCGGGTTAACCTCGTTGGACGGCCATAAGCTTTCGTCTTGCGACAAGAACGGGTGCCCACTAATCCGTGTTGAGCTTCTTCTATCGGCCTTCGGACGCGTTCCACAATCCGCTGGATTTAATGCGCTTGGAACCCATCGCCACTCGTTTACATCACTAGCCTCTAAAATTTCGTTAACACGATGTGCCACGTACGGTTTATAGCGCCGATAGTCAGACTTCACCCAAGCTAGGACAGTTTTCGAGTCGCTCCACATTACGACTCTTTTAGGGATTTTTCCATTACATTGAAGGATGCTCTTCCGAAGACGTGTAGCCAACACTGCTGCCTGCAGCTCCAGTCGGGGATTGATGTAAGCTTCAGTGATGCGCATTTGGCCTTTCCTGAAATGAATATGGGATTTGGAGTTCTCGTACCTTCTGAGAACCTCCAGTACGCTACAGCTGCATAAGCTACCTCGCTTGCGTCCGCAAATACGTGTAATTCGACTGGTAACTGATGGAACCCTAATCCGTAACACCGCGGCACGCTTACTTCTTCCAAACGCTTGATCGCCGTCAACCATCTCAACCATGCTTCTTGCAATTCATCTGGAATAGGTTCATCCCAGTCGATACCAGCGCGCCAACTCCCCTGCAGCAGAAGCTTTGCTTTCATAGTGTACTCCGCCGCCATTCCGAGCGGATCGAACACCGACATTGTGACACTCAGTACTTCGCGTTTTGTGGGTCTCCATGTCCCAGCCAGCACGATTGGATCGACCTTTGCAAACGAGAGAACAAATCTAAAATCATCGTTAAGCGTATCCCAATAAAGACCAAGGACCTTTTGAAAAATACCAACATTATCTCTGTCAAGATTCAAGCAAGCGGGACGCTGTTCTTCGTTATTCATTTGTTTCATGAGCTGTTCAGTTGGACACAAACCGCTTTAAGTCAAACCCTCCTTGCTTATTAATCCAAGCTACCTGCTTCGTTATTCGGATTGCCTCGTCGACGGTAGAGAAACAGAGCACGAAGTCGTCGACATAGTGATTGTTGATTATTGCATTCGCCGCTTCTGGAAATTGTTCCCTAAACCTCTGCATTTTTGTTTTTTACGAACTGAGCCGAGCTCGGTGAGCAAGTAACCCCGAACGTCATCACGTCCATGCCATATACCACAAATGGCTGCTTGAGTCTGTGCTCCATATGAAGCGTTGTGCTGCTTGGTCCTGCGAACGTATCTTTACTTGGAGGAACATCTCCACTATATCGGCGCATACACCCACTGGCCTCTCCCGAAATTTCAATAAAATAGTTGCGAGTGGTTGGTTGAGATCCGTCCCGCTTAACAATGCCGAGTTCAATGACACATCGTTGACTTTGGCCGCAGCATCGAATACAAGTCGCATCTTTCCAGGTTTGTTCGCGTTCAAAGTGTGGTAGGTACCAGCTACGCTTCCCTCCTGCCATGATCTCCTCTGGCGTCTGCTTCCTCGCATAACCTTTGGCTTCGTATTCCTCTTTTACCTTGACGTATGCAGACTTAAAATTGTCATCAAGCTTAAACTTCTTTTCCAGGGCTAACATCCGGTTCTCTGCAATTTTTCGACTATCTGGTAGGGCTACATCTGCATGCTTCCAAAGCAAGCCTGTCTCAAAGTGTGAACCCTTTCTTACTGTTGTTTCTTCCAATAAAGTTCTTGCTTTAGCAATGTCTACAGCTTCTACAACCTCTACAGCATCGCGAACTCCGAGATCTTCGTTGATTATGTAGTTACTCACCAAACGTTCAAGCCGTTCAGCACTGTCATCTGTCTTAGCAAAGTTTACAAAGTGCCGCCTATCTTCAATGGCTCGGTCATTACCTCCGTAGACGATCCATCCCAGTTTTGTGAGCGTCACCCACCAACATCTCTGGAACTGCTCCAACATACTCCTTGATCGACAAGTGGCGATGTCTGTAATGCAGCTCTGACCACTTGAGTGTTTGCGCCGGCAGTTGAAGATTGGCTACCGTTCTAACGTTCCGCAACGAAACCCCTTTGTTGTATTTTCCAACTCCGGATATTTCCACATCGACCCTGCTTGACTGCTCCGTAACTGTGATACCACTAAACCATTGTAGCGTTAAGTTTTCCTTCTGTCCTTTGAGATCTAGACGACCAGCCAATTCGCTGTTCATCATCGAGATTGCTGAACCATCATCGAAGAATGCAAAGGTACTTATGATTCGACTGTTGGCGTACAACCGCACTGGCAGGATCTTGTACAATAATTTTAAACTTGAGTTTGTCGACGATTGTATTAGTGAGGACTTGTTGGCGTGTCGCAGTTTCCAATTGACGCTGACCATCTGTAGTTCCTTGTTGACGGAAATGTAGTAGTTCATGCTGCTTCCGCGTACAACTGTCAATATCGCATCTGTGTTGTTCGGTGCAATCGACGCTCCTATGGTCGCTTTTCAAACAATTGAAACATAATTTATTTTGACGGACTACACGCCATCGCTGACCCACCTGCATGTCAAGAAACCGCTTGCACCGATTTATACTGTGTCTACCTTTACAAAAGGCGCATACGTTAATATCCCGGTTACCACTGTTTATATCCTGCGTGTGAAAGAAATGCGTACGACCTTCGCCTCTCCCGCTTTGCCTGGAGTCCGCACCAGTGTTTACCATAGCACTCGCCACTAACTTTGAAAGCTCCTGCAACCAGTCATTGACATGTTGGGTCTGGGTACTATCGTCAAGGCATGCCTGGCCCAGTCAATCCGCCTTTGCACAGGCAATTTCGATATTAGTTCATCCATAAGCGTGGGGTTCGATAGGTGATGGTCGCAGTTAGCAGACTGTAGAAATGATGATAAATTTTGTACTTTCGTAGCGAATGGGACGATTTGATCGATACGATTTTCCGCTATAGGAGCTACACCCTGTATTTTTGCAATTTGGCTTTTCACCAGTTGCTCTGGATTACCGAACCAGTCCGCAAGAGTACTAATAACTCGAGACACATTGTTGCTATGAATTAGTAAGTACTCAACAACCTCCCGACCTTTAATGGCCTTTTGCAAGCGCATCATGTTTTGCTTATCATTATAGTTGTACTCTTCGGTGGTTATCGTAAACGCCTCCCTAAACAAGGGCCAGTCCTCAGGCCGCCCGTCGAATTCCGGCAAATAGTATAACATACGCCCATGCGTTGATCTGGTGTCTGCCAATGTACGATGTAGATCACTTAACACCACTTAACACCAATGACCCGTTTACGCTTTTCACAATCGCGTTGCTTTGTGGTCTAGAAGCCGCTGCTAGCAATTCATGCTGTTGCTGACTCTGCCGTAGTTCCGCCTGTAGGTCCTGCATCTGCCGCTGCATCATGTCGAGTCTAGCCTCCATCGTCACTGGTTGAGCTTCGCCCGTTTCCGCTGGTTGTTGCTGAATCGTTGTGTTTAAGTCGTCCAACCACTCCTCGGTTGCACTGGTCCTACCTCCAGAACGCAAGGTCGGCATGTCAGTATGTGTTTAATTGCCTATTCTAACTAAATGTGACTGCTGAGATTTAAGACCTATTCCAACCGGCAGACCAGAAATTTGCTTTGACAGGTTCGAAGATTTATAATTAACGCAGGTCTACAGACAACTAATATTTCGCGTAGGACACGCAGGGTCAATGTAGCTTATACACCGGATCCACGTTTTGCATCCGCACACCAATAATTCGCAAACCTGTTTGCATTCGATTGGCAGACCAACAACTATTGGGTCGATAACTTAAGACGTAGGAACAACTGGTGTTTAGCACCGCAGGGACAATACAAAAATTAAATTCGCTGAGGCGCATATCGACGTTTACATCCGCTCACAATAAATCACCAACCAACCAGCTTTCGGCTTAGTGTTCTTAAGGGACGCACGGACAAATAAATCAATTAAATTGAGACGCCTATCAGCATTTCCATTCGCATACATATAATTCGCAAGGCAATGATTGACTTACGGTTCCTTAGAACCGCTTTAACAACGTAAATATAATAAAGTTAGTTGAGGCGCAGATTGACTGCCACTCCGCATACAAACAATCTAAAATTTTCTTTATTTCAATACCATAAATCTCTTTTTTGTGGCTTTTCGACTTGAATATTTTGAGATTCAGCGAGCACACTGAATCTGTTGTCGCCCAATGTTATTTTCGGTGCCTCTTTTGTTGCCTCTGTTGGCAGGTCACCTTTGATTAATTTGGAGGGATTCGATTTCCCATTCTTTTCTGGCGTTCGCTTTCTTTTTATAAGGATATAGCGATCCAAGCCAGTTTGCACATTTATTTTCTTGGCGTTTTTATTTGCCATTTTTATGGTATCGCCAGCTTTATTTTGAGCTCCAGCTGCGGAAGTACTTGCTAGAGGCACTTAGTTTTCGATTGAGCCCGACATGGTTTATGGCCAAAAAAAGTATAAGAATCCGGGAAGGTTTTGGAGATATTCCACAAAATGTGGACCAGGGTAACCCTATAACGGGTTCGTACGATATGGGTATCAAATGAAAGGTGTTGACGAGTGCTTGAATAAGGTGTAGTTATTGGTCCCATATAAGACTCCGTATTCGAGGTATATCCTGAAATATGAACCAGGTGTGACCCCAAACGGGTTTTCTACAAAATGGGTATCAAATAAAAGGTGTTGGTGAGTATTTAAAAAAGAGGCGATTTTCAAGACCCTATGCGACCCGTTTTCTGAGATATCGACCAAAATGTGGACCAGGGGTGACCCTAGAAAGTCTGGAGGGATAGAATAGGCATAGGGCTAGAGATATGGATAGGGATAGGTATATGGATAGGGATAGGGATAGGTATATGGATGGGGATAGGGATAGGGATAGGGATAGGGATAGGGATAGGGATAGGGATAGGGATAGGGATAGGGATAGGGATAGGGATAGGGATATGGATAGGGATAGGGATAAGGATAGGGATAGGGTTAGATATAGGGATTAGCAATTATGGATTAGGGATAGGGATAGGGATAGAAATAGGGATAGGGATAGGTATAGGTATAGGGATAGGGGTAGGGATCGGGATAGGGATAGGGATAAGGATAAGGATAGGGATAGGGATAGGAATAGGTATATGGATAGGGATTAGCGATTAGGGATTAGGGATTTTTATGCTTTATAGGAATAAATTTTAGGCAGAACAACGTCTGGCGGGTCAGCTAGTATACATATGTTTGGAGCAGTGCAGCGCTCTGAATGTCGGCAATGCAGTTCACCGGAAATGTAACACCAGCTGATCCGACATTCGAACGAAGTTGACAGCGCCACCTGGCGGTACAGCACTTCAGATGCAACTCTGCACGGGATGAAAATTTGCTCAGTATGTATGTACGTATGTATGTATTTATTTATGGATTTAAGTTATATATGTATATATGTATGTATGTATATATAGAAAAGTATTTATTAAAACCAAATAGCTTTTAAATACTTATCTTTTGGGTTTTTCTTCACAATCCCGTCGGAGGGGAATCGCTTCCCAAGTCCCGGCACAGATTTTATCAAAAACCCGAGCGGAAACGTCAATATACAATAACAAGTAAGGAAGCCTAAGTTCGAGTGGAGTCGAACATTAGATACTCAGCTGTATGTTTTCATTGTTTGTTTGCGTTTGATGGAAACACAGATTATTTTATATAAAGCGAGTGCCGCATAAAGTGGGGTAGCCACGCCCATTTTCAACATTTTTATCAGTCATCCAACTAAGCATATGAATATTATTATTTGTGCAAAAATTTCATTCCTTTATGACTTCTAATTATAAAGATGTCACGTTACAAATTCCCAAAGGGTGTTCCAGAAATATCTTTGCTAAAAAGTAGGCGTGGTCATAAACCGATTTCAATAAATTTTTGCGTGGCTATTAACACAAGTTATAAAAGTATATAAACCAAGTTTCGTCATAATATCTCAATTATTTGTTGAGTTAAAGACTCAGAAATCTCGTATATTCCTGCTTCTAAAAAGAGGCGGTGCCACGCCCATTTTCCAAAATTTTTACGGTTTTTGTTTTATGTTCTTAGTAGGACTCCTGTCATAAAATTTTAATGATATATCTTTATATTTGACAGAGATATCGCTTAAAATGTTTTTATTAGGCCACTTTATAACACACATATATAAAAGTGGGCGTGGCCGTCAACCGATTTTGGAAATTTTACGTCCAAACATTTGTCTAATTAAGTATATCACGCCTACCAAATTTCATCGATATATCTTCAACGGTTTCTGAGTTATGACTCATAAAACTTTCAATGTTTGCCCCTTAATAAGTGGGCGTGGCACCGCCCATTTTCCAAAATTTCACCATATTTCTTCATAAGGGCCTGAGCTCAATACGTGTGTGAAATTTTATCACTCTAGCTCTATTAGTGACTGAGATACAAAATTTCCGATTTTTACTATATAGGGGAGGTGGGCGTGGTCATGGTCCGATTTCGCCTATTTTCAATACCATCCGTTCCTGTCTTTATACCAACTTACATTTCAAATTTCATCAAAATATCTCAATTTTTGCGCGAGTTATCGTGCTCACAGACGGACAGACGGACGGACATGGCTCAATCGATTTCTCTTTTCACCCTGATCATTTTGATATATATAAGTCTATATCTATCTCGATTATTTCATTCTGTTACAATCCACCGTTAGGAAATCAAAACTATAATACTCTGTGTACTAGTACAGCTGAGTATAAAAAACACGGAGCGATAATTTAATTTGGCTTATTAAGCTGCCAGTGTTGCCGCCTAAAAGTCAATTCAAATATTATTATTATTATTATTATTATTATTATTATTATTATTATTATTATTATTATTATTATTATTATTATTATTATTATTATTATTATTATTATTATTATTATTATTATTATTATTATTATTATTATTATTATTATTATTATTATTATTATTATTATTATTATTATTATTATTATTATTATTATTATTATTATTATTATTATTATTATTATTATTATTATTATTATTATTATTATTATTATTATTATTATTATTATTATTATTATTATTATTATTATTATTATTATTATTATTATTATTATTATTATTATTATTATTATTATTATTATTATTATTATTATTATTATTATTATTATTATTATTATTATTATTATTATTATTATTATTATTATTATTATTATTATTATTATTATTATTATTATTATTATTATTATTATTATTATTATTATTATTATTATTATTATTATTATTATTATTATTATTATTATTATTATTATTATTATTATTATTATTATTATTATTATTATTATTATTATTATTATTATTATTATTATTATTATTATTATTATTATTATTATTATTATTATTATTATTATTATTATTATTATTATTATTATTATTATTATTATTATTATTATTATTATTATTATTATTATTATTATTATTATTATTATTATTATTATTATTATTATTATTATTATTATTATTATTATTATTATTATTATTATTATTATTATTATTATTATTATTATTATTATTATTATTATTATTATTATTATTATTATTATTATTATTATTATTATTATTATTATTATTATTATTATTATTATTATTATTATTATTATTATTATTATTATTATTATTATTATTATTATTATTATTATTATTATTATTATTATTATTATTATTATTATTATTATTATTATTATTATTATTATTATTATTATTGTTATTATTATTATTATTATTATTGTTATTATTATTATTATTATTATTATTATTATTATTATTATTATTATTATTGTTGTTATACACGACATAAGCATATATGTGCATGTTTTTAGCGGGTCGTGGTTCATTATATACAAATTTTTCCTGAAATAGGCCCGCTGCACCTTTGAAATGGACATTAGAAAAATAAATTATCAAAAAATAAGTATCAGGGTTTAGTTTGATAACGCGATCAACGGTAATTTGAATAGGGTTAGTTCAAATGCACCTCATGTTGAGAATTAAGAAAGGTGTTTATTGTGTTCTTATATAAGATGTATGTATGTGTTTTCAGTGATGACCTATTAAATTATGAGTTGGGTGATGATATTGATGATCAAGCGCTTTATGGAGCTGATGAAGATGAGCTGCTGCTATCAGACGACGGTAAGTTTATCTACATATCAGGGATATTATATTGCCCGTCGTTGGCTCCGAAATGACGTTTTCGGTGAATCGGTATTATATGTATGTATATCCCGTCGGTTTCTTTCGAAGTTCGGTAAATCCGATTATGTATCCATTTCGGATCCGTATAGATTGTAATAGATTTTTTGACATCTAACCCTTTTCACTTGGCAGCACTGACAGACATGTATACACACAAACAATAAATAAATAAAGGAAAACAATTAAAACAAAATGTAAGTATAAAAAAATGTGTACGAAATTATTTTAAGGGTACTAAACTAAATAAAATTTACATTACATACATTGCTAGGAAGGATGAGTTTCTGCATGCACGGAAGGCAGAATGTAGGGGTGAGTAATGACACGATTTTTTGGGAGTTGACACATAAGCACTGATTCACTAAAAAGAGTTTACTCACTGAGTTGGCACGATTGTGTTACAGCACGATTGTGCTACAGCATACATATATTACTTTCGTGCTATGGTCAACCAAAAAGTGTTACTGTGTGCTATCAGAGACTGTATCAATGAAAATGTCGCTCTGATGATGAATTGATATTAGTCCGAGATACGGCAGAACAAATATATCCCCTCATCTGTTATTTACCAATGGACAGTGGTAACTGACAGTTCCTAAGCATATTAACACATCGCACATGGGTTGCCTAGCTAAAACGCGTACGAAAGGTACTAAATATTTAAAACAAAAACTAAAATTTTTAGGTATACTCCCCTTTTCTGTTATTTAAAAAAAACGATACACCAGACGAAAGACGGCAATTAGGAGAGTTCAAAAAACATGGGTTGCCTATCGAAATCTGGGGCAAACTGGAGGGTTGCCAGCTTTGAAAAGTGCAAAAAAATAGGTTATCTCCCCTTTTCTGTTATTTAAAAAAACGATATACCAGACGAAAGAGGGCAATGAGGAGAGTCCAAAAAACATGGGTTGCCTATCAAGGGCAAACTGGAGGGTTTCCAGCTTTGAAAAGTGCAAAAAAATAGGGTTTCTCCCCTTTTCTGTTATTTAAAAAAACGATACACCGGACGAAAGAGGGCAATGAGGAGAGTCCAAAAAACATGGGTTGCCTATCAAAATCTGGGGCAAACTGGAGGGTTGCCAGCTTTGAAAAGTGCAAAAAATAGGTTTTCTCCCCTTTTCTGTTATTTATAAAAACGATACACCGGACGAAAGAGGGCAATGAGGAGAGCCCAAAAAACATGGGTTGCCTATCAAAATCTGGGGCAAACTGGAGGGTTGCCAGCTTTGAAAAGTGCAAAAAAATAGGTTATCTCCCCTTTTATGTTATTTAAAAGAACGATACACCAGATGAAAGAGGGCAATTAGGAGAGCTCAAAAAACATGGGTTGCCTATCAAAATCTGGGGCAAACAGGAGGGTTGCCAGCTTTGAAAAGTGCAAAAAAAATAGGTTTTCTCCCCTTTTATGTTATTTAAAAAAATGATACACCATATGAAAGAGGGCAATTACGAGAGTTCAAAAAACATGGGTTGCCTATCAAAATCCGGGGCAACCTGGAGGGTTGCCAGCTTTGAAAAGTGCCTGAGTGATTTCTAAATAAAGGAAAAAAAAGGGTTAAATACATATCGTATAGAAATATGTTGTTAGGAAACATATAGTAAAATTTCACGAACTTTAATTTGGTGGAATACGTTAACCCGCTAACACCTCTACGAAAGGGTCGTTTTGACCCCCCTTTTTTTTAAGTCCGAAAAAATACTATTTTGAAGGTCGATAGAGGGTTGAAATATTCTAGAAAATTATTGGCCATAAAATTTCACTAGGGGTCTCCTCAGACAAAATCTTTGTATAAATAACCCACAAGACCACAGAAAGCAAAAAACATATTCCTTTGTTTTTTTATATTCCATTAGGATTCTTTTGCCCCGATCTGCCCCCGCGAGAAATAATGTCGATAACTGGGAGAGAGTTATATGAGGTGTAGGTTAGAGAACGCAACCAAAACAAAAAATATCAAGCCGTTTTGGACTATATCTACAACAAACAAGGTTTTGGGAATACTTAGAACAGGGCTGCTCAACGCTCTCGTATTGAAAGTACAAAACTCAATACATCTACAAATTTTGTATATGCACTGAAAAATATTTTCGCTCATTTAAATTTTTTTATGAATTCCAATAAAATATTATTTTAGAATTTATTTTCAAATGGTAGTATCACATACATACAAAATTTTTTTATTTTTTATGTGAAAGTTTTTTTAATACAAATTTTTTACAGTGCTTTCATTTTTTGAATTTTTTTTTCATTACACATTTGTTATTGTAAATTTCGATTTCTTATGGCAGTGCTCGAGCTCCTATACAAAGTGCCTTTGCTCTGCACATTCAATATGAATCATAGGCACATACATATAAATTTTTTTTATATCTGAGTGCTTATGGGAGTGCAAAGAAAATTTTATTTTCATATTTGAAGTGAAAATATGTATCTGTGCCTATGATTCGGAACAAAACAAAAACAATTGTGCTTTGAGTGCCTATGAGGTGAGCAGCCCTGACTTAGAAAGTGAAAATTACTTCGTTGCAGCCTTCAATTGTTATGGTAGAAGAAGAAATTGGTCACATTAGTCATGATATGCACTTGACAATGATTTATGGCAAGACTTTAGTGTTGTTTGTGGCCGGGAGATTAACGGATCTTTGTATAAGTTTGGATTATGCACTTTGCGTGCTTATATAAGATGTAGAGAATGTATTTTTAATAGCGGGTATCGCCTCAACATTCGCGTTTGGAAAGTTATAAGCCACGAACATAAAGCCATATTCCAAATCGAAAAACAAAAATTTCAAAGTAGCATCAAGCGTTTAATGTAATTCATGGTAGACACGCCAAGGTTATGGCACATCCATTAATTTTAACACATCAAGCCATTTTTTTGAAGAGTATATTAGCTACTAGCGCCACTGGTGTACACGAGGAATACATTCGTCATTTTGGTGTTATCCTCAACTGCATGTCGAGTGGATTTCCTATTGCACACGAGAAGTTTTCTTAGTATTGCGAAAGTGCTTCTATAAATTGTGTTACGCATTATCCATGGTATCCAATGCCATCAAGTGTCCATAAAATTTTAATTTATGGCGATGAAATTATAAATTCGTTTTTACTGCCTATGGGTATGCTGTTGGAAAAAGCATTGGAGGCCCGTAATAAGACACTAGACAGCATCAAGAACATAATAAGAGGAAATCAATCCGCTCGAGAAGAATGGAAGACCTAATGCATGCGTTGCTGTTTATTCAGATCCGATTATATCTTTGCTGTCTAAAATCCGCAGGCGTACGTAGATGTATCAGTGATGAAGTTATTCAAGTATTTCGAACCACAATACTTCTCCTGTTCAAATCAAAACATTTAAAAAAAGTCGCATATCGATTTTTGTAAAAACCAAAAATTTTGAGTTATGTCTTGTTTGAATATATGCACGAAAACTATCAATTTCGTGTCCAGGAGTCCTGTATTTACTAATACATCCAATTCGAACAAATAATATTCACTTTTCAGCGTTTTATTAATTTTTCACGTCTAAATTGAGTAAAAGTGCCACTGTGCGCCACTCATTCTGAATATGAATTATAATTTTCTGAATATGAAATGGAAATTCTGAATATGAATTTTAATTTTCTGAATATCAATTGCAACTTTCTGAATATAAACTGAAAAAGGTGTAGTACACAGAGTATTATAGTTTTAATCACATAACGGTGGATTGTAACAGAATGAAATAATCGAGATAGATATAGACTTATATATATTAAAATGATCACGCTGAAAAGAGAAATCGATTGAGCCATGTCCGTCCGTCCGTCTGTAAACACTCTAACTCGCGCAAAAATTGAGATATTTTGATGAAATTTGGAATGAAAGTTGGTATCGAGACTGGGACGGTTGGTATTGAAAATGGGCCCAAAGTTTAATTTTATAACGTTACGAATATTCTGGAACCAGAAAAGATTTAGAAGAGACTACAAGCCCTGGGCGAAGGTACCAGTATGCAGTTTTGTCACCGCAAAATGGGTTTTCATATGTTCAGTGTTCCCGCGAGGTCAAGAAAATGTGGATCATAAAAACAGAATAATATATGTATATTGTTTTTAAGTATCATCTCAGAGAAAAACTATTAAAACTTCATATAAAATAAAATGCTTTAACTTCATGACGATATGTTATTTTTTATTACTTCTAACATGCAAAAAAAAAAAAAATCCATCAAATTCAAATATACACATATTGACACTAAAATAGGTGTAAAAATTTTTCTTTCGCAGCCTTACAGAATTCGCAATTAAAATTATATGAATAATGTACTTTCTTCTTCTTGATTGGCGCTTAACCGTCTAGACGATTCTGGCCGAGTCCAACAGAGCGCGGCAATTGCTTCTGTTTCGTGCAGCATGGTGCCACTTGGGAACACCTAGGGAGGCAGCATCGCTGTCCACCTGATTTTCCCATCGCAGTGGAGGTCTCCCTTTTCTTTTGCGTTCAGCGGGTTTCGATAGAAATGCTTTCTTGGCCGGAGCGCCTTCGTCCATTCTCACGACATGACCTGCCCAACGCAGCCGCTGGATCTTTATTCGCTGAACAATGTCGATGTCTGTGTAAAGCTCGTACAGCTCATCGTAAATCTCCGTCGATACTCGCCCACGCCAACGCGCAAAGGTCCATAAATCTTACGAAGAACTTTTCTCTCGAATACTCCAAGTGCCATCTCATCCGATTTTGATTTTTGTTTGTCGAGAGAGGACTTTACTTTTCAGTTGCCTACTTAGCCCAAGTAGCATTTATTGGCAAGCGTGATTCTTCGTTGGATCTCCGTGCTGACATCATTCTTGGTGTTAATGCTGGTTCCCAAATAGACGAAGTCCTTAACAGTTTCGAATTTGTAGCTATCAACATTGACGTGGCTGCCAAGGCGTGCTGTTTCTTTGTGTTATGACGGGAGGTACTTCGTCTTGTCCTCGTTAACCGCCAAACTCATTTTCTTAGCCTCTTTATCCAGCTTGGAGAAGGCAGAACATACGGCGCGAGTGTTAGTGCCAATAATGTCGATATCATCGGCGTACGCCAGCAGTTGTACACTCTTGTGGCATAGAATGCTTCCTGTATGGTTAAGTTCTGCAGCTCGTATTATCTTTTCCAGCATCAAATTGAAGAAGTCACACGAAAGGGAGTCACCTTGTCTGAAACCTCGTTTGGTCTCGAACGGTTCGGAGAGGTCCTTCCCAATTCTGACGGAGCTGGTGGTGTTAGTCAGCGTCATTTGGCATACCCGTATAAGTTTTGCAGGGAAACCAAATTCAGACATTGCGGCATAGAGGCAATTCCTATTCGCGCTATCAAAAGCGGCTTTAAAATAGACAAAGAGATGGTGTGTGTCGGTTCCTTTTTCATGGGTTTTTTCCAGAATTTGTCGTATTGTGAAGATCTGGTCGATAGTAGATTTACCAAGTCTGAAGCCACACTGATAAGGTCCAATAAGATTGTTGACGATGGGCTTCAGCCTTTCGCACAATACACCTGCTAAGACCTTATATGCGATATTCAGGAGGCTTATCCCACGATAATTGGCGCGTACTGTGGAGTCTCCTTTTTTGTGGATTGGGCAGAGCACACTTAAGTTCCAATCGTCGGGCATGCGCTCGTACTACCATATTCTGCATAGGAGTTGATGCATGCTCCTTATCAACTCTTCGCCACCATGTTTGAATAGCTCGGCTGGAAAGCCGTCAGTGCCCGGCGCTTTATTAGTCTTAAGCCTAGATACTGCTATTCGCACTTCGTCATGATCAGGTGGTGGAACATGCCTACCGTCATCTGCTATTGGGGATTCGGGTCGTACATCTTCTCCTTCCGCAATTTCACTGTTGCCATTATCTAGCAAGGAGGAGAAGTGCTCCCTCCACAACTTAAGTATGCTCTGGACATCAGTTACCAGATCACCGTTATCATTCCGGCAGGAATTTGCCCCGGTCTTGAAACCTTCAGTCATCCGCCTGATTTTTTGATAGAATTTTCGAGCATCGTTCCTACCCGCCAGCATCTCAAGCTCTTCACACTCGCGCCTTTCAGCCTCCCTTTTCTTCTTTCGAAAAAGGTGCCTCTCTTCCTTC
Organism: Urophora cardui; assembly: GCA_960531455.1. Classification (NCBI taxonomy): domain Eukaryota; kingdom Metazoa; phylum Arthropoda; class Insecta; order Diptera; family Tephritidae; genus Urophora; species Urophora cardui. The sequence continues at coordinate 69,152,335 of OY482671.1, read as the reverse complement.
TTCGCCGTTCGATAACGCTCCCATGCGCTTCGCGTTGCGCCCGCGCACAATGTAGCCCTGTAGGCGGCGTTCTTTCTTTCCAAGGAATCGCGACATTCCTTGTCGTACCAGGTGTTTTTGCGGGCTCGCTTGTATCCTATAGATTCCTCAGCGGCGATAGGAAGTGAACGAGCGATGTGTTCCCATTCCTCAGATACATCGTTTGGTGAAGGATTGCTCTCAGAGAGCAGGAGTGAGAGCCGAGTGGTGTATTCATTGGCTGTCTGCGTCATGTGCAGCCTTTCGACTTCAAACTTTCCTTGCTGTCCTGTTGACACGTTCTTTGCTGCACAGAGGCGGGTGCATACCTTGGCTGCTACAAGATAGTGGTCAGAGTCGACATTGGGACCACGGATTGTGCGCACATCTAGGATGCTGGAGCTGTGTCTGCCGTCGATCATGACGTGATTTCGCGTTTTTCGATCAGGAGACAGCCATGTGGCTTGGTGTATTTTTTTTGCTGGAATCTGGTACTGCTAATGACCATGTTTCGTGACCCGGCGAAGTCGATCAGCCTCGTCCCATTGGGACTGGTTACGTCGTGGAGACTGAATTTTCCGACTGTGCTGCCAAAGATACCTTCCTTACCCACCCTGGCATTAAAATCGCCAAGCACAATCTTAATGTCGTGACGGGGGCAGCGGTCGTATGCATGCTCTAACTGCTCATAGAAAGTGTCTTTGATCGCATCGTCCTTCTCTTCCGCCGGGGCGTGGGCGCAGATGAGAGATATGTTGAAAAATCTCGCTTTGATGCGGATGGTGGCTAGACGCTCGTTCACTGGCGTGAACGACAGTACTCAGCGGCTGAGTCCAAAAACCACAAAACCAACACCAAATATACGCTCCTCTGCATGGCCACTGTAATATATAGCGCAAGGCCCGCATTTCTTCTTGCCTTGCCCCTTCCACCGCATCTCTTGTATGGCGGTGATATCAGCTTTCACTCTTCCGAGGACATCAACCAGCTGGGCAGAGGCACCTTCCCAATTAAGGGTCCCGACGTTCCAGGTGCTTACCTTCAAATCATAGTCCTTTAAACGTTTGCCGTGGCTGTCATCAGAAAGTGGTGGTCTCATCCGGGGCTTTGTTGTTGTTTTCATTGGATAGGATTTTTACGTGGTGGGTCCCAAGCCCGACGCACAACCCGCCCTGCGGGAGTTGTATATTGTTACACGTTTATATAGCGAGCCGCTTGCTCCAAGACAGATGCTCGCTCGCAGCCGCACCTTCTGGTGAACAGACGCTGCAGTTATTCCCCTCAACAAGCCCTTAAACCGAATATGTCGGAGTGGCCTTGTCGGGTTGTCGCCTTCTCACTTTAGTTCACCACCAAACGGGTGTTCGGTGGCTATCCAGAGGACACTGCGCGGAAGTCGTGAGCTGCTTGCTCCGCATGCAAAAGAATCGCTCTGGCCAGTGGCCACCCCAGGTGGATGGCAGTCAGAAACTTTCCCCACCTACGTGGACTTCTACACACGGAGCCATCCATACTTTACTAAAATGAATTATGTTAAAATTATTTTATTTAATTTATTTAAACGAAAGTCATATCAGATAAACAAAAATCCCCTGAACACAGAAATAGGTTTGCAGCACTTTTTTTTGTTAATTTTAAAAATAATTCAGTTAAAAATTCTTTATTCAATCAATTTTTTTAGTTAGTACAGTAATATGAAAAATAATAGGGACACTTGCCTTGAAATATTTCAAAGATCGATCCTGCTTCAATTTCTAAACAATGGTCAAAATATTAATTTCTTGCTCAGATGTCTCCGAAGTAAGGAACAGTTATTTAATCGGCCAGTTTTTGCGTCGTTTCATAATGGCTGATGATTTCGTGGAGAGAGATTGTTTCAGCTTCTGAAAAATAATAGGGACACCAAACTTCAATTAAAATTTTTTTCGAAAGGGTGGAGAATTTTGTAGATAATAAAAAACTAATTGACTGAATATCAAATAAAGTTTTATAATATACTAGGTTTTTAACCATATAATACCATCAGGGACTATTCAACTTATAGCAAAAAGAAAAAATCTCCAAAATAAGTGTTTTTCGTTCCGGGAAATTCACGAAATGTGAAATTGCTTTGAAATAATATTGGAAAATGCTGTAAAATATAATCCAAAAGTATAAACGCGGACGGAAGCCAAAAATATCCCCACTGGTTCAATGGAATATACAGATATTTGTAAGAAAGGACCCGTTATGTCTTTCCATGACAAAAAAAATTAGTTTTATTTAAATATGAAATCTCCCACAGTTCCAAAAATGTTAGTTTTAAAAGATTTAAAGCCAAAAAGGCCAAGAATAGCGCCCTTTCTCCAAACCATGCAATTCTGAACATGTTTGGCTGCAAGTGGTGTGTAGTTTCAAAGTAGTAGAAACATAAACAAAGAAGCAGAATCACGATACCAAAAAAGGAAAAAAGGACAAAAGGACAAGGAATACATAAGTTATAAAAATAAGTAGGAAAGAGGAAATATAGAGGGAATATATGAAATAAGTAGGTACCTAGAATAATTAGTATATAATAGCAACAACAAAATAGTAATAGTCAATAACAACAAATCTCAAAAAATACTATAGTCGCAATCTCAAGCAGAAATTCCAAAATTTGGACAGAAAAATATATTTGAATTCTAAGTTTTTTAAATTAATTAAATGCAATAAATTTGTTTCTCTGTACTTATATGGTTAATTTCAATAATAAAATAACTTTTGAGTATGACATTTTTATTATTTTAGCTCTGAAGTTAAGGTTTCTAAATATATGAAATTAACAAAATTTCAGATCTCGGTAGAGCCCTCAAGATCGAATTCAATTCCGGGTTTTTTACTTTAATTGTGATCTGTATTCAATTACGCAACTTTTGATACCTCTTGCGATAGCGTAGCTCGAAAAAAACTTTTTCATACATTAACGGGACACCCTAATGTATATATCTGTGGCAATTTGCAATAATCGCTTAAGTCGAAAAAAATTATTTCGAGATAAATTGATTTTTATATTCGAAGGCGTTTCTTAACAAATCATAAAAGTCAATTAAAAACTATAGACACAAAATCAGTGAGCCATCCACAATGGTATGATCAAACTTTGTAAATAAAACAAAATGTCCTGAAGAAATTTGATTAAGTATATACATCTACTTTGGCTGTTATAGCAAATTTAATATACCTCTATTTTGAGTTAAGCCTAAATGTTTTTATTTATATCTTTTGATTGATGGGGATTTTACAGAAATATAGAGTTTTAAAAGGGGAATAACGTGGTTTATATAACTCAAAATCTTCCTAAGTCGACTTAAGCGGTTATTGCTTGTGAGCACAGATATGTATGTATATTGGTGGGCATGTCTTGCCTCCATCTGGTACTTTCAAGATTTGAGTTTCGGCACAAAGTTATAATACCATTTCATTTTCATGAAAGGTATAATTATCTAATTATCAAAAAGTCAATACGATAGTCTTCATAGCTTTCTATATTCCGCGAGTTTTGAGATAAAATTTCAAAAATTTGTTTCTATGAGTAGCATCAGAACTATCATATAAATATTCCTGTTATTGCACAATTTCACCACCCCGTGTTCCAGAAAAAATCTTTGTTAAAAAGTAGGCGTGGTTATAGACCGATTTGGGCGGAAAAAATTCTCGACTGAAACCTCCAATAGGTTGCTGTCTGGGCAATGGACCTCCCTCCGCCTCTCTTCCAGGATGCGCAGAGGGGAGGTGTGAGACTGCCTCAGTCATGGTTCGAGATGCCTGGTGGAAGGTATAAAACGTATTTATCTTGTCGTTATGGAGGATAAACAGGATAATCACAACAACATATCGAATACTTTTCATAAATACACAAACTACTAAAACTTGCGAAGTTTTGCATGCCACGTTGAGTATAATTCCTACAATACGATGTTGGTAACACTAAGGACCATATGTGGTCTATGTGAAGGATCACTGTATCCGGCCAACCTAACCTAACCTATAATGCTAGAGACACACATCGTAGTATAGTAGAAATATTGCGATCTATACCACATATGTGTCACTCTCATATTGTAGTTTAATTGAAAATTTTCATAGTAAAGCCAAATCATAGTATTGATATTATAATATTTCTACCGGCGGGGTGTAATAAGGCCTTTTGAATATCGCTATCGAATGAAAAATAAAGCCTTTATTAAGAATAAGGTCTTATTTCACTTTGTGGCAAGTGCCTGGTATAGGGGACGACGACCAAAAAAGGCTAATAACCGATAGCAATTTTGCGAGTTGAAATTGCCGCAAAAGTACTGTAGACCGGGCCATAGATATTACTCCGAAAAGAATTCTATCGGCTGAGGGAGAAAAGTGTTCTGCGCAAAAGTACTGTGGACCGGGCCATATATATATAGGTATTAATAATAAAAACTCCGGACAGAGAAGATAAAGAAAAAACTTTTGCGGAGAACAGCTTTTGCGTTGGGGGCCTTCGGCCGCGCTTATAAAAAATTCTCTTTCCGGAGTAATATCTATGGCCCGGTCCACAGAGCTTTTGCGCAGAACACTTTTCTGCGTTGGCCGCAAGCATATGACTAGAAATACAGATTTCCGTATAGAAGTTCACCACGACAAACATACAAACAAGGCTACTTGACTATTAATAGAAAACAGCTGTAGGTTGATATGTCTTATACAAAAACTTTTATTTTTCGCACAAGTCAGCTCGAAAATATAGTAAAACATATGATAGCTCAATGCGCTAAACAGTATCTTAATAGGAATGGTAGGATACGAAGTAGGTAAAGAAAATTCGGCAGAGAAAAGTTATGAAAATCAATTAGTCAGACACGAACCACACCCAAGTATAGAGAATAAAGAGGAAATCTCAGATAAATGGCTAACAATTTGTGGATGTGTAATGACATTTTTAATTGTCGCAATTGCAATTCTGATAAAAAATTATATCAAACGTAAATTGAGACAATTAAACAATGTACAGCAACGCATCTAAACAAAACTTGTACATGCGAAATGACTAAATGGCAAGAAATATATGACTTATTATCAGAAGAAAAAGCAAAAGCTCACAAGTCATACAAATGCATAAATAAAAGCGTACCAATAACAACCGAAACACTATTAAAGCATTTAGACATAATTTTGGAAGCTCTAAAAAATATAAGACAGGTAATTAACAAAAAAAATAATTTCCTTACGGAAGAACATCAAAAATAAGCTTATTTAATTTTTGCTACCGTACGAGATAAATTAGTATCTTCTTTAGCTAGACATAATATAGAAACAACAGTACCAACCACAGTAGAGGAGGAAATTCAGATTAATTACACTTTGCTTTTATCAGAACGTGCTCAGAGTCGAACTCCTTACCTTCATTGAGTCAGACTCAGTCAGTGGAAGAAAATAAACCACAAAATCATCCACTAAACACTCCACTAAACATTCCAAAAATATAATTCACGATGCCACAAACGGTAGTTGAATTTATTAAAACTGCTTCGTCAGTATTACCAGAGTTTGATGGTAAGCCGGAGAACTTACACAGCTTCCTAGACGCCCTTGATATATTTGATCAAATAAAGGATGCTCACGAAGCCTTAGCAATCATAATGATAAAAACAAAATTAAAAGGCATGGCAAGAAATTTTATCAGCAATGAAACTACCATAGAACAGATTAAAATCAAATTAAAAACCGCAATAAAGGGTGAATCAGTAGAAGTTTTAACTGCTAAACTCCTGAACATCCAACAACGTAGCAAAACTGCTAACCAATACACAGCAGAAATAGAAAAAATTACCAGGTCATTAGAAGGAGCGTACATCTCGGAAGGGCTAAACCCAGACTTAGCAACGAGATATGCAACACAAGCAGCAGTCAAAGCTATGTGTAAACTATGTGTGAAAATTGTAATGCAAGCGGGAACGCTCACAACAATGAACGATGCAATTTCCAAATTTACCAACAGCTGTACCGAAATAACGGGCAGCTCAAACACAATTTTGAACGTACGACAGTAGAGTCAGTATCAGAGTAATTTCCGTGGAGGTTACCGAAGTAACAACTATGGGAATTACCAAAGTAGGAGTATATAGCCGGAAAGGAAAATCATATTGCGGACGCATTATCCCGCATAACAATTACAAACTTAAAAGATATGTCAGTGGAAGCAAGTAAAATATTAAAAATAATAATAAGATCAGCAGCGAAACATACCAGCAGTAATGTCGTAAATAAAGAAAGTCACAAAGAAAACCCCAAAATATACGAAGCGCTAAATAAATTTGAAGTAAAAAGACATGTGGAGCTCGTTTTCAATCCTCCGAAATTATATTTCAAACAAGTAAGGAAGCCTAAGTTCGAGTGGAATCGAACATTAGATACTCAGCTGTATGCTTTCATTGTTTGTTTGCGTTTGTTCGATATAGGGCAAGGCCGTATTTAGGGGGGGGGGGTTTTGGGTGTTTGAACCCCCCACGAAATTCTGGTAGATAAATTTTACTTCTATCATATTCAAAGCTATATGTTGAAAACACTAGTTTACAAATATTAATTTGAGAAAATACCAAGATTTTCAGGTATAGGGGAGGGCTGGCATGAACCTGCTGAGGTCAAAACCATTTTCTTATGGTTAGGGTTTTGAGATAACGTAATTTTGGGTTTTTTTTTGGTTACAACTTCAAGCAAAAATTCTTTTCGCTGAAGTTACAAATACCCGCAAGCCGTATCTACTCCGTTCGCTAGATAATTTAAGTATAACTGCATAAAGTCATTGCATGGCTGAAAATTCATTACTCGGGTTATATTAGTGTGTGAATTATTTTTCGAAATCCCATATCTGGGATGTGTGCGTTGTTATAGTCCGATTTCACCTATTTTCAATACTAACTTTTCAAAGTCAACATTTTATTGATTTTTTGCGATTATTGAAAAAATTTGGCTTTTATTTGGGTTTTTATAAGAAGTTGTAAAAATCAGGAAATTCGTATTCTTTTTAAAATTATTGTGTTTTATTGCAAACATTTTAAGTGTAATATTAAAAAGATTCGATGAATACTTTATTATTGGCGATTTTTTCAAAGTGAAACAAAAAGGATGTTTTATGGTCGAAAAACTCGGCTAGGTGACCCAACTATATGAAAACGACTTCACAGATCAAAGGACATTAGAGGGAAATATAAAGCTTCCCAAGCACTGTTTGCCAGCATAGCACCAACAGTCTCAAAAAATAAGCTGTTGCTTTTGAATTTCGATTTCCTTTGAAGATATCTGAAGTCGAAGCACAGAACAGTCGAATATAGTTGTTTGTTTATTTGTGATGTTGCTTTACTGTGTAATTTCAAACAGATCAGTCGACAGCACAGATAAACAGAATATTAGTTTTCAGTGCGGCTTTTTAAAATTGGTTTTTTTTGTACATTACAATTTCGATTGTTTCCATAAATTAAAAAAAAAAAAAACAATAACAACAGTGCTGTAAAAACTCGAAATTATGTTTGCCCTTTGCTGTGCTGTAAAAATTTCCACAATACAGCAACAATCGACTATACTTTTTTGAAACCTAAGGATGCGCAGTTGCAGTACAGTAGAACTTTTTATTTTTTATACTTCTGCGCTGTTTATTTTTTTAATTTCCAATGAAAATGAAATTCAATGGAAATAAAAAAAAAAGTTGAAAACAATTTCAAACCCTGCTGAAAAGACATATATAGTGACATATCTATCAATTTTAAAAATCGGATGTCAAATAACAAAGTTGCAAAAAAAAAAACAAGTTAGAGTCTCAACATAAGCTAAAAATCTTGGGGCGGACTTTTACAGCTGAAAACAGCTGGGTAATCTAACCGAGTTTTTCGTCCATAAAATAATATTTTTTTTGTCACTTGGATAAAATCACCAAAAATAAAGTATTCATCGTGTTTGCAATAGAACAGTCTAATTTTTAAATGAATAAAAGTGTCCTGATTTTTAAAACTTCTTGTAAAAACCATAATTTGAAAATCAAAAGTTTTGTAAAAAAATTTTTCATCTAAATAGCACTTTAGAAACCAGATTTTTTTTTTATTATTTTCGTCGCTCCGGAAGAAGAAAGACACATGCCAGTAATTTGTCGATGAAAAAAGCCGCATTAAAAATATGTCAGGAAAAAAAGACGCTTTACAAAACATGTCGACGAAGATAGACGCATTAAAAAATATTTCGACGAAGAAAGACGCATTAGCATTAATATTGACGAAGAAACAAAAATCGAATACGTCTTTGTTTACTAAAAAATATTTAAATGCGTCTTTCTTCATAGTAAAAAAATATAAAGCGTCTTTCTTCATTATCAAAAAAAAAAATAAAGTCTTTCTTTCGAAAAATATTTTTAATGTGTCTTTCTTTGAAAAAAAAAAGTTTGTGTCTTTCTTCCTCAACAAAACACTGCGTCTTTTTTCTTCTATAGCGGCGTTTTTATTTTTAGTGCACGAAAAGGATATATATTTTTCTCAAAAAAAAAAAAAAAAAAAAAAAAAAAAAAACGATGAACCCCCCACGAAAAAAATTCCTGGGTACGGCCCTGATATAGGGTGTATTTTATATGAAACGAGTGCTGCATAAACAGGGCGCAGCCACGCCCATTTTCAAAATTTATATCAATCATCCAAATAAGCATATAAGTATTATTGTTAGTGCAAAATTTCATCCCTCTATGACTTTTAGTTACAAAGACTTCACGTTACAAATTCCAAAAGGGTGTTCCAGAAATATCTTTGTTAAAAAGTAGGCGTGGTCATAAACCGATTTCAATACATTTTGCGTGTCTATTAACACATGTTATAAAAGTGTATAAACCAAGTTTCGTCATAATATCTCAGGTATTTGTCGAGTAATAGGCACGTAGATTCCTTTGTATAAAAAGAGGCGGTGCCACGCCCTTTTTCCAAACTTTTTTATTTTTTGTTTCCGGTCTATTGTAAAACTCATGTCACAAAATTTCAATGAATTATCTTTATATTTCACAGAGATATCGCTTAAAATGGTTTTATTAGGTCACTTTATAATACCCATATATAAAAGTGGGCGTGGTCGTCAACCGATTTTGGTAATTTTTCGTCCACACATTTGGCTAAGTAAATATATCACGCGTACCAAATTTCATCGATATATCTTTAACGGTTTCTGAGTTATGGCTTATAAAACTTTCAATATTTGCCCCTTAATAAGTGGGCGTGGCACCGCCCATTTTCCAAAATTTTTGTATTTTTTGTTTTATGTCCGTAGTTGGACTCCTGCCACAAAATCTCAGTGATAGATCTTTATATTTGACAGAGATATCGCTTAAAATGTTTTTATTAGGCCCCTTTATAGTTCCCATATATAAAAGTGGTCAACCGATTTTGATAATTTTTCGCCAAAACATTTTCCTAAGTAAGCAAATTATGCGTACCAAATTTCATCGAATATCTTCAACGGTTTCTGAGTTATGACATATAAAATTTTCAATGTTTGCCCCTTATTAAGTGGGCGTGGCACCGCCCATTTTCCAAAATTTTTGTACTTTTTCTTTTATGTCCGTAGTTGGACTCCTGCCACAAAATTTCAGTGATAGATCTTAATATTTGACAGAGATATCGCTTAAAATGGTTTTATTAGGTCACTTTATAATACCCATATATAAAAGTGGGCGTTGTCGTAAACCGATTTTGATAATTTTTCGTCAAAACATTTGTCTATGTAAGCAAATTACGCATACCAAATTTCATCGATATATCTTCAACGGTTTCTGAGTTATGACATATAAAATTTTCAATGTTTGACCCTTAATACGTGGGCCTGGCACCGCCCATTTTCCAAAACTTCATCAAATTTCTTTATAAGGGCCTGAGCTCAATACGTGGGTAAAATTTTATCACTCTAGCTGTATTAGTGGCTGAGATACCAAATTTCCGATTTTTTCTATATAGGAAAAGTGGGCGTGGCCATGGTCCGATTTCGCCCATTTTCAATACCAACCGTCCCAGTCTCGATACCAACTTGCATTTCAAATTTCATCAAAATATCTCAATTTTTACGCGTGTTAGAGTGCGTACGGACGGACAGACGGACGGACGGACATGGCTCAATCGATTTCTCTTTTCACCCTGATCATTTTGATATATATAAGTCCATATCTATCTCGATTATTTCGTTATGTTACAATCCACCGTTATGAAATCAAAATTATAATGTACTAGTACTAGTACAGCTGAGTATAAAAAGGAAAGAAAATTTGTAGCAATTTGGATACAAGCAACCTAATTGTTGAGGATAAGATTGACTTAGAACAGGCTTGAAAGAGAAGCCGGCAATTTAGGACTTGTACAAATACAGTTGTCCTTAGGGGAGAAATTGTTTAAAAGAAATTATACTGCAGTAAGCAAATTTATAGAAATGGGTAACAAAGTTCTCAAAAATCTAACAATCGCTCTAAGCCCAGAGGTTATATATGTGACAAATCCCGGGAAAATTAAAGAAATTCTGCACAAATATTATGACGATCCTATTAGTGGTGGCCACCCAGGAATAAATCGCATGACAAATAAAATCAAGCAGAAATATAGCTGGCTAAATATGAAAAATGACGTAAGAAAATACGTAAAAAACTGCATCCACTGTAAGAAAAATAAAACCAACAAGCATATAAAGGAACCAATGACAATAACCAGAGATGTAGAATAATTATTATTTCATTTTGAAATTATAAAAAAGTCTTACAAATTTTCTTCAGAATCATAAAAGTCTTTTGATAATATTTTTTTCTTCTATAATTATTATTCAGAAACTTATATTTTAAAAATCTTTCCATAATAGTTATTTCAAATATATTTTTTTAAAGTGTTCAAAGACTTATATTGAGGCAAATTTGAAAAAAGTCTTTGCGTAATTATTATCAGTAACAAATTGTTTTTTATATCTTCAAAGACTTTTTCATTGAGACAAAGTTCAAAAAAGTCTCAGAAAATTTTCAATAACTTTCATATAAGTATAAAATAAGAATAACTTTCATATAAGTACTTCAAAATTCAAGCAAATTTTCAATTTGAAATTGTATGAAAGATTTTTATCGAAGATATAAAAAATAAATTTGTTACTCAAAATAATTACTTAAAGATATTTTTGAAATTCGTCTCAATGAAAAAGTCTTTGAAGACTCAAAAAACAATTTGTTACGGATGATAATTACTCAAAGACTTTTTTCAAATTTGTCTCAATATAAAAGTCTTTAAAGATATAAAACAAAATTTCTCATTCATAATTATTACAAAAAGACTTAAAAAAAATATCTCAGAAATAACTATTATAGAAAGACTTTTAAAATATGTTTCTTTCAATAATAATTATTTTTTGATTTTTATTTTTTCTCTTATAATAATTACAACTCTGACAATAACGGAGACACCTCTGAAGGCGTTTGATATTGTACAAATCGATACAGTCGGCCCATTACCAAAATCGATAAATGGAAACGAATATGCAGTTACCATTATATACGACCTAACCAAATACTTGGTAGCGATTCCAGTTCCAAGCAAGCACGCAACAATAGTAGTTTATGGACAAATGAAAACAATCATGACAGACATGGGCACAGAATACAAAAATAACCTATTCAAAGAACTGTGTAAACTGTTAAAAATTTAACATAAAACTAGGGCTCTAGATACCCAGGTATCGAGCAATTCGAACTGGTCGTTTTTGTTTGAAGCCCGTTTGTTGTTCAAATGCCCGTACAAACATTCGAGCATTCGAGATTACAAACCAAAAAATGTGTATCGGAAAAACAAAAATAAAAAAAACTACATATGAAGAAGAAAAAAAAAATAATAAACAAAAGAAAAAAACACTTCAAAACTTCAAAATGCCCGAATTGTTCAAATGCCCGTACAAACATACGGGTAATAAACAAACAACTGTTCGAGCATTTGAACAACATCATGGTGGAATAACCAGGTGACGTAAGTAGGCAGCTATTTCATTCTGTTTTCCTCTTTCTCCTGTCATTCGGCTCTTTGGAAATGAAATTCCAATGTTGTCCCCAGTTGTTCCCAAAAAAGTGTTGTTTTTGTGTGTATTTTAGGTGTATGTATTTTGGTAAAAATTTGAGACAATAGTTGTCTTGTAACATTTTTATTTCCTTCCAAAATATTATTATTTATGAAGAAAAAATCGTTAAAATTTAAATTATCGCGCCATCATTTCAAAAATGCCAAAAACAAGCTACGCCCGTTGCAGAACACCATGGACGGCGGAGAGTTTCAGAATGTTTGGCACTCCCACAGACCCTGATATGATTCTGCTAGGGAAAGCAGCGGTGCGATGCTCACACAAAATTCAAAAGTGTGCGAGCCGCATTTTGCCGAATGCGATTTTCGGCAACCGCATAACCCAGAAAAACGACGCTTGCTGACAAAGGAAGCAGTGCCGATGCCTGTGGTATCCCTTATCTTGGGATTCCGAAAACCATGGTATTTGTAAAAAACGAGACCGTGCATCACAAACATTACATATTACTCTCCGTATGTATTATTATTTAAAAAGTTTTTTGGAAACGGTTTTCGCTCTAACAAAGAATATGTTCCCAAGGATCCAATGCTTCTTCAAATAGCAAGATTAAAGTTGCAAATAAAGCACGAAGGGGCACGAGACGAAGCAATATTAAAAGGTGTCAAAAATATTTTTACAGAGGAACAACTCTGAAAATTGTAATACCCGGATCACTATATCCGTTGAGCTTGGATAGATATATTGAATGTCCAAACAATACACGCAGATACTAACGATTATAAATTTTACCAGATATTGAGATCAATACATATATCCAGTTGAGTATGAATTATATCTTCTTCGTTTTATGTTTGCCTTTTTTATACGAAACTCGCTGCGTTTTATATTTATACGGTAAGTTGTACCGAATTCGGAAAAACGAAACCTGCTACTAATGATTATAACTTTTACTAGCTATTGAACTCAATATATCTAGTTAAATTTGAAATATATCGCCCTTTCAAGGCGTTTTATTTTAATTTGTATATTCATATTGGTTCAGTTCACCAATTTTTTTTTGTATCTCAAGAGTGAATGAAAGCTTCTTAAGAATTGTAAATAATATAATATAAATATAGTATTTTACTTTTAACAATAAGGCAAATATATAAATAATACTTTTTGGTTTTTTGGTCGTTTTTATTTTGATAACTACTTTATTATTGAGCTCTCAAGACCATTTTTTTTTTTTTTTTTTTTTATATATAAGGAAAAATTGGTATGAAAGATTAATACTTGTTTGGTAGAAGTTATAGATCCATTTCGGAGACCACCACATCTCTTCATCAGACTTCTTTTTTAACATTTTTTATTCATTGGCGTCCGCCGAGATCGAACCTCAGCTTTTCCGGTTGGAAGTCTAATGGCATCACCATTAGGCTACCGCCGCCTTGCATATTGCTTGTATTAATTTTTCTTTTCATTTTTTTCCTTTTTACAACCTACCATCCAGCAACAGTGACCTTGCCGACGTTATCGGTATTTGTCACTTGTATGTTGGTGTGGTTGTGTGTTTGTTTGGTTTGTACAAATTCTATTTTAAGCACAAGAAATGCTTTGCACTAATTAGTAGAGTTTGTTTGTCGGCTGGCTCATCCGATTAAATTTTACTTTTTGGTTTTTTGGTCGTTTTTATTTTGATAACTACTTTATTATTGAGCTCTCAAGACCATTTTTTTTATTTTTTTTTTTTTTTTTTTTTTTAATTAATACAAGCAATATGCAAGGCGGCGGTAGCCTAATGGTGATGCCATTAGACTTCCAACCGGAAAATCCGAGGTTCGATCTCGGCGGACGCCAATGAATAAAAAATGTTAAAAAAGAAGTCTGATGAAGAGATGTGGTGGTCTCCGAAATGGATCTATAACTTCTACCAAACAAGTATAAATAATTTACTCCCCCTTTTGGACCGTATCCGGCCAATTTAGCCCTACATTTTTCCCTATGGAAATGCAACCCTACTATTTGAGAATAGTGTCGCACTCTTCTATTTACGTCACCTGTAATTATTGCACCATGGAACAACATTTGTTCGGGCTACTCGAAAATGTTCAAAAAAAATCTGGAGCTCTACATAAAACTTCAAAACCTTATCATCATCAAACTTTGGGTACTGTGGAACGCAGTCACCGGACATTCAATGAATATATACGTTCATACATATCCAGCGACAAAGATGATTGGGATGAATGTCTCAAATATTTCGTTACAATGCAACCCCATCAACGAAATATAAATATTGCCCTTTCGAACTTATATTTGGGAAAAATCCACCAAATTACGAATTTTTAAAAGATAATAAAATTAGCCCATTATACAATCACGAAGCTTATGACAAAGAAGTAAAATATAGACTTCAAATAGCACAGCAAAGAGATAGGAACTTAGCCCAAGAGGCTAAAGAAAAATTATGATAAAAGTAGCTATAGTAAGAAAATTAAAATAGGAGATTTATAAAAAATAACTGGGCTACGCTATCCAAGTCCGGTCGTGTTTCACAGCCGTGACTACCGCCACGGCGATTTCGTTTTGTTATTTATATAACAGTTATTTGCTCATTGCAATTCTCATAAGTTCTCGCGTAAATAAATAAAGGGGTTATTGCACATTTCAAAAGAGACCTAATTGCGTTTTAAATGTGAAATAAGACCTTTTTTTGAAAATGACAAAAAAAGACCTAATTGCGTTTTAAATGTGAAATAAGACCTTTTTTTGAAAATGACAAAATAAAGGCTTTATCTCTCACTTTGGTTGCAATATAAGGCCTTAAAGGCCTTATTTCAAAAGGCGTTATTACACCCCGCCATTTCTACCACATGTGTGTCTGAGGCAGAAACCCATTTTGGCAAACTATCGTCCGAACATTTGCTTAAGTACATCACGAATACCAAATTTCATCGATATATCTGCTACGGTTTCTGAGTTATGACTCCCAGCCATGAAGGTACCGTACATTTTACGAACATTGCGATTTACGAGCTATTCTCGAATCAGAAAACAATAAAAGAAACTTTTTCCTATCATGTCAAAAAAAAAAAGAATACGAAAAATTTCAAACTCAATATTTTAAAAGTAAGTATGTATGTTTGTAAAATTTCTACATTTACGATAAAAAAACGGACGTAAAAAGATTCATATACGAGTGCTTTTTCGATACATTTACGACACTCGTAGGCACTGAACATTTTAAAACGAAACAGTATTCGTTGGCGAATCGTAAACGGATTTCATAAACGATATTTTATTAAAGTTTTCTTCGAGAAAACATCAGTTTACGAGCTCGTTTACTATGATTTTGCTGGCTGGGCTTATAAAACTTTCAATGTTTGCCCCTGAATAAGTGTGCATGGTAGACATATACGCCGACAGTGATTCCGGCGGCGGCGGCGCTATTCCAAAAACATTTCGGCGACGCTGGCGTGCTTTTTCGCGCCTGCCCCAAATCTACAAATCGCAATCCTTATTCAAATATTAATTTTATTTAGTTACCTTAATAGCGCTGGCTGAATGGAATAAATAAACTAATTTCCACCTTAAATTGTTGAAACTTTTTTATTAGCAGCAAAAAACAATTGTTACATAAACTAAAATATAAAATAAAGAAAATAAATATTAAATATACACAAATCCATATGTAAGGGTAAATTTAAATTCATTTGCATATTTTGTATGATAATAAACATGCATACATATATTTACATATCGACGGCTGAGAATAAGATCGCCCTATTTCAAAAATTGTTTCAAAAACGCCCTATTCCAAAAATTTTTTGAATAACGTCCTATTTCAGATTTTGCTTCAAGAACGCCCTATTTCAGAATTTGTTTCAAGAACGTCCTATTTCAGACAATTATTCAAAAACGCCCTATTTCAGAGAAATATATATGGAATTTTCTGTGAAATAGGGCGTTTCTGAAGCAAAATGTATAAGGCACTTTAAAATAAATATATGTATATACAGTGTTGGAAAAAATAATAGGGACAAAATTTTGCAATTCTCCATTTATTTCATTTTAAGACCAAATAATAATTGCCATATATTGATGCTTACACGGAGAGGACATGCTTCAATGACTCTGGGGTGGTTTTTGTATAATAATTTAATTTTTATGAATAAAAATAATGAAATGTATAATTTAAGTTGGAAATAATAATAGGGACAAACTTTAAATTCGATTGTTTTTTTTTCAAATAAACTACAATATTACTGCTGCAGCTAGATTTAAACTAATGTTTAGTTGAAGCTCCTTTATTTTTTATAACTACCTTACTTCTTCGTGGTATAGGGTTGACCAAATCAGCGCAATTTGCAACTGGTATTAAGTATCAAGCTTCTTTAATTTTTTTCCATAACTCTTGCTTATTTTTCCATTTTTGATCCCCCATCGTCTTTTTCCATAACTCTTGCTTATTTTTCCATTTTTGATCCCCCATCGTCTTCTTTAATATTCCCTATAGGGCTGAGGTTCGACAACTGTGAGGGCTACTCAAAAACAGCAACTTTCTTACGTTCAAACTATGAGTTTTCGATTCTGGAGGCATGTTTGGGATCATTTTCGGCATCTAATGATGTCAAGGAGGGTTGAAATGGTGCAGTTTTGAGTAGAACAATTAGCAACAGACCTCGAGAAGTAGGACTAAATGGAAGAGATCCCAGAAAAGTTCCGTATCTGAGAAAAAATTATGTAAGCCAGCGAACTGAAATTTTCCAGTAGCTTAAATTCTTTAGGACTGAGGCTAGTCAAGTAGGGAACTGCCAAAGTTTTTGTTAATAACTTTTAACGGCAAAAAACAAAACATTTCCGCATTCAGCTTCGTGTTCCTGAGATCAAAACACGTCGATTGGTTCCTTTTTTTAATTTTGAAGAACTTTAGCAGTTAGCAAAACTAGGAAAATATGTACACATTTCGCTCCATACGCCGATTTCACGGATTATGGCGGCTGCGGCCGATTATGAAGGTAATCGGCGCGGCGGCGGCGGCGTCAATCAGCGGCGTATATGTCTAGTGCATGGTACCGCAAAAATCAAAAATTTCAGCATTTTTCTTTACACGGCCTGAAGACATTACGTGGACGAAATTTTACCACTCTGGTTGTTCGATGTCACTATATAGGATATACATACATGTACTATATAGAGAAAGTAGGCGTGGTTACAATCCGATTTAGAGTACATACAAGCAGACGGCTCAATCGATTTCTGTGTTACAATCCATCGTTATGAAATCAAAAGTATAATACTATGATTACTAGTACAGCTGAGTATAAAAACTGCGTTGTGTATGCACTGAAGAGTAGACAAAATAAGGTATTTTAATAAGTCCGAAAATTGAAGAAAATTTCACTTTTTGCATTTGCATTTTTAGGTCAAGATATCTCGAAAACTTGATCGAATTTGGTCATTCCGACTTCAGATTAGGATTCAGCACATCAAAATCCCTAAAAAATTTTGTTATATTTTTTCCATATCTATATATTAATACGCTAACATTTTTTCCATACAAACAATTGCCAGGCTGTTTTGCACATTTAACATACTCATATCCACATAAAATTGATATGGATGTGTTCGTATGAGTGAGGAGCAGTGCATAGGCATATAATTTTTTCTATAAATTATTTAATTTCTTTATAATTAATAAATAAAGTTTTTAGTTTTGTACCATTTTTGATTTACTTCGTTTTTGCTTCGTTGGCAATGTGCCCATTATCTATATATTAATAGGCTAACATTTTTCCCATACAAACAATTGCCAGGCTGTTTAGCACATTTAACAACCTCATATCCACATAAAATTGATATGGATGTGTTCGTATGAGTGAGGAGCAGTGCATAGGCATATAATTTTTTCTATAAATTATTTAATTTCTTTATAATTAATAAATAAAGTTTTTAGTTTTGTACCATTTTTGATTTACTTCGTTTTTGCTTCGTTGGCAATGTGCCCATTATCTATATATTAATAGGCTAACATTTTTTCCATACAAACAATTGCCAGGCTGTTTTGCACATTTAACATACTCATATCCACATAAAATTGATATGGATGTGTTCGTATGAGTCAGGAGCAGTGCATAGGCATATAATTTTTTTCATAAATTATTTAATTTGTTTATAATTAATAAATAAAGTTTTTAGTTAAGAGAAAGAGATATCGTAAAAATGTTTTCAAATATCGTAAACACAGTTGAAGAGTTGCTTTAATTTCAAAGCACTCTCTCTCTCTCTTCCTTCTTGATGTGAACATTGGCAGCGTTGCCACTTAAAAAATTTAAAATTTACCAAAATACAAAATTAAAGTAACCAAAACCAGAAACAGGTAACCAATATAAATTAGCGCTGCTGTGTCCGTGTGAATCGCTTGGCTTTGTCAGTGGTAGGTAGGTAGATAGACATGTACTTACAAATGCTTGCATGCATAGCCGTGCAAATGCAAATATCTTCACTTCGCTTCGTTGCTGTTGTTGTTGTTGTTGTTTTCTGCAACAATACGACAAATAGGCAAAATAAAAAGGACCAACCTGTTTGAACATGTATGCAAATGTATGGATATGCATACCTACATCTACCTATTTAATTTTCTGAGCAATATTGGTATCAAATGAGGCTCAAGATTTTGAGCAGGACTTCGATATGAAGCTCTTTTAATTGTGACCTCTAGGCCGGGTTTCCAGATATAGGTCAAAACGAGGACCGGATAATCCTTGAATGTTTCTGAGCAAAATTGGTATCAAATGAAAGGTTTTGAGCAGGCCTTCTATAGGGAGCTCTACTCTTTATGATTCCTAGGTCGGGTCCCGAGATATGGGAAAAAAGAGGACCAGGATGATCCTTGAATGTTTCTGAGCAATATTGGTATCAAATGAAAGGTTTTGAGCAGGGTTTTCACATAGAGATCTATTCATTATGAGTCCTAGGTCGGGTCCCCAAATATGGGTCTAAATGTGACTCCGGATTAACCCGGAATGTTTCTGAGCAATATTGGTATCAAATGAAAGGTGTTGAGCAGGACTTCTGCACGGAGCTCTACTCTTTATGATTCCTAGGCCGGGTCTCCAGATATGGGTCAAACGTGGACTCGGATGATCTTGCATGTTTCTGAGCAATACAAAGCAAAACAAAATAAAAAATCAAAAGTCAAATACCAAAAACCAAAACAAACAAAAACAACAAAATAGTAGCAGTCACAAATGACAACAAAAAATTACAAAAACGATAGTCGCCTTTTAATCCATAGAAAACCAGGAAAAAAAGGAATAAGGAAAAGGGAATAAATATCCCATTCCGAAACTGTTTACACATCAATGTTCATGAATACCCGTTATTCACGCTTTAATTTTTTTATTTTCATTTATTTATTATTTTATTTCTTTTTATTTTTTATTTCCATTTATTTATTATATTATTTCTTTTTATTTAAATATTTTTTTCTTTTTATTTCAATTTTACTCAATTCGTCTTTGTTATACTTTATTACTTTATTTTTATTTGTACCATTTTTGATTTACTTCGTTTTTGCTTCGTTAGCAAATGTGCCCATTATCTATATATTAATACGCTAACATTTTTTCCATACAAACAATTGCCAGGCTGTTTTGCACATTTAACATACTCATATCCACATAAAATTGATATGGATGTGTTCGTATGAGTGAGGAGCAGTGCATAGGCATATAATTTTTTCTATAAATTATTTAATTTCTTTATAATTAATAAATAAAGTTTTTAGTTTTGTACCATTTTTGATTTACTTCGTTTTTGCTTCGTTGGCAATGTGCCCATTATCTATATATTAATAGGCTAACATTTTTTCCATACAAACAATTGCCAGGCTGTTTTGCACATTTAACATACTCATATCCACATAAAATTGATATGGATGTGTTCGTATGAGTGAGGAGCAGTGCATAGGCATATAATTTTTTCTATAAATTATTTAATTCCTTTATAATTAATAAATAAAGTTTTTAGTTTTGTACCATTTTTGATTTACTTCGTTTTTGCTCCGTTGGCAATGTGCCCATTATCTATATATTAATAGGCTAACATTTTTCCCATACAAACAATTGCCAGGCTGTTTAGCACATTTAACAACCTCATATCCACATAAAATTGATATGGATGTGTTCGTATGAGTGAGGAGCAGTGCATAGGCATATAATTTTTTCTATGAATTATTTAATTTCTTTATAATTAATAAATAAAGTTTTTAGTTTTGTACCATTTTTGATTTACTTCGTTTTTGCTTCGTTGGCAAATGTGTCCACTATCTATATATTAATAGGCTAACATTTTTTCCATACAAACAATTGTCAGGCTGTTTAGCACATTTAACATACTCATATCCACATAAAATTGATATGGATGTGTTCGTGTGAGTGAGGAGCAGTGCATAGGCATATAATTTTTTCTATAAATTATTTAATTTCTTTATAATTAATAAATAAAGTTTTTAGTTTTGTACCATTTTTGATTTACTTCGTTTTTGCTTCGTTGGCAAATGTGCCCACTATCTATATATTAATAGGCTAACATTTTTCCCATACAAACAATTGCCAGGCTGTTTTGCACATTTAACATACTCATATCCACATAAAATTGATATGGATGTGTTCGTATGAGTCAGGAGCAGTGCATAGGCATATAATTTTTTCTATAAATTATTTAATTTCTTTATGATTAATAAATAAAACTTTTAGTTAAGATAAATAGATATCGTAAACGTGTTTACAACTATCGTAAACACAGTTGAAGAGTCGCTTTAATTTAAAAGCGCTCACCACCGGGCCTACCTTGATAGAACTGCCTTGATTTTGACCATGATTTCGCGTCGGACCGTGATCAAAAGGGCAAATCAGTGTTGCGGTACAACTGGAATTTGGAAGGTGTTGCTTATCTCCGCGAAAAGGAATAATTTTTGTACCAATACAAAGTTGAAAAAATAAATTGCATGGTCGAATTTCGACCACCGGCGATACTAGTCTATATATTAATACGCTAACATTTTTTCCATACAAACAATTGCCAGGCTGTTTTGCACATTTAACATACTCATATCCACATAAAATTGATATGGATGTGTTCGTATGAGTGAGGAGCAGTGCATAGGCATATAATTTTTTCTATAAATTATTTAATTTCTTTATAATTAATAAATAAAGTTTTTAGTTTTGTACCATTTTTGATTTACTTCGTTTTTGCTTCGTTGGCAATGTGCCCATTATCTATATATTAATAGGCTAACATTTTTTCCATACAAACAATTGCCAGGCTGTTTTGCACATTTAACATACTCATATCCACATAAAATTGATATGGATGTGTTCGTATGAGTGAGGAGCAGTGCATAGGCATATAATTTTTTCTATAAATTATTTAATTTCTTTATAATTAATAAATAAAGTTTTTAGTTTTGTACCATTTTTGATTTACTTCGTTTTTGCTCCGTTGGCAATGTGCCCATTATCTATATATTAATAGGCTAACATTTTTCCCATACAAACAATTGCCAGGCTGTTTAGCACATTTAACAACCTCATATCCACATAAAATTGATATGGATGTGTTCGTATGAGTGAGGAGCAGTGCATAGGCATATAATTTTTTCTATGAATTATTTAATTTCTTTATAATTAATAAATAAAGTTTTTAGTTTTGTACCATTTTTGATTTACTTCGTTTTTGCTTCGTTGGCAAATGTGTCCACTATCTATATATTAATAGGCTAACATTTTTTCCATACAAACAATTGTCAGGCTGTTTAGCACATTTAACATACTCATATCCACATAAAATTGATATGGATGTGTTCGTGTGAGTGAGGAGCAGTGCATAGGCATATAATTTTTTCTATAAATTATTTAATTTCTTTATAATTAATAAATAAAGTTTTTAGTTTTGTACCATTTTTGATTTACTTCGTTTTTGCTTCGTTGGCAAATGTGCCCACTATCTATATATTAATAGGCTAACATTTTTCCCATACAAACAATTGCCAGGCTGTTTTGCACATTTAACATACTCATATCCACATAAAATTGATATGGATGTGTTCGTATGAGTCAGGAGCAGTGCATAGGCATATAATTTTTTCTATAAATTATTTAATTTCTTTATGATTAATAAATAAAACTTTTAGTTAAGATAAATAGATATCGTAAACGTGTTTACAACTATCGTAAACACAGTTGAAGAGTCGCTTTAATTTAAAAGCGCTCACCACCGGGCCTACCTTGATAGAACTGCCTTGATTTTGACCATGATTTCGCGTCGGACCGTGATCAAAAGGGCAAATCAGTGTTGCGGTACAACTGGAATTTGGAAGGTGTTGCTTATCTCCGCGAAAAGGAATAATTTTTGTACCAATACAAAGTTGAAAAAATAAATTGCATGGTCGAATTTCGACCACCGGCGATACTAGTATGTAGTTATATGTATATTTGATTTTATTGTAAATATAAATATTAAGAAAATGACAATGGCTACTTTCATTTACTGGAATATATCTTCATTTACCGTATTGCTGATAGGCCATGATTTTCAGTATTAATACATATTTTGAAAACAGAGCTTTTTGGCCGATTAAAGTTAAAGGAGGACAAAGGAAATCTTAATTTGCCTTTAACTTTAATCGGCCAAAAAGCCCTATTTTCAAAATATGTGTATGTATATGCTGAAATGCCGAAATTAAAATTTGTAGGGGTTGACCGATTTCAACCATTTTTGGAAAATTTCTTAACTAGCTCACATATAACCTGTGTGCAAAGGCTCATGGACCTAGGAACACTCCTATTTTTTTCCGCAAAATGTATGAAGCCGAACCACTGTGCGACGCAAGAAAGTACTTTCAGAAAGTGAAAAAGTAAAATTTTCTCGTATATTTGTGTTTTTTTTTAACAACAACAAAGTATTTTCATTGCATCGTCTGGCTCATTTCATAAAATACTTTCTTATTTGTATAGAAAACACTCAAATACCTACATATTAACTTAATTTATAGATTTGGAAAATGATGTTACAAAAGAAGTAAAACTGCAACTACAAGCTGAAGCAGAACGTTGGGTTAACGAACGCATTCAAAAAAAAGAAGCAAAACGAAATGGTGCCAACGAAGCGACCTCGGAAGACCCTGATGCTAATCAAGCCGGAATGGCAGAAGCAACGGAAGTAACTTCAACAGGCGCGTACGTTGTGGTGAGATCGATACCAAATAAAGTAACAGAAGATGTGACTACCAGTGAAAGTTCTGTACGAGCGCATATGGAATTCAAAGAGCCAAATCAATCACAAATTTCCAAAGAAGGATTACTCAAGCTACCAACATGTGCGACGGTTCAAAGTTCAACCATAACTAAACATGATGAAGTAACCTCGAGTAGTAGTAAAGATGCTGAAATTGATCATACATCTGTGATCAGCTGTAGCACTGGAAATCTAACAGATTCGTCATTTATTCAAAGTTCCCAAGAGAGTTTGGGTATTGCTCCTTTGAGCACAAGTGATTACTCCGATCCTAGGGAAGATATGGATGACGAACGAGAAACACGTACAAATATAAAAACGACGAATGAAAGAGATCATAAACCTGTAACAAGTGAAACAGCAGGTAAATATATTTATACCTCAGTGAAATATTTATATGTGCAAGGAATAATATTTTATAAAAATTATAAAAAACTAAAGTTATATTTTTTTAAATATTATTTTTTACATATATGACTAGATATGAACTAATACAATAGCAAATCAATTTGTCTTTATATACTGGTGATTTTAGTTTAATTTTTATTTAATTTTCCCTTAGGAAAAAATTATATGTGCGTCAAAGGGTTTTTAACATGTATGTGGCTAGATAACAATATTTTATAAATTCTAATAATTTATATGCTTCCCTTTCTTCAACTGAACCTGGGTCAATCTCCTTGGCATGGACTCTACCAATTTTTGTAAGGTTTGGGTGCTTATTTCGTCCCATTCCTTTACCAACGTTTCTTTAAGCTGCTTCATGGTCTGAAACTGTCTACCATTCTTATAAACCTTAGCCGAGAGTAATCCCCACAGGTCCTCAATGGGGTTGAGGTCAGGACTGATGGCTGGCCAAACCAACAAAGGGATGTTTCTGGACGATAAAAAATATTTTGTTGTACGAGCGGTGTGGATTGGGGCGTTGTCCTGTTGAAATATCCACTCATTTCCATAAACTTCTTCAGAAAATTGAATAAGGACATTGTCCAATAACTCAATGTACATTTGGGAATTGGTTTTGCATGGGATGAAACAGAGTGGAGAATTTCCAGCATACCTAAAAGCCCCCCAAACCATTAACGAGCCGCCACCATGGTTTCGCTTAAGACGATTCTGCCTCGGGTGTCTTAAGTCGCGCCAATATTTTTGACAGCCATCGGGACCATCCAAATTAAACTTTTTCTCATCGCTGAATATAACTTTTTGGAACTCTGTATTCCAGAACTTATATTTATCGGCGAAGGCCAAACGGGATGTCATATGTCTTTTTAAAAGCATAGGTTGAGATACTCGCGCAGTATATGTGACATTTTTGTTTTGGGATAATATTTGGTGGACTCGTCTCCTTGTTACCTTAAGATTAAGATGGGCTTGAATTTCACTGCAACTCATACCTTTTTCAACAGCTAGACGCCGAATTGTTCGCTTATAACGTTCATCAATCTCTGATTTTGGTAGTCCCATATTTTTCCGGGTTTTTTTAGGAAATTAGTAATCGTATTTCTATGGCGTCCCAATTTCGTTGCAATTTCGACCAATGGCACACCACCATCCCTTTGCCCAATTATAAAACCGCGCTCTGTTTCTGTCAAGGTGGATCCGCGTGGCATTTTTTTCTAAAAGTTGGAAATCACTCAATATCCGTTTGCAAAAAAATTTATATTTGCTTCACTTGCGATTTGTATGAATAAAGTTATTATACTCAGCTGTACTAGTACACAGAGTATTATAGTTTTAATCACATAACGGTGGATTGTAACAGAATGAAATAATCGAGATAGATATAGACTTATATATATCAAAATGATCAGGGTGAAAAGAGAAATCGATTGAGCCATGTCCGTCCGTCCGTCCGTCCGTCCGTCCGTCCGTCTGTCCGTCCGTCTGTAAACACTCTAACTCGCGCAAAAATTGAGATATTTTGATGAAATTTGAAATGCAAGTTGGTATCGAGACTGGGACGGTTGGTATTGAAAATAGGCGAAATCGGACCATGACCACGCCCACTTTTCCTATATAGAAAAAATCGGAAATTTGGTATCTCAGTCACTAATATAGCTGGAGCGATGAAATTTTACCCACGTGTTGAGCTCAGGCCCCTATGAAGAAATTTGATGAAATTTTGGAAAATGGGCGGTGCCACGCCCACTTATTAAGGGTCAAACATGGAAAGTTTTATATGTCATAACTCAGAAACCGTTGAAGATATATCGATGAAATTTGGTATGCGTGATTTACTTACTTAGCCAAACATTTGGACGGAAAATAGTTAAAATCGTTAATTGACGGCCACGCCCACTTTTATATATGGGTCTTATAAAGTGACCTAATAAAAAAATTTTAAAAAATATCTCTGTCAAATATACAGATATATCATTGAAATTTTATGGCAGGAGTGCAACTATGGACATAAAACGAAAACCACAAAAATTTTGGAAAATGGGCTTGGCACCGCCTCTTTTTAGAAGCAGGAATATACTAGATTTCTGAGCCCATAACTCGACAAATAATTGATATATAATGACGAAACTTGGTGCGTACACTTTTGTCACTTGTGGTAATACAGGTTCAAAATTTTAGCGAAATCGGTTGACGACCACGCCCACTTTTATATATGGGTATTATAAAATGACCTAATAAAAACATTTTAAGCGATATCTTTGTCAAATATGAAGGTAATTCATTGAAATTTTGTGGCATGAGTTCCACAATAGACCGGAAACAAAAAGTAGAAAAATTTTGGAAAATGGGCGTGGCACCGCCTCTTTTTAGACAAAGGAATATACGAGATTTCTTAGCCTATAACTCGACAAATAATTGAGATATTATGACGAAACTTGGTTTATACACTTTTATAACTAGTGTTAATAGACACGCAAAAATTTATTCAAATCGGTTTATGACCACGCCTACTTTTTGACAAAGATATTTCTGGAACACCCTTTGGGAATTTGTAACGTGACATCTTTGTAACTAGAAGTCGTAAAGGAATGAAATTTTGGGCAAAGAATAAAATTCATATGCTTAGTGGGATGACTGATAAAAATGTTGAAAATAGGCGTGGTTACGCCCACTTTATGCAGCACTCGCTTTATATAAAATACATCGTGATTCTATCAGACGCAAACAAACAATGAAAGCATACAGCTGAGTATCTAATGTTCGATTCCACCCGAACTTAGGCTTCCTGACTTGTTTTATCTTACTTATTGACATTTGAAGCAGGGAAAATGCGTTTTGCACATATAAATTTTTCCTAAGAAAGGTGGCATATACCACAAGTTTTTATATACCGTATACATTATCAGCGGATTAAAACTAATCATTATATATAAACGAATTACCAAATATGTAATATAATATTTACATGCCCAAAGATAACTAAATAGAGTCTTAAATTAGAGAGATAAATTGAATTAATGAAGTGCACATATAAATATTTCACTGAGGTACATATGTAGTATATGTATGTAGTAACATTAGAGCGGGTTGATTTTATATTTCGATAAGACCGTATACGCGGATAATGTCTTCTGGACCATTCTAGTCATAAACCAATTCCTAGTCCTCTATTTTTAAGGCGAAATTTCTTTGCCAGGTAATAAAATATTTTGTATAATAGGTATATAGTCCAGGAGGCTGCGACGAAATATCAAATAGTTTTCTGAAGGCTTACGTTTCAGAATAGGTTGCATTTTAGTGATGCAATGTTACTGTAGAGTCAGCACTTCCAGTTCCAGGACACCTAGCGGGAAAAGCGGGAGGCTTCCCTCTTTTTTTTTGTGAAAAATATATAGTAATCTGTTTCGTGCACTAAAAATAATAAAAAAAAATTTTATTTTTAAAGTGCTATTTAGATAATAGTTGTTTTGTAAGTTGTAAAAACAGTTATATTGCATACACTTTAAGCGTAATATTAAAAAGATTCGATAAATACTTTATTTTTGGCGATATTTTCCAAGTGAAATAAAAGGAATATTTCATGGACGAAAAACTCGGTTGATGACACAACCATGTGGAAACGAAAAAAGATGCAAAAGTCCGCCCCCAAGAGGATGAAAAAATAAATCGATTGATCCATGTCCGTCCGCAATGTCGCCCACTTTATGATGCACTCGGTTTAAATAAAATACACCCTAATTCGAACAAACGTAAACAAACAATAAAAGCATACAGCTGAGTATCTAATGTTCGATTGCACTCGAAATTTTTTTATTGTAACTTTTGTAATATATATTTTTAATAAAATGCATTTTAATTTTTGAAATCCAACTGCGCCTTTGGCTTTAATAATTTTTCTCCCATATGACTAAAAGTGCATTTTTCAAAACGCAATAATTAGACTACTTCTGACATTATGAATAATTTTATATTTAGGGCCTTACAGTAATAACTACTGTTAATTTCACGAATACGTTTTTTGACCTTTTTTATTTTCCATCAAAGGTTGAAAAAGCGCCTAAAATAGGCTTTTCAAAAAACAGGTATATCCGACAACTTTTACGAGAGAACAAGAAATTTTATTTTTTGCTTAAACCGAATTAAATTACCTTTCATCACAATATAAAAGAAGTAGCAACCGGCCCACACTGGGGCCACTTACATATATACATATATGGGGACGCTCAACTTTTTACATTAGAATCGCTTTATCTGCACTAAAGCAGTTAATCTATAGCATCTTAACCCATCGACGGTCATGAGTTAACCCGTTGGTGACCTATGTTTTTTATTTTAGTTTCAAGTAATTTTCTTGAATCAGGATCGGTATATCTATACTAAAATAGTAAATCCCACGAATTTTAACGCCTTATGGACCACGCATTAACACATTTTTGACTAAAATTTATTCACTTAATTCTTAGATCAAAATATTTACATCATATTAGTTGTATCTACACTAAAACCAGTAATCTTTGGAATCTTAACCCATTAACGGTCATGAATTAACCATTTGGTGACCAATTTTTTTTTTTAAAGATCTGTAACCAAATTATTTAAATCACAATTAGTATGTCTGTACAAAAATCCCAATGTGTATTATATTAACCCATTAGCGGCTATGTATTAATCCATTGATGACATATGTTTTTTTCTTTAAATTCTGAAATCAACTTATATGAATAAGAATCGTTATGCCTATACATTAGAGCTGCAAAACCATCGATAGTCGGACCACTCGATAGTTTCGATAGTCGAAAAAAAACTCGATACTATCGATAGTTTTTATGAATATTTCTCTAAAATAAAAAGAGGGATGGTTTTGTTTACAGTTTTCTTTCCAAAAAGTCTTTAATTTTTTACGCAAAACAATAATTAAATAAAAGATCAAATAAGAATTAGATACTTCACTTACACTGAGAGAAAAAACAACCAAAAGTTGGTTAATAGTACTAATTTCACACTTGAATTGGAATCAATGTGAATTTTGTTTAATATTACCATTACCATTTTTGATATATTAGACAGTGTTTTTGGTTATATTAACCATGATATTTGTTGATATAACAAAATGTTCGTTCAAATCTTCAACCAATTTCTTGTTACTATTAAACAATTTGTTGGTTATATTTGTATGCCAGTAGCAGCACTGCTATGTATAATCTATAAAAGAGTGTTAATATGTTAACTGAATAACAAAGAAAATTCTAAATACTCACTCTCTCGCTCTCTGCAATTCGGGTCCAGCCATTCAACTCCGTCAAGCACAAACGGTGTTGAAGGCGATGGTAACAACAGAGCCGAAGCCACAACTCTTCGTAAATATTTTTACTTTTTTTTAGATATGAATTAACCAATATTTTCGTTAATATAACAAATATACACGTTGGGGAAACCAACTTTCTGTTTGATATTGATTGTTACCAAAATATTGGTACTAGGGATTCCAATTTTTCCGATTTTTACGATCCCGGGATTTTCGAGATTTTTTTTCTAATCCCGGGATCCCGGGATTTGGACATTAATTATACAGGCCGACAAAATTTCCAAAAAAATTTTCTAACTCAAATAAAATTCTACTTTTCTAAAGGATTTCGGTGCCCTGAATCTGAATCTGAAGTCGGATTTTCGTTAATACTTGTAGGTTTTGAGATATTTATGCGATTTTTTGCTATATTCACTGCTCAATCTGTTAAATTACTTACTTTCATTAAAAATGATTGCAGCTATTGAAAGAACGATCAATTCTCTTGAAAACAGCGCTTTGCTTTCTCGGGTTTCTTATTTATATATCTAAAAATATATGTTTTTGTACAATAAGGTATTTTTCTTCGAAATCAACGGCAGTATTTGTAGCGCTGTTTTAATCGAAATCAAGTTTTGTAGCTGCTCTGCCGAACTATTTTTATTTCAGTATAGAAAATATATACATAGTAGGCCACTGATTGGAATTTTTGTTTCAGTCACGCAAAATTTAGTCGTATTTTCGATAAATTAATATAAATTAATTCACTTATTTCATTCTAACGCACAGTTTGTTGTTAATATAATAAACTGCCTAAAAGCGTGCTACAAAATTTTTATTTGCAATATTGCAAGTTACAAGCAAGATATCCGAAAAAGCAAAACATTGTCTTCAAGAGAAATGATCGTGCTTTCAATAGATTTAATCAGTTTTTAATGAAAGTGGGCAATTTTAAAGATATTGAGGAGTGAATATGGCCAAAAACCGCGTTTTTCGCCTCTTTGGACATGAATATCTCAAAAAGTGCACCGAAATCCTTTTGAAACGTAGAATTTTATTTCTGTTACAAAAATTTTTCGACCAGTATTATTTTCCCACATTTGAGGTTGAAAAATTAAATATGTATATTTTCGAGAAACGCTACAACTTTAACATGCAAAGAAAAAAAAATATTTTTATTGCCATTTTTTATTATTTCATTACTAACAAAATAAAATAGGAACGTAAAATCATGCGTATTATTTAATAACACTTAAGAGTTACTTTAAAAAACACAATCAACAAAGAAAATTAAATACATTTGGTGAAAACATTTTCCTTTATAGTTGGTACTTTTAGGATATTAGGATAAAACGGTTTGCGATCGTTTGATAATTTCCAATAAAAAATTTTAGAATTTAACGACACACTTCGTTTAAGCGAATATTTCCAAGCTTGCCGAAAAATTCTGAAAATTAATGCAACTTCCGAAAATATTTAAAAATCGGAGGCACATATTTTGATATGAATTCCGAGGATGCAGCTGCGTATTTAATTTTAGCAGAGTAATGTAAAACTATCAAGTCTAATTAAAATTTTGTTTGCATTTTCTTCCATTATTTACCTTCCATATGGGAAAATTCCAAAAACTATTTGGGAAATAAATGACCAAAAATCAGGAAATAGAAATTACCAAATGAATTTACCACAAGAATTCTAAAGGCTTTAAAAATACCTAACGTACGTTTCTTTACAACGCGTACTTCACGACAAAAAAATTTGATTATTAAAAAAAACATCAAAAATATTAATCCTTACTTTGACTAATGGACTTTTTTATTCTGGCAAAAATGTCGCACATTCTTCGGGCTGTCACACTTTTTTGTTCTCTTCCACACAGACTCAACTCTTTATTCAGGCTGTTTGTTCTATTGACAAAATAT
The DNA here is from genome assembly GCA_960531455.1 of Urophora cardui. Lineage (NCBI taxonomy): Eukaryota > Metazoa > Arthropoda > Insecta > Diptera > Tephritidae > Urophora > Urophora cardui. The sequence goes on along the minus strand of OY482671.1, from coordinate 69,121,372 downwards.
ATAACTGGCCCGACTACGGGGCAACATCTTCTGCTCTTAGCACATTGCATTATTTTTGTTTCATTCATCACATGAACAATGCAACATTTATAGGGCACAGGGCACATGTTGATAATGGTGCAATGTAATAATGCAACATTTTCATGCAGAATAGGAAATGCTATTAGTATACAGATCTGAAACCACTAAAAATTATATAAAATACAACTTTTCTTTGCTATAATAGGGGAATATTCTGTCTTTATCTTATCCCAAAAATCCCGGGATAAAATTCTAGCGATCCCGGGATTTTCGGGGTGTCCAAAAGGGCGGGATCCCGGGATCCCGGGATTGGAATCCCTAATTGGTACATATTACATTTTTTCCTTTTGACATGAATAAATCAACCAATAAAGAATTAACCAAGAAGTTGGTTGAAAAAACCATTGTACCCTTTTCTCTGTGTTTGTATATAGCATTTTCTGGTTAAATTAAACCTATAATAATAACTGAAGCTGAGGTGCTGAAATCCGTAATGGAGATTAAGTCTAACTCGATTGGTGCAGATGGAATATCTTTGAGGTTTGTAAAACTTGTGTTGCCATTTATTTTGGGAACTTTGACGCATATTATCAACCATTGTTTTACTACTGCATGTTTTCCTTCAGTGTGGAAGAAAGCAGTCATTGTTCCCATTGCTAAGAAGAATATTCCCACTAATCCAAGTGATTACAGGCCAATAAGTATTCTGCCGGCTTTTTCCAAAGTATGTGAGTCGCTTATGGCAGCTCAGATATCATTGTTTGTCCACCAAAATAAACTATTATCCCCACTGCAATCTGGATTTAGACCTAAGCACAGTTGTGCAACAGCTATGTTAAAAGTAACTGATGATATCAGGATACAGTTTGATAATAATAACCTAACACTTCTTTGCCTTCTGGATTTCTCCAAAGCCTTTGACTTAGTAAACCATGACTTACTATGCAAAAAGCTAAAATATTTCTTTGGATTTTCGAATAGTTCAATTGAACTTATGGCAAATTATCTTGTAGGAAGGACGCAGAAAGTTACTTGTTCAGCTGTAGCTTCTAAGTCTAGTGTTGTTGTCTCTGGTGTGCCGCAAGGTTCTGTTCTTGGTCCTCTTTTATTCAGTCTTTTTGTAAATGATGTATTCTCCGTATGTCAGTTTGTGAATGTTCATGCTTATGCTGATGACATACAGTTGTATCTGTCAGATCGTATTGGTCTAGTTGAGGACTTGTGTTGTAAAGTTAACAGTGATTTAGCTGCAATCTCACAATGGGCCTGTGATAACTGTCTACGTATAAATGCTGCTAAGTCTTTCGTTTTGCCCATTAGTAATAGTGAAGTATATTTTGAAGACATACCGAAATTAACAATTGGTGAAAGTACGCTAACGCTTACTAAAAAGATAAAAAATTTGGGGTTTGTGGTGAATTCTGCGTTAAATTGTACTGACCATGTTAATAAAGTTATAAGTAGCGTGTATGTTGTTTTACGTAGGTTAAAAATGTCTGCCTCATGGACGCCCCTAGAGATAAGGAAAAAGCTTGCTATTCAGCTTATTCTGCCTCACATAAGTTACTGTGAACTTGTATATAGCAAGCTAGACTCTGTTTCGTCTCACAAAATTGAAGTTGCGTTCAACAATGTTACACGTTATGTTTATAGGCTTAAAAAATATGACCACATTTCTGCATGGAAAACTGAAATTTTAGGATGTAGCATACTCAATTACCTCGCGGCAAGAAATTGCATATTCTTGTACCAACTTATTGTGTGTAAAAGTCCTGACTATTTATATGAAAAACTTCAGCTAGCGAGATCAAGTAGGCATCAATGTCTGATTCTTCCTAAATATTCGTATCTGTCCTCGTCAAGGCTGTTTTTCATTAATGCTGTGAGGCTTTGGAATTCCATTCCTGAGTCTATCAAGACGACTATAAGTGGAAGTAACTACAAAAAGGTAATCCATGACTATTTTAACACTAAAGACTAAATCTGATTGCAATTTAACGGCTCTATCTTTTATTTTATCTTTTATTCTATCCTGTTCTGTGTACTTCTTGTATTTAATCTGTATCTACCCTGTAACTACCAACCGTTTTATCTTTTTCTCTTCACATATATACGTAAGATTGTTCATTTTTCATTTTATTTTTTATTTTTTATTTTACTTTTAAGTAGTTGTATTTGTATGGATAATGTTTACATTGTTATGTTTTTATTTGTATAGCTTTAAGAAAATAATGTTAAATTTTATTTCCGCCTGTGATGTACTATTAAAGACTCAATGTCTTATATGTACAACGAATTCTTTGAATAAATTGAATTGAATTGAATTGAATTGAATTGAATTGAATTGAAAAAGAGGGATGGTTTTGTTTACATTTTCCTTTTCAAAGTCTTTAATTTTTTTTAACGCATAACATTAATTAATTAACAAAAGAACAACAAATAGGAATTAAATACTTCACTTATATATAGCATTTTTTGGTTAAATTAAACCTTTTTCAATTTAAAATTTGCACTTGATTTGAAAAAGGTTTCACTTGACTTGAAAACGCTATAGTAATAAAGCTAAAAGTAGTACATTTGTTTTTTAGCATCTTTGGCGCTGGCTAGTACATAAGGCACATTGTTTATACATTTCATTAATGTAAAATACCGATAATCAAAAGGCACACTGTTTAAACATTTCAATAATGTAGAATACACTATGCTTTAAATAAATCAAAAAACAAAAAAACACGAAGAATTTCAGTTATGGGGGAGGATAGGATGAGTCATATAACCGAGTTTTTAGTCCATAAAATACCCTTTTTGTTTCACATGAAAGAAATCGCTAAAAATAATGTTTTTATCAGATATCTTTGATATTACGTTAACAATTAAACGGGCTAATTTAAAAAAAATAAATTTTTTCTGATTTTTAAAAGTTTTTATAAAAAACTTAATTTGAAAATCAAAACTTTCAAAAATCGGAAAAAATTAAAAATTTTGACATTGACCAAATGTCATTTAGCGAGGTGTGGTTCAATTACTACAAGTTGTATATCGTTAGAAGCGTGGATCTTAGTCGCCTCTTACGACAGACATTCCTTACCATGGGTATATTCTAAGCCCCCTAACCCGCTGGGGTATTAATTTGACCAATTTGATTTCGAAATCCAACTTCTCCCTAAAATTCAGTATACTTCTCTTGGGACAAAACTACAAGAATGTATAGGGATAACCATCGATAGTGGAAAAAAAACTATCGATAGTGACACGAAAAAAAACTATCGATACTATCGATAGTGCCATCGATAGTTTTGCAGCTCTACTATACATGATTGAGATGTGCACCCCATTCACGGCCATACCGCAACACATTGACAACTTTTTTAAACCTGAAATCAATTTATTTGCATCAGAATCGCCATACATATCTACAATGAAATAGTACATAAATGTGCTGCATCGTAACTAATAGAAAAGTACGTTTTAACTCGTTATTGAAATTTTTTCTCTTTATTCTGAAATCTTTACTAAGAACTAAGTTAACAGTGATGAAACGTAGTAAATAGCTACACTCAAAATAATATTTCGTAAATATTACGAAATCTTTCGTACATATTACGAAACACTTTCGTAAAATTGAGCAACGAATGGTTTCGTAAATAGTACGAAAGCTATTTCGTACTATTTACGAAATACTTTCGTATATTTACGAAATACTTTCGTATATTTACGAAGGCTTTCGTACTATTTACGAAATACTTTCGTAGTATTTACGAAGGCTTTCGTACTATTTACGAAATACTTTCGTAATATTTACGAAAGGTTTCGTACTATTTACGAAATACTTTCGTAGTATTTACGAAATACTTTCGTATATTTACGAAATACTTTCGTATATTTACGAAGGCTTTCGTACTATTAACAAAATACTTTCGTAGTATTTACAAACGCTTTCGTACTATTTACGAAATACTTTCGTACTTTTGAGCAACGAAAGATTTCGTAAATAGTACGAAACCGCTTTCGTACATTTACTAAAGCTGTTAGAGCTATCAAATTGTTGTACAATTGACCAAATTATTTTTTAGCTTAAAGCTAAAAAAACCCCAATTATTACATACATATATATATGTATATATGATGTATATTTCAACGAAATTTGAAAACTTTTTCGAAATATGTATATCAATAAAATAATGCTAAGAGCAAAATGTTTTATATATGCATAAGAAATAAGTTTAGATAATTTCATTTTAGTTTTAAATATCCACTAAAATAAATTTATTCAATTAATTTAAAAGTTCTTTATTAATTTAATATTTTACATTTATATTTATATTAATTTTAGTAACTAAAGATAAAGATAAAGATAAAGCGAAACTACTTAAAACCCTAAAATTCAAGCAGCTACACTCGGAGAAAAAAAAAAAAAAAATTTTTATTTTTATAATGCACGTTTTAAATGAGATCGTTTTTATTTTAAAAATGAAAATTTGTAAATTTAAAATGAAAGTTTTGAAATAAAAATGTATTTTGGATTAAATAGAATCATTTTTAAATTCAAAATTAAAATGAAGGGAATAAAAGCGTAACTTTTAGGTTCAAAATCTCATAGGGCTTGAATTAAAATAAACATTTTTAAATTTAAATATTTTTTCTTGATTTTACAATGAACATTTTTAAAATAAAAAAGGTCGTATCTACATCACTTTTAAATACGTTTTTGCCCATTTTAAGCACGTTTTCACATGTTTTTAAAATTTTTTCTCTGAGTGTAGAAATATCTCTTTATATAATTTTATTAAGTATTTATTTAGGAAAATAGATAAGATCGAAAAAAAGGAAAAAGTAAATGCAACTAATGTACTCACCCTTAAGTTGAATCAAGTTGGAAAATATCACAGTTTATTTTATATATCAATATTGTCTTTTTATATACAATGCATTATTTTTTTATACATTATTTCATTACGCACTTACTACTTAAAATAATTTTTGATATTATTGCACCGACTCAACACTTCACAATGAAAGAAAACTTGTACGGTAAAATATTGTACGAAAGTATTTCGTATATATTACGAAAGTATTTCGTAAATCTTTTAATCCTTTGATAATATTACGAAATTATTTCGTATATATTACGAAAGTATTTCGTAAATCTTTTAATCCTTTGATAATGTTACGAAAACTTTCGTACAATATACGAAATTATTCGTAAAGACAATTTTAAGAAAATTTACGAAAGTGTTTCGTAATATTTACGAAATATTTCGTAATATATACGAAAAAAATATTAGAAAATGGTTTACGAAAGCCCTTTCGTAATATTTACGAAAGATTCGTAAAATTAGATTTTGTTGAGAAAAATTCTTTCGTAATATATACGAAACTTTCGTACATTTTACGAATCTCTAGACTACGAAAGTCTTTCGTATTTTTTTTACGAAATTTTATTTTTAGTGTAAGAGTAACAATGCTGTTTTTATACTCAGCTGTACTAGTACACAGAGTATTATAGTTTTAATCACATAACGGTGGATTGTAACAGAATGAAATAATCGAGATAGATATAGACTTATATATATAAAAATGATCAGGGTGAAAAGAGAAATCGATTGAGCCATGTCCATCCGTCCGTCCGTCTGTAAGCACTCGCGCAAAAATTGAGATATTTTGATGAAATTTGGAATGCAAGTTGGTATGGAGACTGGGACGGTTGGTATTGAAAATGGGCGAAATCGGACCATGACCACGCCCACTTTTCCTTTATAGAAAAAATCGGAAATTTAGTATCTCAGCCACTAATAAAGCTAGACGGATAAAATTTTACCCACGTATTGAGCTCAGACCCTTTGATCAAATTTTGGAAAATGGGCGGTGCCACGCCCACTTATTAAGGGGGCAAACATTGAAAGTTTTATAAGCTATAACTCAGAAACCGTAGCAGATATATCGAAATTTAGTATGCGTGATTTACTTACTTAGGCAAACGTTTGGAGGGAAAATTGTCAAAATCGGTTGACGGCCACGCCCACTTTTATATATGGAAGCTATAAACGGGCCTAATAAAAATATTTTAAGCGATATCTCTGTCAAATATAAAGATATATCCCTGAAATTTTGTGGTAGGTGTCCAACTACGGACGAAAAACAAAAAACACAAAAATTTTGGAAAATGGGGCAAACATTGAAAGTTTTATAAGCTATAACTCAGAATTCGTTGAAGGTATATCGATGAAATTTGGTACACGTGATATACTTACCTAGGCAAATGTTTGGACGAAAAATTGTGAAAATCGGTTCACGACCACGCCCAATTTTATATATGTGTGTTATAAAGTGGCCTAATAAAAACATTTTAAGCGATATCTTTGTCAAATATAGATAATTCATAGAAATTTTGTGGCATGAGTTCCACAATAGACCGGAAACAAAAAATAGAAAAATTTTGGAAAATGGGCGTGGCACCGCCTCTTTTTAGACAAAGGAATCTACGAGATTTCGGAGCCCATAACTCGGCAAATAATTGAGATATTATGACATGGTTTGTACACTTTTATAACATGTGTTAATAGACACGCAAAAATTTATTAAAATCGGTTTATGACCACGCCTACTTTTTAACAAAGATATTTCTGGAACACCCTTTGGGAATTTGTAACGTGACATCTTTGTAACTAGAAGTCATAAAGGAATGAAATTTTGCACAAAGAATATTCGTATGATGTATTGTGGAACGATCTTCCGTCATCCCTTGTCAAGTTTGGTTTGGAGACAAACCGGTTTCGGATGATGGAAGATCGTTCCACAATACATCATATTCCTACCCTGTCGGAAAAACAAGCAACCAAAAAGTATTTAATATTCATATGCTTAGTTGGATGACTGATAAAAATTTTGAAAATGGGCGTGGCTACGCCCACTTTATGCAGCACTCGCTTTGTATAAAGTACCTACACCGTGTTTCGATCAAACGCAAACAAACAATGAAAGCATACAGCTGAGTATCTAATGTTCGATTCCACTCGAACTTAGGCTTCCTTAGGCAAAGAAAAATCTAAGGCTAAAGAACCTGAGAAAGAATTGAACTCATTCAAATTTCTAATAATAGGAGCATTAGACGCGTATAGAGTTCGAACACGTTCTGTGTAGAACATGTCTCTATTGCGCAGAGTTCTATTCGGAATGTGGAAGGAGATGCGCTCTAGTAAGTAGGGTGAATCAACGATGCCTTTAATAATCTCGATAATAAAAGTTACCGAGATAGCAGTTCTTCTACCTTGAAGAGATTTGAGGTCAATCAAGGCACATCTTGCCCCATATGCAGGAATGGGCTCAGTAAAGTTCAACGAAGGAAGAGCAAAACGTAGAAAGTTTTTCTGCACCCATGCAATCCTATTAATATGAAAATCATGATAAGGTCTCCATATAAAAGCAGCATATTCCAGCTTAGAGCGTACGAGTGATGTGTACAATAACTTAGAGTATATGGATCACTGAAATCACGACTGAATCGATATATAAGACCAAGCACTGAGTATGACTTAGCAATAATGTAATTTAGATGACTACAAAATAAAAATTGGGAGTCAAAAACTACACCCAAATCAATTATCTCCCCAAGATCCAATGCCTCTAATATAATATAATAATAATAATACAATGGCGCTATTATAACTCTGACGAATTTTATGGCCGAGCTTCTCTCCCAATTCGAGGTGTGCTCCTTTTTTTTTGTTTTTCCTACTAATTGGGTGGACCTACAGTTTTATGCCGCCTCCGAACGGCGAATGCATTTTTTGTGAGAAGCTTTTTCATGGCAGAAATACACTCGGAGGTTATGCCGCCCACTGCCGAGAGGTGACCGCTACTCTTAAAAAACCCAATAATTGGATTTTTACTAATTAGAAAAATTGTTTTGGTGTTTGGCTCGGACCGTGGTTTGAACCCGGGACCTCTGGCATAGCAGGCGAGAACTCTACCCACAGCGGCTCCGCGATTTATAATAGGAAACGTGAAAACATTTGCTTATATTTAACTGTAACCCATTCGTACAGCACCAAACTGAAGCATTATCCAGGTCCGATTGAATCCTAAGAGAATCGGAGGAATCCGAAACAGTCGAGAAAATCTTCAAGTCATCGGCATATAAAAGATAGTTTGAATTAATAAAACATGTTGAAATGTCATTAATAAAGATGGTGAAAAGCAAAGGCCCTAAAATGCTTCCTTGTGGAACACCAGATGATGCTATGAAAGAGTTTGAGTACGTATTTTCGACAACAACTACACAACTCCGATTACGAGGATCCAATCCAAGAAAGAAAAGATGAGTGAAATCCCCAAGTTGCTAGTTTAGAAACCAATATTGAATGTGTTACCTTATCGAAAGCTTTAGAGGAATCTGTATAGACAGCGTCGACTTGAAGACACTTATTGAAAGCCGCAATACAGAAATCAGAAAAAATTGCTAGATTTGTAACTGTGGATCTACCTGGGATAAAAACATGTTGGTTGACGGAAAGTAAACTTTTGATAGCAAAATACATTTTTTGTTTTACTATATACTCAAATAGTTTTGAAATTGTTGACAATGATCACACCACACTGAAGCGATTTGTTAAGAATTAATAAAAGTGGATTAGCAAAGGCTAAACGGTTCTTGAGAAGATACGATGATAAGCCATCGACATCCGTCTGCAATGATGATTTAATATGTAAAATGCCATCAATAACATCATTTAATGATAAATAAAGTAGCCCAAAATTAATAGGGGAATCAATCGTAGATGAAGGACCCAAAGTAGATTCCGAGTGCGTCACGAAATTTGAGCTGAAAAACTTAGCAATCAGATTCGCAGCTTCTAAAGTAGAGCGTGCTTTCTCTCCATTATAATAAACTGCAGAAGGAACAGCAGAGCATGCTTTTTTAGATTTTACATAGCTCCAAAATGTCTTAGGATTATCTTTGATATCCGACTCAAAATTCCGAATATATCTATTCTGCAAGCGTCTACTCAAAATCTTAAATTTTTTGCATATCGAAGGTATTTTTCTTTATAGACGGCAATTCTCGTGGAGTTGTACTTTTTATAAAACTTATTCCTCAGATTTAGCTTTTTGAGACCTTTAGTATACCACGGAATTTTGTAACAATTCTTTTTTTAAGCCGCTGTGGTGCAGTGGGTAGAGTGCTCGCCTGCTATACCAGAGGTCTCGGATTCAAACCCCAGTCCGGACAAACACCAAAAAAAATTTTCTAATTAGTAAAAATCCAATTATAAGCGGTCACCTTTCGGCAGTGGGCGGCATACCCTCCGAGTGTATTTCTGCCATGAAAAAACTTCTCACAAAAAATGCATTCGCCGTTCGGAGCCGGCATAAAACTGTAGGTCCACCCAATTATTGGGAAAACCAAAAGGAGCACACCTCGAATTGGGAGAGAAGCTCGGCCATAAAACTCGTCAGAGTTATAATAGCGCCATGGTGTTATTATTATTATTGTTATATTTTTCTTACAAATTGCATTAATTTTGCTTTTAAAGATAGTAAAACATTTCGCGATATCAATGCCAGGTTCCCAATCAATATAAGATACTTCGAGGCTAACAATATCAAAATTGCAACGCCTAAAACAAAAACCAACATCCTTATTATCCATACATATACTTTGATAATTATAGAATTCGAGTTCAAGAATAAGCGGGACATGATGCATGCCAGGACGCGAGAGCGGATCAAGGCATTTATTCATAGAAAAATTCATATTATCATTAATAAAAACTAGATCAAGAGTTTTGAATTACTTATTAGTGAAAGAGTTAATCTGTAATAGGGTAACACTCAAAAAGTTGTCAACCAGATAGGATTCAGAGTAACTGTTCACATACTTAGGAAGTCGATTAGTACTATTATCTATGTAAGACCATTCTAAATTTCGCAAGTTGAAATCTCCAAGAATGCAAAAAATATTGCCATCATGAGTACGGACCAAGTTCACAATATTGTCGACATGCGATTTGTAGAGCGAATCCACACTAGATGGAGGAATATATGAGGCGCAAATCATACCTGAATAATACTGAGTAGTAATTGGACTATTACGTACTTAAATACTTTATATTTTGATCTTGAAGTAATGAGTCCGTACCAAGTACTTTCAGAATATTCAAGTACTAGTACGAGTACAAAGAATTGAAAAAGAATTGAATTTTTAGCAAATACTTCAAAGTAATTGAAAAGAATTGAATGTACTTGAAAAGAATTGAAAAATGTACTTGAACCGATTTTTCAATTCTTTTCAAGTACTTCAAAGAATTGAAAAGAATTGAAAAATCGGTTCAAGTACATTTTTCAATTCTTTTCAAGTACATTCAATTCTTTTCAATTACTTTGAAGTATTTGCTAAAAATTCAATTCTTTTTCAATTCTTTGTACTTGTACTTGTACTAGTATCTACTTGAAAATTTGGGAATGCAAGTACCAGTACTAGTACAATTCTTTTAAAATGTACTTGTCACAAGTCGTACTGGTACTTGATATTACCCACGTCTGGCGCAAATAAACGTTTTAGATTTCCCAAGCACCAGAACACATATTTGGTCAAGCAGTAAGTCCGAGATACTTAAACTCACACGCATCGAGCGATAACGACGGTGAACAGCAACGATAACTCCTCCACCCCTTGTGGAGTTTAGCCAGGATTCAATAGGAACGAAGATATCATAATCACTAACCGAGCTCATATTAAAGAGCGAGTTAGATTTGGTTCGCAGACCGGAAACATTTTGAAAATATATGCGAAGACTCTTTGATTGGTGATCGACCAGGTCGTCATCACTTTCGTGTTTGGTTGTACCTCTCCGTCGCTCCGAAAAAAACGAAACGGGCGAATTTTAACATTCGCGGGCCAAATATTTGCATTTAAAACTTTATCGCAGGAACACTCTGAACCACCCAGATTGAAGTCCACTTCCCTAAGATCGTTCAGATTAGTACCCTTTTTTACTAAAGGATAGCACTGAAGATATCTAATATCAATATTGGCATGTGGCCGCTGTGGTGCAGTGGGTAGAGTGCTCGCCTGCTATACCAGAGGTCTCGGGTTCAAACCACGGTCCGAGCAAAACACCAAAACAATTTTTCTAATTAGTAAAAATCCAATTATTGGGTTTTTTTAAGAGCAGCGGTCACCTCTCGGCAGTGGGCGGCACACCCTCCGAGAGTATTTCTGCCATGAAAAAGCTTCTCACAAAAAATGCTTTCGCCGTTCGGAGCCGGCATAAAACTGTAGGTCCACCCAATTAGTAGGAAAAAACAAAAAGGAGCACACCTCGAATTGGGAGAGAAGTTCGGCCATAAAACTCGTCAGAGTTATAATAGCGCCATTGTATTATATATTATTATTATTATATTGGCATGTTTAGATACGTAGCTAGCAGACCTGTAAGGTGCAAGTACCAGTACAAGTACAAGTACCAGTACCTCAGTACTTAGAAATTCCAGTACAAGTACTACAGTACGTGTACTTGAATTTTACAATTACAAGTACTCTACTGATAAGTACTTTTTAAGTACGTACACATATCTGTGATTTTGTTTTGCTTTTTAAAATGTTTTGATTGAAGTAAAAATTTTAAATCAAAATCAACTGAGGTGATATTTTTCTGTTTGAAACAATCTGTAATAGTTTGTCAAAAAGTACTTGCATGTACATTGATAAGTACTTTTACTTGCACTTGGAATTTCCAAGTACAAGTACTGTGGTACTTGTACTTCAAATTTCTAAGTACAATTACTGTGGTACTTGTACTTATTTGGTACTTAGTACCAGTATATACTGGGTATTTTACAGGTCTGGTAGCTAGTAATGTCATCACGATTAACGAAGCCAAATGCGAACGACGCGAACGAAGCCAAATGCAACCATTTTGGGTTAGAAACAACACTTAACGCATCATCATTATTGCAGCCAATAATTATTGGCTTACTGAGCTTAGAGCGATTTTTTTTTTATTATTATTAGTGGCTTCTTTCCACTCTATTATTTGGATTGGCGCAGGTACATTGGCCCGATTTGACTTTGTGACAGTAGTACTCATCCCAAAAGAAGTAGGTGCCGCAGTAGTAGCATCAGAACTGTTGACTGTAGTAGCTGTCTAAGTACTAGGGGTTCCAATCCCGGGATCCCGCTCTGTTTGACACTCCGAAAATCCCGGGATAGCTAGAGTTTTATACCGGGATTTTCGGGATAAGATAAAGAGAGAATATTCCGCTATTATAGCAAAGAAAAGTTATATATTTTATATAATTTTTATTGGTCTCAGATCTGTATACTAATAGCATTTCCTATTCTGAATGAAAATGTTGCATTATTACATTGCAGCATTATCAACATGTGTCCTGTGCCCTATTAAAGTGTTCCATTTTTCATGTGATGAATGAAACAAAAATAATGCAACCTTTTTCTTGTGTTAAGAGCAGAAAATGTTGCCCATAGTCGGGCCAGTTTTATATTTTGCCAATAGAACAAACATCTATAAAAAAAGTGTTGAGTCTGTGTGGAAGAGAACAAAAAAATGTGACAGCCGGAAGAAAGTGCGACATTTTTGCTAGAAAAAAAAGTCCATTAGTCAAAGTAAGGATTCAGATTTTTGATTTTTTTAATAATTAAAATTTTTTGTGTTGAAGTACGCGTTGTAAGGAAACGTACGTTAGGTATTTTTAAAGCTTTTAGCTTGTGGCAAATTTCATTTGATAATTTCTATTTCCTGATTTTTGTCATTTATTTTTCAAATGTTTTTTGGAATTTTCCCACATGGAAAGTAAATAATGGAAGAAAATGGAAACAAAATTTCAATTAGACTTGATAGTCTTACAACACTGTACTAAAATTAAATACGCAGCTACATACTCGGAATTCATATCAAAATTTTGCCTCCGATATTTATCTATTCAGAAGTTGCATTAAATTAAAAAAAAAATTTATTGGAAATTATCAAATGAGCCTTTTTATTAATATCCTAAAAGTAGCAACTGCAAAGGCAAATGTTTTGTTCACCAAATGTATGTAATTTTCGTTGTTGGTTGTGCTCTTTAAAGTAACTCTTAGGTATTATTAAATAATACGCATGATTTTACATTCCTATTTTATTTTGTTACTAATGAAATAATAAAAATGGCAATAAAAATCTGTTTTTTCTTTGCATTTTAAAGTTGTAGCGTTTCTCTAAAAATGTACATATTTACTTTTTTCAACCCCAAATGTGGGAAAATATTACTTGTCGAACAATTTTTGTAACAGAAATAAAATTCTAAATTTCAAAAGGATTTCGGTGTAGTTTTTGAGATATTCATGTCCAAAGAGGCGAAAAACGCAGTTTGTGGCCATATTCACTCCTCAATATTTTTAAAATTACTCACTTTCATTAAAAACTGATTACATCTATTGAAAGCACGATCATTTCTTTTGAAGACAACGTAGATATCTAAATAAGATACCCGAAAAAGCAAAGCGCTGTTTTCAAGAGAAATTATCGTTCTTTCAATAGCTGCAATCATCTTTTAATCAAAGTAAGTAATTTAACAGATTGAGCAGTGAATATAGCATAAAATCGCATTTTTCGTCTCTTTGGACATGAATATCTCAAAACCTACACGTATTACCGAAAATCCGACTTCAGATTCAGAATCGGCGCACCGAAATCCTTTAGAAAAAAAGAATTTTATTTGAGTTAGTAAATTTTTTGGAAATTGTGTCGGCCTGTGTAATTAAAGTCCCGATCCCGGGATAAATCCCGGGATTATAAAACAAAATCTCGAAAATGCCGGGATCGTAAAAATCCGAAAAATTGGAATCCCTACTGGGTACACGATGACTGTCCCAGCAGCCGACAAAGCAGAATTTGATCCAAGTAGAGCACCACTGTAAGTGAGAGAACGAGTAGCGTCAATAGAGTTAGCAGCAGCAGACAACTGGCTGTTATGTGTGTCAGAGAGAGCAACACAACGTGTATCAATTGATTGCGACGAACTTATAACACAGCAGACCGAAACAGGGACAGCAAATACCCCAGGCCGATCGTTTTAGTGCATTGTGCTTGTATTGTTTTTTTTGCATTATTGTTGTTTTGAGTTTCCGTAAGACGACGCTGAAGATCTTTCACCTCAGATGCGAGAGAGGCAAGAGCAGTAACAACTCTTTCATCAAACAGCTTATGCAAATTAGTTAGTTCAGAGCGCATAATTTCTGCTTCGCCTAATAATTTTTTATCCGATTGAAGAGAGTGAATAACCGCAACTGCGCTACTTTGTTCCGATTGCAAGATTTTGACTTCGGCGAGAATAGCCGATAATACTGAGCTTTGCTCACCGCCAAATCGCGGTTCAGGCATTTGCATGATTAGTTGTTGTTTTACAGCATCAACACTATGGCTCGAATGGGCGCCAAAATGCGTATTGGATAATGAAGAGTTATTTCATGCTTCTCTTTCTTCTTGAAGAGCACACCCACCACAAATATAGATGTTGTTGAAGCTGTCGATGAGATTTAAGTCGGCAGTCAAAACACCAACAACAATTCCAATGATAAAATTCATTGCACTTATGGCATTGCACTTTGTTTTGATTGCGTTCAACCTTATGGCCATAAACACAAGGCATAATGATTAAATAGATACAAATTGAAATTCAGAGTCACTGTCTCAATCAGAAATGTAGATTGTGCTGCACTATTTCAATTTTCATTTTAGTGATCAAGTTCGAATTTGAAAAAAACATAGAGCTCGGAAAAACACGTCCATACACGACAACAGCTCTCTATCAGCTACATATATAGGGAACATATTTTTAAATGCAAAAAAAAAGAACAAAAAGCACAAATTTTTTCTCTGTGTTGAAAATTTGCAAAGTTTGACGACTTGTAGTTTTGTTTATTGTGAGAAAACTTGTGAGGAAATTTTAAATCAAATCTCAATATTTGACTAATACATATCCGGAATTGGTTTTTCATAATTATTCACATAAAATGGATAATAATGTTTAAATCGAGTAACTATTTAAACAACTTTTTTTTAAATTAATTAACTCAAATATGTTTCACAAACATTTGCATTGGTACACAACCGCGAGGACATCTTAACAAATGCCTCCATTTTTGATAAATACATAGCCGGAATTGGTTCTGCATAAATATTTGTACATTAATCAAATATAATTGCATATATATAAATTTTTTTTCCACTTACCCCCAACAATAATGATTTTTATTTACTTACATTAGTTATATTTTTTTAGAAAATTTATTTTTTCCTTTCGGATGCGAGTTCACTCAACCATTTTTTCACATTCCTTTATCTGCTTTTCGTAAATATCAACGTTTAAAACAGCTGAGGTGAGCAGAGTTTCAGCTTTTTATTTTGAATAAATACTAAAAGTCAGCTGTTTGGTGTCGTGAAAAATAAGTTAGCTAATCCTAATGTTGTCACTACAAGCGTCATTGTTGTTAAGCTAACAACTCGATTTGTGTTGTCGTCTAATGTTACTGAATCCCGCTACAGCTGTTTTTCTGCGGGCTCGCTGGTATCCTCAGCGGTGGTACGAAGTGCACAAGCGATGCGTTCCCACTGAAGTACTGAAGTACTTGTACTTGTACTGGAATTTTGAAGTACTGGGGTACTTGTACTTGTACTGGTACTTGCACTTTACAGGTCTGGTATGTATGTTAAAATGCTCACAACGTATTTTTTTATTTAATTTTTTTTTGAATTTCGTTACAAATTTTTCACATTTGCCAAATCAAACGAAACACAAAAAAATGTATTCATCGAAAATGGTCTGTCGTATTTTACGTTACTGTGCTGCACGAAAAATTACAAAAAAGTTTGTTTCCATGAGGGCCTGTTCTTTATAACAATAAAATTTTGTTTTGACAGAGCCATCTGCAAAAAAAAATAATTAAATTGAACAAATTTTGGTAAGGAAAAAATTGGAAAACCTCAAAATCCAGAATAAAATAGGACAAATTTTCTCCATTTTTAATTGAAACTATAGAGAAAAAACGACACACAATATCAAGAAGAAGAATATCACAATTGATTTTTCTTGTATTTTTCACAGCAGTTGAACACTGTGCATTTTTCTTGACGTTCACCGCTTCAAATTTTCAAATGCAATTTTTAGCACTTTTACTGCACACACAATAAATATATGGACATAGCATTATAGAAAATGCATGCGGTAATTAATTCCGACTTACGATTTAGAAAAATTGCGCTAGAATTTGAAGAAATCACAAAAAATACATTTACAGTGACAAAGAATGTTAAAACTATGACGAAGGGTTGTCGTATCTAATGAATGTTGAAATAAGTTTTGGGCATTTTGGTTACGAATTTTTGGAAACTCAAGATTATGAAATAGCAATATAAATTTGAGTCAAAACTATTATTAGTAGAAGAAGTTTATATACGGAAATCATTAAAGTGAAAAGCTAAATGAATTCAATTATGCCCGTCTGTTTGGATGTAAACTATTTCCTCAGTTTTCGCGATATCAGGTTAATTTTTTATAATTTACTAGCCAATATCCATCCGCTGCAACAAATCTCTCTCAGTCTTCCTCTCCGATCCGATTCTTAAGGTCGGAGGCTGGAATCCCGACCCGGAAAAATATCAAAAATTTATTTTAATTAAAACCAGAAATACTTTTGAATTTTATTTTAATTAAAACCCTTCCAACTTTAAACGAACTGAACCCAAGCTTAACTAATAGATTTACGAATTGGCTGAAGTACAGAAAATTTATAAGTTCGCATATTAATCCAAATGTGAGCCTTAAATCAGCCGCCGAAGTGGAATATGCGATAATTGACTTCACAAACTTACTGCAAGTGGCAGCAAAGGTTTCAACGCCATTACGTCCTAACACAATCCAGCAGCAAAGCATTAGTTCTTTCAATGAAAACGATATCATTGAGCTAGTTTCGAAGAAAAGGCAACTTAGGAGAGACTGGCAAAGGTTGCGATCTCCAACTCTGAAAAACGAGCTAAAAAAATGTACGAAAGAGCTCCAAATGCTCCTAGAGGAGATAAGGAAACGAAATTTCAAAATAGAATTAAGTCCCTCACGGCCACATCCTGTACAAATTATTCTTTGTGGCGCTCTCTCAAATATCTAAAACGACCGGTTCAGCAGGATCCTCCAATACGAATGCAAAATGGTGAATTTGCTCGAAGTGACCACGATGTATTTACTCCAAATGAGGGCCAAAATGTTCTCCAAGAAAATACACCACAATTACCAGTAATACCACTTTGTTTTAAACTAGACGACTTGAATAAAACGATATCCAAAGACATAGAGAATAAGAAAGCACCAGGGTATGACAGAATAACAGCTGAAATGTTAAAAGCTCTTCCCATAATATATATAATACAATGGCGCTATTATAACTCTGACGAGTTTTATGGCCGAGCTTCCCTCCCAATTCGAGGTGTGCTCCTTTTTGTTTTTCCTACTAATTGGGTGGACCTACAGTTTTATGCCGGCTCCGAACGGCGAATGCATTTTTTGTGAGAAGCTTTTTCATGGCAGAAATACTCTCGGAGGGTATGCCGCCCACTGCCGAGAGGTGACCGCTGCTCTTAAAAAAACCCAATAATTTGATTTTTACTAATTAGAAAAATTGTTTTGGTGTTTTGCTCGGACCGTGGTTTGAACCCGAGACCTCTGGCATAGCAGGCGAGCACTCTACCCACTACACCACAGCGGCTCTTCCCATAGTAGCTATTAAGCAACTACTATACATCTTCAATAGTATCCTCCGATTATGTCACTTTCCTAATCCATGGAAACTATCTGAAATTATTATGATCCCAAAACCAGGCAAACACCCGACAATAGTAAGCTCCTACAGGCCAATAAGCTTAATCTCTATCTTTTCCAAACTATTCGAAAAATTATTGCTGAAAAAAATTCAGCCCATCTTAGAACTCCACGAAACCATACCAAGTCACCAATTCGGATTTAGAGAGCAGCACGGTACGATAGAACAAGTGCATAGAATAGTTTCAGAAATAAGGTCAACTTTTGAAACCAAACGATATTGCACTGCCCTATTCCTAGATGTGGCACAAGCTTTCGATAAAGTATGGCTAGAAGGGCTATTGCATAAAATAAAACAAATACTTCCTTATAATCCTAGAAAGCCTTTTAACAGGTAGAAAATTTCGAGTAAGGCACAAAAGTTCTACAACCGAAAGTCATCCAATTTCTGCTGGAGTTCCACAAGGTAGCGTTCTAGGGCCTGTAGTATACTTAATTTACACAAAAGATCTCCCAACCAACGCGAGCCCTGTCACGTCTACCTTCGCAGATGATACGGCTATACTGAGTGTGCACGCAAATCCTACAACTGCCACTATCCAATTGCAGAGACACATAAAAACTAGAAGAATGGCTTACTACGTGGAGAATTAAGGTCAACGAATCTAAATGTGTACAAGTAACTTTTAGCCTAAAAAAAGACACATGCCCACCAGTCTCAATAAATGGGAAAATAATAACTCAGAAAGACTTCGTTACGTACCTTGGAGTCACATTGTATAGAAGAATGACTTGGAAAAATCACTTTGACAAAAAGATTATTCAAACCAAGTTGAAAATAAGCCATCTGCAATGGTTAATTGGTCCAAGTTCCAGACTGGGATTAGATAATAAGATATTAATATTTAATATGGTTTTAAAACCAATTTGGATGTATCCAGCGTAGAAAGAATTCAAAGGCTACAGTCCAAGATATTAAGAACAATATGCAAAGCTCCTTGGTTGGTAAAAAATTCAATTATACATAGTAACCTAGAGATAAATACGGTGACCGAAGAGATAGAGAAAATGCAAACAAATTATGCGAAAAGATTAGCCAACCATCCTAATTCATTAGCAAAAAGTCTCCTAAAGCAAAACTATCCTAGGCGGTTAAAGAGAAAGGATGTAAACCTTAATTGTGCATAAGGTCATATTCTGTTAGACCAATATCTCGAAAGTAACGTAAAGTAAAGATAATGATGAACGTCGCCGAAGCGACCGACCAATGGCCATCGCGATGAACGGCACCTAGTCCCTGGCGTTCATAGTACAGGCTAGTGGAAATAACGTAAAATACAATAAACGTCGCCGAAGCGTCCGACCAACGGCTACCGCGATGAACGCACCTAGTCCCTGTTGTTCATCGCACGGGCTAGCGTAAATACCGAACAATACAATAAACGTCGCCGAAGCGTCCGACCAACGGCCATCGCGATGAACGCACCTAGTCCCTGTTGTTCATCGCACGGGCTAGCGTAAATACCGAACAATACAATAAACGTCGCCGAAGCGTCCGACCAACGGCCATCGCGATGAACGCACCTAGTCCCTGTTGTTCATCGCGCCAGCCCGCGCGAAGACAAACACCTCTACGATCACCATGCTATGGCTGTACATATAAATTTAAATAAAAACTTAAACTGTTTATCCACTTTAAAAAAAAAAAAATTAATAATAATAATAATAATAAATAAATAAATAATTAATAATAGTGACCTAGACCAAGATAAACTTCATTACACAACTAGGTTAATATTACACTCCTAGGTTAAGATACATGCCATATGTGTATATGTAAAAAGACTCTTTGCCAACTTTATTATTTGTAGCATTGGCAACAAATAATTTATTGTATTAGTTTGTAAGATTTGCGAAATTATTGTTATTTTCTAAACAAGAAAGATTCAATAAAAACAAATATGAAGAAAAAAAAAAATTTAATTAAAAATATCGCCACCCTTCGGATTTTCTCGGCAAGCCTCCGAGTGTACTGCCATAATTTGGGAATTCCACTTGCCTTCGCGCAAGCCAGAGTACGTATATACCTATATATGTACATACATACATATGTATGTACTTACAAAAGCAAAATCATTTTTTATTCGAATAATTTTTATTCGAATAGTCCCATCCCTACTACACACATAGCAACTACTGAATGTTAACCCCGCACACTGGGGCCACTTATATATATGAGGGCGCTCAAAATTCTGAAATCAACTTTTTTACATCAGAATCGCTTTATCTGCACTAAAGCAGTTAATCTATAGCATCCTAACCCATTGACGGTCATGAGTTAACCCGTTGGTGACCTATGTTTTTTATTTTAGTTTCGAGTTTAATTTTCTTGAATCAGAATCGGTATATCGATACTAAAATAGTAAATCCCAAGAATTTTAACCCCTTAACGACCACGCATTAACCCATTTTTAACCAAATTTTTTCACTTAATTCTTAGATTAAAATATTTAAATCATATTAGTTGTATCTACACTAAAACTAGTAATCTTTGGAATCTTAACCCATTGAAACGGTCATGAATTAACCCATTGGTGACCAGTTTTTTTAAGATCTGTAAACAAATTATTTAAATCACAATTAGTATGTCTGTGGTATGGTGGCTGCTGTGGTGCAGTGGGTAGAGTGCTCGCCTGCTATGCCATTAGACCGGAGTGAAATACGTAAATTTTTTCAAATCATATCGTAATAGCAGGGAAAAGTTTCTATATATCAATACAAATTCAGGAAAAACAAGAAATTTCAAATCGGTTAATATCTTCCGTTCGCGCATTGCATTTAAAATTTACAAATTTTATCCCAAATCTAGCTGATTTACGAAAACTTGTAGAGGTTGTAAATGATTAAAGATCGAGCTCACTTTTTATACATAGCACTTTCAGCATTGAGTAGTAGATTTTTAATTTACTAATCTATCCATTTCTGTGGTTCTGAGCGATCAACTTTCACCAATTTTACACCAAATCTACTAAGGAAGCGTATGCCAAATGAGGCTTGTGTGAAAGCGGCTTACGCCTACTATAACACGTCAGTGCTTTAGATCGTCTTCTACTTGGTTACTTGTATTCCATCGTCTTTCTTTTCATTTTGCTTTTGTTTCTGGCATACCGATAAACGAAGTGCACAGAAGAGCTAGTACTCTCTGGTCATTACCAGTTCTGCTTTCACTCTTGTCGAACAGCGCTGTTTGGTCAAAAAAATTTCTATTCGATGTTCTTTTGAATTACATAGTTTACACAATTACTTAACATTAAATCGCTTCAAACATTTTAATCATGTCTCTTACTTGTAAGGACATACACTGCCCATTTTTTGGTGCACCTAAACCACTGCTGTCATCGGTCCTTCCCACTAATACCGACATTATACAATGTTGGCAAGAAGTGAGGTACAAAATGACAGTAGAATCTTCTGCTGCCAGTTCTGGTCAGAAGTTAAGCTTCACAGTTGTAGTAGATACTGTATCTCAACAGACTGAGTCCCTTTATTCCACGGCTTCGATTCCAATAGTTTCCCACACAAGAGTTTTACAAAAGATCAAACATCTACATGATCGATACTACACTCTTCGTAAATCTTATTCAAGGGACAAAGACACACCTGAGAAACAAAAAGAAGTACAATGATTTTATTAAAGAATCTTCGAGTACATTATTTGACATTTCGTCCTGCAAGTGCTGTCATCTCGCTCTCAATTGCTTTTGTCAAAGAAGCTTTGACAAGTGTATTTGTCCCAGGCCGGTAACTATCAACTGCACATGCTCTAAAGATAGCAAGATACCGCCATTAAAAATCTAATTTCTATATGCTCAAAGATATCTCGGACAAGGTAAGATTGGGACAGTAGATACCAAAGAAACTGAAAAGCTTACATTAAAGTTGCAGAGAAAAGCTCTTCACTTAAGTCAGACCAACTTACCTGGACCTTCTTGTAGTAGCGTTGATTCTGAAACATAGATAACTCCTGAAGTTGAAAATGATAAGAATGATCCCGATTTTCAGACCCGACGCTCTATTTACTCTCAGTCAGCAAGTTCAAAAAATGCACAGATGCGCTTATCACTTCCAGCAACGGCTTTAACAAGTGATCGTTTTGGAGTATCTGATAGAGCAGCAGAAGCTATTGTGTCTAGTGCATTTAAAGATGTTGGTCTTATAACGGACAAAGATACTTCTTTCTTTAGAAGAGAAAAAGAAAAATGTAGACTAAATCTTATCGAATCTGGAAATGCAATAGAGCAATTAAAGGATCCGATGTGTGTGTATTTTGATGGCAGGATGGATGACACTTTAGTTTTAGTTGAAAAAGGAAACAAACGTTATCAATCTATAAAAAAAAGAAGAGCACATTTCAGTAATAACAGAACCAGGCTCAAAACACCTTTGTCATTTAGTACCTACTTCAAAAAGTGGAAAGGACACAGCATACAGCATTGTAAATTATTTTGAAGCGATTTAATGTTAAGTAATTGTGTAAACTATGTAATTACAAAGAACATCGAATAGAAATTTTTTTGACCAAACAGCGCTGTTCGACAAGAGTGAAAGCAGAACTGGTAATGACCAGAGAGTACTCGCTCTTCTGTGCACTTCGTTTATCGGTATGCCAGAAACAAAAGCAAAATAAAAAGAAAGACGATGGAATACAAGTAACCAAGTGGAAGACGATCTAAAGCACTGACGTGTTATAGTAGCCGTAAGCCGCTTTCACGCAAGCCTCAGTTGGCATAGGCTTCCTTAGTAGATTTGGTGTAAAACTGGTGAAGGTTGATCGCTCAGAACCACAGAAATGGATAGATTTGTAAATTAAAAATCTACTACTAAATGCTGAAAGTACTATGTATAAAAAGTGAGCTCGATCTTTAATAATTTACGAACCTCTACAAGTTTTCGTAAATCAGCTAGATTTGGGATAAAATTTGTAAATTTTAAATGCAATGCGCGAACGGAAGATATTAACCGATTTGATATTTCTTTTTTTTCCTGAATTTGTAGTGATATATAGCAACTTTTCCCTGCTATTACGATATGATTGGAAAAAATTTACGTATTTCACTCCGGTCTACTATGCCATATGTCTCGGATTCAAACCCCAGTCCAAGCAAACACCAAAAAATTTTTTCTAATTAGTAAAAATCCAATTATTGGTTTCTTAAGAGCAGCGGTCACCTCTCGGCTGTGGGCGGCATACCCTCCAAGAGTATTTCTGCCATGAAAAAACTGAAGGTCCACCCAATTGGTAGGAAAAACAAAAGGAGCACACCTCGAATTGGGACAGAAGCTCGGTCATAAAACTCGTCAGAGTCATAATAGCGCCATTGTATTATATTATTATTATATTAGTATGTCTGTACAAAAATAGCCAATGTGTATTGTATTAACCCATTAGCGGCTATTTATTAACCCATTGATGAAATATGCAGGTGCAGGTACATATGTATGTATACAAAAATGGTTTTCTCCAATTTTTTGTTTCGAGATATTAAAAATTTTCTGTTGTCACAAGTATGTTTATATGGGAATTAGCGTTTTAAGCAGAACACGTATTTCCCCACACATTTTTATGCCTAACATAAAAAAAAAACAAAATTGGAGTAACACAACTTGTGCTTCAAAAAACTCATATTGTAATCCAACTTACAAGTCTAAATTAAAGAAACCTGGCTTGACAAGTAGCCTTAACCACAATTTGTATTTACAGTAACCAGTAAATAATGGGTCAACTAAATTTAAGATAGCACAGAATCAAATTCAACCAGATGTAGGTGTTTTTTTTTAACTAGAATTGGAATGCAATTTTTAAACTCACTTTTTTTTAAAATGCGCACTTTGCTTTTGGTTCTGAACTCGGATTCTTTGTCACAAAGGACCATATTTTACTGCTGCATTTTTACATTTGCTACTTTTTTGCGCAAATTAAAAAAAATCCATTTTGAAAAAAATATATAAAAAAAGAGGTACGTTTAGTTTTATATTAAAAATTAATTTTTTAAAACATCTAGTTCCAAAAAAAAAACACTCATCGATTATATAAGCTTCACTTAATGTTATGGAAAAAGCAGAATAATAAAGTTTTATATCCTTCTCTTACACCAACTATGTATTTCAAATACACATTAAAATTTCACACTTTGGAAAAAAATGATTTTTTGGAAAATTTGCCATGTTTGTGTATGGATAACTCCCAACTGAAAAACGATAGAAAGCTGAAAATTGGGCCAGAAGTGTAGAATTTTATAGGGAACAATACTGCGTTTTTATTTTGTTGAAAAACTCATTATTTAAAAACTGAATTTTGAGCACGCTCGGCCCCAGTGTGCCCCGTCAAAACCAGATCCCTATATATACAACTGATTTCAGGATATTTTTGCAGATATAAAATAGAATTAAAACAGCTTAGCTCATATTACAAAAAGAAAAATGTTTGGAAAATCGTGGACATTCGTATTTATAATTAAAAAAATTTCGTTGAAAGCATCATGGTCAAATCAGTATAGAATTTTCCTTTGAAAGGAAGTCTTCCTCACAGCTGAAGACAACCACGGCTTTGCTTGTCTTTATGAATATATAAATACCCAAAATTCAATTTTCGAAACATTTTCAGATATACATACTTCAAAAGCAATTGAATAAAATTTAGAGAAATAATTGAATAAAATTATGTTATATATTTTAGAAAAAAAACTCCGTTCATAAAAACGTTTGAAAAAAAATTCCTGAAGACGGCAACCATGTTTATTTATATTTTTCAAATAAACAAAAACAGCAGATGACAAGAGGGGTCTGAACAGCTGATCATTTGAACTTAGTTTAACCCTGGCGTAATGGGCGTTTAAACGAAGTTCAAACTACGTTCAAATTTCACTGAAAAACTGCAACTTGAGTTTAAACTAAGTTTAAACAACAAATAAAGCTAAACTTGCACTGAAAAACTGGCCCTAAAAGCGTTTAAGGTTGGGACCTGAAAATTGATCAGGTGATGAACGATATCATTAGCATGCTTATGAAAAAGCAATAGTTTTGGGAAAATGGGGTGTGGCTTGCGGTATCAACCTAGAAATGCCATGATTTTCACATGGTCAGCTCTATGTGGCATGTTCCCGTGTTGGAAAACCGTCGTCGCTATTTATTTACGCTCCGGGACAGAAAACTAAAAATGTTGTGTATCGTGCAGCCTTAAACTGAATACTAAAATTATATATTTTTGAAGTTGTATACACAATGAAGTAGTGAAAAATCGTTAATTTTCTATTAAAAATAATACCGGCGTAAAAAACAATTTTTTAAATGAAATAAATAAAAAAATCTATTTTGGGTAGAACGAAGTTTGCCGGGTCAGTTGGTATTAATATAAAAATTTACTATGAAAGAAAAAAAAAATTAATTTATTTAATTTAACGAGCACAGGCCCAGGTTATATTTAATTTTTTTTTTATTTTTTTAGAAACTAGAAAAAAAACTTTTTAAGCATGGATGTAACTACAGCTGTTTCACCTTAGATCCCTCTAAGACTCATCAGGTTACTTTTGCTTCTGCCAAGACTCGAACTTGCGCACTTTGCAGTACAATAACTACAGTTCTCACCGCTGAGCTATTGCCTGCCTTCGACATCTGATAGAAAATTTGTTGCTAGTTTCTTTCCTGCCCATTTCCAATACGTCTACATCCCATATTCGAAAAACACAAAATATTATAATTCAGCCACTAATATAACCCGAGTAATTAAATTTCATCCATGCAATGGCCTTATGCCGTTATAAGGAAATATGCTAAAATTTTAGAAAATTTGTGATGATTGACTGCCTTGTTCTGGTGTGGTAATATAATTTAATGTACTGGTAAACTGAATCTGGAACTTTGAACATCCTTTTCGTATTTCGGCAGCAGGAAAACTAAGCCACAACCTCAATGTATACAAATATCTTTTCATAATTAATATATTCTGGTGAGTGCATGTGTGGTATAAAAAATTACAATTTTTCGTCTAAATAGTACTTTAAAAAATGTTCCAAAAAAACGGGATATATTTATTTTATTCGTTGGCTAAGATATGTATACTAAATTTCATTCTCAAACCTAATGTTTATTTTCAGATAAACGCCAGTATCGTTTTGCGCACGGTAAACGTTGCGGTAATCCTTTACTGCGACCACAGTCTCTACGTAGTATCTACTCTGGCCAAAGACCGCTTCTGCGTCATCCTCCATTACACGGTAATTTTGTATTGGCGACGCACATGATTCCAACTAGAAACAATTTAATTTCCACAACACTAACACATGTATCATCTACACTCATTCCAGGTCAATTCCCATTACAACAACCTACTTTATCTTATTCACTACACAACACAGAAACTACAGGATCACAAAATCTGAATACATCTGTTCCTCTTCACCAACACGATCCTATCAACCCCCTCATGTCTCATCGTCCCCGCCATCCATATAGCGGTTTTAGCCCTGGTGGGCCTGTAAATTTTCGGCATCCAAATTCTACGAATGTGTATCTCCAAACCCAACTCGATTATAATACTGGAAATGGAATATTATTTAATAAAAACTTTGGACCAATGCCACATCAATCTAGATCTGTGTTCCACTCTGAACTTGGTAGAGCTCAAGTTCATGGTGGAAATACTATAGGCTTCTGCCCACCTGGTATTCCTATAGGAATGCGCCCAAATATGCGTTTACCACGGCCTCCGTTGTCAAACTTACCACCACACGATTTGGTACCAAACTTTATAAATAATCCAGATAATAGGCCTCCACAACCGCAAACATTACAGTCTACACAACAAACGCCCATATATTTACCACATTCAACTTCAAGCGCGTTGCCTTCACAGCTGCCTAGAAGTGGGTCTATGACATCATCAAGCATACGCCCGAATAAGGTGCTTATAAATCCTAATTTCAAAGGCGGAGTTCAGGCAGCTACAAATAAGTTTATAAAGGAAACTCAATTTATGTCTACAATTAGCAATCATGTGTCTCACCTACAGAGCGACGATGAGCTTCTACGCCAACAAGAAGAGTTCATTAATAAAAATCGGGAGCACATCGAAAAACGACGCCATGTGCGCTCTCCGTTAACTGTGAGAAGTCGTAGTCGTAGCCGGTCACGTTCTCGTGAACTAAGTTTTACCCCTCCAATTAAGCGGGTTGGTGGAGTAACCGGCGGGGCCGGGTTGCATTTAGATAGAGAAAGAGAACGTGAACGTGACAGAGATCGTGGAAGAGAGCGTGATCGTAATCGGGACAAGGGTCGAGATCGACTAGACCGTGAACGAGATCGCAATCGGGACAGAGAAAGGGAACGGGTCCCAAAAGAAAGAGAGCGCAGTGGTTTTGGCAGCGGGAATAATAGCTTGGGAGTAAGAGAAAATTATTCTCGTCATGCGAACAGTCGAGATAAGGACTACGATAAAAGAAATTCTTCTCATTATACCAAACGCAAACACAGTTTATCACCTTTGCCCCGGGACAGCGGAAGTATTCGTTGTGGGAAGGAAGCAAATCGCTTAGATGTAGGTTCATTAAATCAACATTTTTACTTTTTTATTAACTAATTGGAAACGTCATTTTTATTTGAAGGCTGAAGATGATGAAGAAACTCGTGTTTATCGCCTAGAAATTGAGAAGCAAAAGGCCCTACGTGAAAAGATACTAAAGGATAAGGAAGTGAAGCGAAGGCGCGCTGCAGAGGAAAAACAATATGAGGTAAGCGTTTTTAAATATTCCTTTAATTGGTTCAGGACTCGGAAACAATGAAATGTAAAAGAAAAAAATTCGATAGATGGATTGTAAATTTCGTAATATTTACTGATCAATTGTTTAATATTCAGTATGTGTATTACCTCTAAAAACCCAGCAAAAAATCTAAGCTTTATTTAAGAATTAAAACAGCATATTTAAAGGCCTCTGCAGATTGCATTTGAAATTACGTTGATTAGCCGAAATTACTTTCCGAAATCACGCGTATTCACACACGTTTTTGAGTAATTTCATTTATTCGTGTTTCAGTTACGCTGTTCCTGCGCCAAATAAAAATTTTTACATGGTCAACTTAAATGAAAATAACATTAATAAAATACTCTCACCAAATTAAATTTTTTATAATTAAAGAATCGCTAATGCAATATACAATGAGAATATATCTAAAAAACCGTCGCGAACAAATTTAATAGCCGCGTTTTATTTTAGCGCAGATGTATATGCGCTAAAATAAAACACAGCTAATGTGAAACCGAGAGACCGATTCAAGAGTAATTTCGTGAGTTATTTAGCCGAAATGCGCATTTCAGCTGACATTTTTGTATGGCGAAACAACGTTATTTAAGGGTAATTAACGCTGAAACAACGATTTTTGCCTAAATTACCCTTAAATCATGCCAATGTGCAGAGGCTAGGCCTGAAAATTATAAGGGCAGCAAATTTGTATGGCGTAAGGCTTAAAATAAATAATAGCTTAAAAAAACTAAAAAACACGCTTTAATCTTAAAAATCGTACTAAAAATTGAGAAATAATCCACTTACCCAAACAATTAAAAATTGAATTAAAAATAAAAATTTCGTGCTAAGCACTAAAAACTCTTTCAAGTAAAATTGTTAACGTTGTTTGGTATATACATAAAATAAATACCAACAACAATGTTCATTGCGAACTGCCTACAACAAAAATTCAGCACGTTTGTGGAGAATATATGCAAAAGCATATACACACTAACGTTAATGTTGAAAATGAAAAAGGCAAAAGTGGGGAAAATCCAACAGCTTGCACAGAGTCTCAATGGCCGAGTGTGTTTATCCGTTGGGTCATTGCGGCTGAAGTTGGAATGGACTCGGGTTCAATCCCCGGTGCATCCACTTCCGAAAAGAGTGCTGATGATCGAAAATGGTTTTTCGTGAAATAGCTATACACTCAACCTTCGCTGTAAATAGTTGAATTTTTTTCCACTTACCCAAACAATTAAAAATTGAATTAAAAATAAAAATTTCGTGCTAAGCACTAAAAACTCTTTCAAGTAAAATTGTTAACGTTGTTTGGTATATACATAAAATAAATACCAACAACAATGTTCATTGCGAACTGCCTACAACAAAAATTCAGCACGTTTGTGGAGAATATATGCAAAAGCATATACACACTAACGTTAATGTTGAAAATGAAAAAGGCAAAAGTGGGGAAAATCCAACAGCTTGCACAGAGTCTCAATGGCCGAGTGTGTTTATCCGTTGGGTCATTGCGGCTGAAGTTGGAATGGACTCGGGTTCAATCCCCGGTGCATCCACTTCCGAAAAGAGTGCTGATGATCGAAAATGGTTTTTCGTGAAATAGCTATACACTCAACCTTCGCTGTAAATAGTTGTTGAATTTTTTTCCACTTACCCAAACAATTAAAAATTGAATTAAAAATAAAAATTTCGTGCTAAGCACTAAAAACTCTTTCAAGTAAAATTGTTAACGTTGTTTGGTATATACATAAAATAAATACCAACAACAATGTTCATTGCGAACTGCCTACAACAAAAATTCAGCACGTTTGTGGAGAATATATGCAAAAGCATATACACACTAACGTTAATGTTGAAAATGAAAAAGGCAAAAGTGGGGAAAATCCAACAGCTTGCACAGAGTCTCAATGGCCGAGTGTGTTTATCCGTTGGGTCATTGCGGCTGAAGTTGGAATGGACTCGGGTTCAATCCCCGGTGCATCCACTTCCGAAAAGAGTGCTGATGATCGAAAATGGTTTTTCGTGAAATAGCTATACACTCAACCTTCGCTGTAAATAGTTGTTGAATTTTTTTCCACTTACCCAAACAATTAAAAATTGAATTAAAAATAAAAATTTCGTGCTAAGCACTAAAAACTCTTTCAAGTAAAATTGTTAACGTTGTTTGGTATATACATAAAATAAATACCAACAACAATGTTCATTGCGAACTGCCTACAACAAAAATTCAGCACGTTTGTGGAGAATATATGCAAAAGCATATACACACTAACGTTAATGTTGAAAATGAAAAAGGCAAAAGTGGGGAAAATCCAACAGCTTGCACAGAGTCTCAATGGCCGAGTGTGTTTATCCGTTGGGTCATTGCGGCTGAAGTTGGAATGGACTCGGGTTCAATCCCCGGTGCATCCACTTCCGAAAAGAGTGCTGATGATCGAAAATGGTTTTTCGTGAAATAGCTATACACTCAACCTTCGCTGTAAATAGTTGTTGAATTTTTTTCCACTTACCCAAACAATTAAAAATTGAATTAAAAATAAAAATTTCGTGCTAAGCACTAAAAACTCTTTCAAGAGAAATAATTTAATTAGAAACAAAATGATGAACGAAAATATAAGTATTTAAGGAAAAGCGTGGGGTGCTCAGTATGTCAAAAAATATTTAAAATCGGTGTTTTTTTACTAATAATTTTATTTTGACTTTTTTGAGATTTCATATATCGTACTCCTTAATTTCACAACTAGGTATATTTTTGTACTAGTTGTACGAATCGAATATTTTCATGTTCAAATATTATTGAGCATCCCCACGCTTTTCCTTAAATACTTATATTTTCGTTCATCATTTTGTTTCTAATTAAATTATTTCTCAATTTTTAGTACGATTTTTAAGATTAAAGCGTGTTTTTTAGTTTTTTTAAGCTATTATTTATTTTTAACTTTTTAGTGAAATTTTTCATTAAAGGGTGTTTTATGCGGACACAAGAATAAAGGTAAAAAGAAATCTGATGAAGGGATGTGGTGATCTCCGAAATAGATCTACATACGTATGTATTTATAACTTCTACCAAAAATCCCAATATGCAGTGAAGTAAACTAGCTTATTATGCAATATTTTCCAAACCCTTTTATTCAAGGTTTTCCAAACTAGTTTGGAAATACAAAATTTCCCAAACGTTTTGTTATATTTTACAATCAGAAAGTGAAGAGAAGTTGAGGTGAAGCATTTGAAAAGAACAAAAAAAAGAAACCTGATTGAATAAATTCGAATTTAGACAACAAAGTTCCGAATACGTTTGTAGCGTAATGGTGAGGTATGCTGCCTACGGACCAAGGAGCTCAGGTTCGAGTCCCGAGTGGCGCATTTTTTTTTTTCTTTTTTGTTTTTTTTTTTATTTTTTTATTTTTAGAGAAATTTTTTTCACCTCACGTTTACAAAACATTGTATAAAAATTGCTTTCCAAACGTGAAATGCAATTATAGAATTAGGGTTCCTTTTCGTTGATTCAGCACTTACTATTAAATGAATTACAAACAAAACCAGTTCTTGCTTTGCATACGTATGTATTAGGGATTCCAATCCCGGGATCCCGGGATCCCGCCCTTTTTGACATCCCGAAAATCCCGGGATCGCTAGAATTTTATCCCGGGATTTTCGGGATAAGATAAAGAGAGAATATTCCGCTATTATAGCAAAGAAAAGTTATATTTTATATAATTTTTATTGGTCTCAGATTTGTATACTAATAGCATTTCCTATTCTGAATGAAAATGTTGCATTATTACATTGCAGCATTATCAACATGTGTCATGTGCCCTATTAAAGTGTTGAATTTTTCATGTGATTAATGAAACAAAAGTAATGCAACCTTTTACTTGTGCTAAGAGCAGAAAATGTTGCCCGTAGTCGGGCCAGTTTTATATTTTGTCAATAGAACAAACATCCTCAAAAAAGTGTTGTGTCTGTGTAGAAGAGAAGAAAAAAATGTGACAGCCGGAAGAAAGTGCGACATTTTTGCTAGAATAAAAAAGTGCATTAGTTAAAGTAAGGATTAAAATTTTTGATTTTTTTTTAATAATTAAATTTTTTTGTATTGAAGTACGCGTTGTAAGGAAACGTACGTTAGGTATTTTTAAAGCTTTTAGCTTGTGGCAAAATTCATTCGATAATTTCTATTTCCTGATTTTTGGTCATTTATAGGGCATGGAAATTTATGCAAATACATGTTTTTCTTAGATTTAGGTAGAGCAAAATAAATAAACAATCTTTGCGAATCGTGAAATTGTCTTAAAAATGGCATTCAAATGTTTTTGCATATTTTGCATATTTTGGTCATATATGCATATTTTTTACATATTTTGCGTTGTTTGCATTTTTTTATTACATATTTCGCATTATATTGCCTATTTTTGTAATTTGCTAGTTGACAGTTTTATACAAACGAAATTCATGCATAACAGTCATCTGACGACGAATAGAGTTTCGTGTGAACAAGGCTATTATTAGTATATTCGATACGGTGCATACCTGTCGACAAAGAGCCGTTTTCAAACATGCTCCTATTACCTCTGTGGATTTAGAACGTTCGTTTTCTATGTTTAAGAGCTTTTTTCGACCGAATCGGCAAATTTTTCTTTTTGAGAATATGAAAAAAATATTTCATTGTGTACGCTAATGAATCGTTAAATAAGGATTAACCTTTACAAATTATGAAATGTTCAAGACTGAATTTATGTACATATCTATAAAAACATACATACATATGTATAAACGTACAACGTAAGAGCAAAATTGAATTAAAAAATATTTGTACCTAATTTATTTAACTATTAGCCGCTTTCGATTCACAATTTCTCTGCTGGCTATAAATTTCCCTCTGCCAAATTTATATGTGAATGATAGCGAGCAGAGGGAAATTTTTATCGACCAGTTAGCGAGTATGGCTACTACTCATTATGAGTTCAAACATTTTTGTTCGATCCGACCTCGCTTGTCTGATGGCGAATCGAAAGCGCCAATTGTAACTTCAATAAACATGAATTAATGCATTTTTTTTTTATTTTTCATGCATATTTCTCAGTTTTTGTTGCATTTTTTATGCGCATATTTTTTATTTTTTAGTACATAAAATTCCATGCCCTAGTCATTTATTTCTCAAATGTTTTTTGGAATTTTCCCACATGGAAAGTAAATAATGGAAGAAAATGGAAACAAAATTTTAATTAGACTTGTTAGTCTTACAACACTGTACTAAAATTAAATACGCAGCTGCATACTCGGAATTCATATCAAAATTTTGCCTCCGATGTTTATCTATTCAGAAGTTGCATTAATTTTCTGAATTTTTCGGCAAGCTTGGAAATATCAATAATTTTTCTTTGCACATTAAAGTTGTAGCGTTCCTCGAAATATATATTTCCTTTTTTCAACCCCAAATGTGGGAAAATAATACTGGTCGAAAAATTTTTGTAATAGAAATAAAATTCTACGTTTCAAAAGGATTTCGGTGTAGTTTTTGAGACATTCATGTCCAAAAAGGCGAAAAACGCAGTTTGTGGCCATATTTAATCCTCAATATTTTTAAAACTACTCACTTTCATTAAAAACTCATTACATCTATTGAAAGCACGATCATTTCTTTTGAAGACAACGTAGATATCCGAATAAGATACCCGAAAAAGGAAAGCGCTGTTTTCAAGAGAAATGATCGTTCTTTCAATAGCTGCAATCATCTTTTAATGAAAGTAAATAATTTAACAGATTGAGCAGTGAATATAGCAAAAAATCGCATTTTTCATCTCTTTGGACACGAATATCTCAAAACCTACACGCATTACCGAAAATCCGACTTCAAATTCAGAATCAGCGCACCGAAATCCTTTAGAAAAGTAGAATTTTATTTGAGTTAGAAAATTTTTTGGAAATATTGTCGGCCTGTGTAATTAAAGTCCAAATCCCGGGATAAATCCCGGGATCCCGGGATTTTAAAAATAAATCCCGAAAATCCCGGGATCGTAAAAATCGGAAAAATTGGAATCCCTAGTATGTATGTATGTACATGCGGCTGATTTCATTGCAAATACAACAAACCCAAAACAGAAAGCTTCAAGCTTCATTTTTGAGTG
The DNA here is from genome assembly GCA_960531455.1 of Urophora cardui. Lineage (NCBI taxonomy): Eukaryota > Metazoa > Arthropoda > Insecta > Diptera > Tephritidae > Urophora > Urophora cardui. The sequence continues at coordinate 69,087,615 of OY482671.1, read as the reverse complement.
AATTTATGTATTGAGTTTATCGCCATCGCTATGAGCGATCGCTGGCTGTTGTGCGTTAGTTCGCTCGCTATTTGAGTGGTTATACGTTTTTCTTTGAACATTTGTTTGTGATTTGAGAAGAATGTATTTTTGAGCGTTCGTGAGTGAGTTTTTCCGTACCCTGAAAGCTTGTTACTTATTGGCTTGTATACGGGAGTGAATTGAAATTCATAGAGGCTATTTTGAAGAAAGGTAACATAAAAGCCGCAATGAAGCATAAAGTATAATGTTGAATGTCCTACAATATGATGCCGTTGGGCTGTTGATGTCATGTTTCGAATCCGGAGGAGAATAGAAATAATAGAGAGAACAGAAAAAAGTGAATGGTTGAAAGGTATAATAATTTAGTTAAATGTTGCAACATTTAGGATGGGATGAAGTTACATACATACATACATACATACATACATACATACATACAGGTGAAGCTAATAAAAGCGTGTTAATAAGGCTGATTTTCCTGTGTTGATGTCATCAGGCTATAAGGAGTACCTACTCTCTCTCTCTCTCTGAGAGCACACCTTATTCCAAAGGCTTATCCCCCATGCGAACTAAGGCCTAGATAAGTATTAGAAACTTAGGAGGAGACAGAGTGCATAACAGAAGCAGCGCTGCCAGCGTACTCCTTTTTTAGACCTGATTTGTCAACAATAAGCAAACATTTTTTGCAGGGAAAGTAAACAGGTGTCGCTGGTGTCAACATATTGGGGAAAAACGTATTTAATTTGGTTCCTATTTGGTACATGTTTACTTGATGCGTTTTTTTTTTTTTGTATGAGATTCTTTAAACCTCAGATCCTTCCTCCGGAAGGAGGGTTGTTTTAGAGTAAGTAAACTGAAAAAAATTTCACTTTTCCAAAAACTGGATGGAACTACATCAAAAACCGCGCAAATTCCCACAATTTCAAGGTATGTTTAGATTTATGTATGAAAAAAGTTAGGATTTTGCACAAGAAAAAAAATTGATATCCATCCATACGTAGAATTAACCGCTAAATCGAAAGGCGTATTCCGTTTTTTGGTACACTACCCAGGGAAGGTAATAATATCGCGGCATAAAGTGATCATTTTCTTTTTTTCTCATCAACCTTCAATTTCTTGCCCTATACTCTTCTCGAAAGCAGACATTAAAATCAAATTACACGGTAGGCTGCGTTATTTAATGCGCTTTCCAGAAATGTATAGCTGTTAAAAATCTAATAAAATTTGGATGAGTTCATCAAGTTTAAGAGATATAAAGTCGGGTATAATAGGCTACTTAAAGTTTCCTAATTTTTTTTTTAAACAATTTTGCTCTGACAGGCGGTATCCAGACTGGGACGGTTGGTATTGAAAATGGGTGAAATCGGACCATGACTATGCCCACCTTTTCTATATAGAAAAAATCGGAAATTCGGTATCTCAGTCACTAATATAGCTGGAGTGATAAAATTTCACGTATTGAGCTCAGGCCCTTATGAGGAAAATGCGCGTGGCACCGCCTCCTTTTAGAAGCAGGAATACACGATATTTCTGAGTCTATATCTTGACAAATAATTGATATATTATGACGAAACATGGTATTTATACTTTTGTAACTTGTGGTAATACATGTTCAAAATTTTTGCGAAATCGGTTGACGACCACGCCCACTTTTATATATGGGAACTTTAGTGGCATAATAAAAACATTTTAAGCGATATCTTTGTCAAATATAAAGATAATTCATTCAAGATTTGAAGTACGAGTCCCACAATAAACTGGAAACAAAAACATAAAAATTTGGGAAATAGCGCGTGGCACCGCCCCTTTTTAGACAAAAGGAATCTATGAGATTTGAGAGCCCATAACTCGACAAATAATTGAGACTTTATGACGAAACTTTGTGTATACACTTTTACCACCTCTGGTAATACATGTGCAAAAACTTAGCGAAATAGGTTTATGACCACGCCTACTTTTTAACAGATATTTCTAGAACACCCTTTGGCCCTTTGGGAATTTGTAACGTGACGTCTTTGTAACTACACCTTTTTCAGTTTATAGTCAGAAAGTTGCAATTGATATTCAGAAAATTAAAATTCATATTCAGAGTTTCCATTTCATATTCAGTAAATTACAATTCATATTCAGAATTTCCATTTCATATTCAGAAAGTTGCAGTTCATATTCAGAAAATTACAATTGATATTCAGAAACTGATATTCGAAACTGTTAGAAATCAAATGGCCCCAGGTTTCATTTTAACTTCTATATATTTCGATAAATTTATCGATAACTGAGTTATCGGTCAAAATGTGATTGCATAAAAACCTTAATATTACCTTACAATATGGGTATCAAACGAAAGTGGATGGCCCCAGGTTTCATTTTAACTTCGATATATTTCGATAAATTTATCGATAACTGAGTTATCGGTCAAAATGTGATTGCCCAAAAACCTAATTTTGTACGATATATCGACCAAATTTTTTGTGTCACTTTATATACTTTTGTTGTAGAAACAGCACATTTTATGCCAAAAAAGCAGTACTATATTAATTTGAACTCTTTCCTATATAATACAGCCAGAAATATTATAATCTTTGTAAATACGTTCTGAGAAAAAACCCGCATGTAGCACAGTACACGTGATGGAAGTTAACTTATTACATTAAGACCATTCACAAATTACAGCAGAAAACGCGCAGAACTTGGGCAGGCAGAAAACGCCGGTTTACAAAAACCCTCGATTTCCTTGTATTTCTGCCAATGTGCACACATGAAGACGCGCGTTTTTATGGCTTTCTGCTAAGAGTAATTATAACGAAAAAATCTGAAGTAAAATGAAGTCTAAGCTTTTTACTTTGTTTTGTTTTTTATTAAATTTTTTAAACCACGTTAAATTAATCCAAAATGAAGTAAGATATCCTATACAAATAAAACGCTTATGGTTTCAGACAAATCGCAAAAAAGAGTATAGCTATGTTCAGAAACGCAGCATGAAACGCAACAGCGGCAGTAATTATTTTTTTGATGATTGTGATGAGCGACGCAAAATTGACGTTTATGAACGCTCTGCTTCTACTACAAAATCAGATTGCGCTTCAAACTGAGTTTCTGAACAAAGCCTATACCTTTGACCCATATCTGGGTACCCGACCTAGGAATAATAACACTGCTCTACAGCCAAAAAATACTCTGAACGCGACCATCCTTTCTATATGTAAAATCGGTCGCTGATTCCGAAAATCGGGTTCATTTTTAATTCTATGGGAAGGTTTTTGAAATATCGGCAATTTACCGTTATTTGGCCAATGAGTCCACTTAATCCTGTATATCTCTTTAACACAGTGAGTTATCTTCCTTAGGGTCACACCAAATTAAAATTAAATTTCCTTTTCACGGCTCCTATAACATTTTTCTCTAGTTCTTATAGTTTCTGAAATATTGACGATTAAATTTGAATTTTTTCGATTTTTTACGATTTTTTGAAGAAAAAATTTACTTTGTCAGGCAATATCTTTAAAACCAATGATTTCACCTTCGGTTTTACTCCTTTGCGTGAAGCTCCATTCCATTTCCAAAAAAATAAGCTATCAACGAAGAAAATCCATGGTAAACTGGAAAAGTTATAGGCGATCAAGTAAATACAACCAAGTCGCGCAATGCCTCTGCACGGGTACATTCTATGCATATTGTACCAATACCTACACATCTGCAGTAGCAGCACATTGGCAGCGCAGTAGATACAAGCGCGTTTACGGGTATAACATGCATAGAATATACCCGTGCAGAGGCACTGCGCGACTTGGCTGTATTTACTTGATCGCCTATAACTTTTCCATTTTACCATGGATTTTCTTCGTTGATAGCTTATCTTTTTCCCAATAGAATGGAGCTTCACGTAAAAGAGTAAAACCGAAGGTGAAGACATTGGTTTTAAAGATATTGTCTGACAAAGTCAATTTTTTCTTCAAAAAATCGTAAAAAATCGAAAAAATTCAAATTTAATCGTCAATATTTCAGAAACTATACGAGTTAGAGAAAAATGTTATAGGAACCGTAAAAAGGAAATTTAATTTTCTTTCGTTTGGTGTCACCCTAAGGAAGATAACTCACTGTGTTAAAGAGATATACTGGATTAAGTGGACCCATTGGCCAAATAACGGTAAATTGCCGATATCTCAAAAACCTTCCCATAGAATTAAAAATGAACCCGATTTTCGGAATCAGAGACCGATTTTACATATAGATAGGATAGTCACGTCCAAAGTACAGACAAAAAATTTCATTTTGTGATCCAGTGTAATCAGTACATCCTACGTGAAAGCCCTGCACAACACCTTTCAGGAGCATCCCATGGGAAATGGTAAATTTGTCCCGTACAAACATTTCGATTTCTCACACATACGAGTCAGCGTTGCCGTTTTGTGGGTAAGTCCCCAAATTTGGGGAATTTCTTAATATTTGGGTAATTTTTGGGGAGTGCTATGATTTGGGGAATTCGCCTTTTAATAGTTTTATATGAATAATATAATACCTATAAAAAAATTAATTATTTTCATGAGTTTCTATTACATTCGCATTGTGTGAAAGAGTGCATGAGTTTTTGCAGCATTTATTTAATCTTGAATTACCGGCTGGTCGAACATGTACAAGCAAATTTCATAAGCCCATTAAAGTAAGAAGTTAGCTAGGAAAAAATAAGCAATTTTATACCTTTCATGAACATGAAATGGTATTATAACATTGAGCCAAAACAGGTTTTTCGAAAGTTCCAGAAGGAGAAAAATTAGACCCACCAAAATATATACCGATATTATCAGAATCATGAGCTAGTTCCTTAGTTGTTAAGATACGTTGATCATTTGTCGGAATGGGCCAAATTGGACCATTACAACATATAGCTCCCCTACAACCAACGATACATTTTGGGGTAAAACTTCTCCACTTAAATTGCTAAGATCATTACAATATTTTTTTATAAATATTTGCATAAACAACCCACAGATTTGGAGGTACATATAAATTAAAGAAAATCGGACTATTTAATGTTTCATTTCCCTCTTACTTGTTTTATGTTTCTTTAAAACTTTTTTTAACCACACATATACATACATATATGCACATGAATTTAAAAATACAAACCCTTATAAAGTAAAATAAATATGAAAATACTTGTTTATTGGAAATCTCTTGATAACACTACCCGACAAAAAATATCCTCGACATTTGATACCTATGTATTCCTGCTCATTCCAAATACACATGTAATCAAATGGTTCAAAAGTAGAACAGTTTTCGAGATATTTTGAAATTTCAGTTTTCGAGCTAAGAAGAAAAGGAGGATTACTAATCTGTCAATATCTCCGTCATTGCCGTCTTGAGTTTTATGTTATTTCATTTCATTTTGAGAGGATGAAATACCCTTTCCAATTCCACATAAAATCGACGTTAAAGTGACGGAATTATGGCGGACAAAAGATTTCTTTTTATGCAAAAAATAAGTTTAATACAAGATGTATAAAATGTCGAGGATATCAAAATTTTTGAAATTTTGTCGGGTAGTGTAATTTGAAAATTTGTATGGGGAATTTTGGGCAATTATGGGTAATTTAAATATTTTTTTGGGTAATCTCAAGAATTTAAAACGGCAACGCTGATACGAGTATACCAGTTTTTCAAATGCAAGCTTCTGCTTTTGTTTAGAAATTAGCCACACAATATTGATGTACCAGAAACTTTGTTTGATAACCTTTTGGCTTGTCTGTAAATTGTAAATATTTATACCATTTGTCCCGTACAAACAATGTAAAAAATTACATTACAGCATTTTTAATTATTTTGGAATAACCTTATTTCTAATATTTTTTCTGTTTGAATAAAATTTGATATTAGTGCTACCACATTTACTTTTTTATTTTTATCTAATACAATTAATTTGCCAAAACCAAGGATCATGGTAGACCAGTCCTGTCCCGTACAAACACATAACTTTTTTAAGATTTTTCATACATACACGAATATTTCAAAAGCAAGTTTCTGCTTTTAATAAGAGTATTATCAAACAGTAATAATGCACCAGATATTCTGTTGGTTAACATTTTGGTGTGCCTTTAATTCAAATCGAAAACTGTAAAAATTCGTACAATTTGTCCCGTACAAACCTTCATTTGATACCAATATTGCTCAGAAATATTCCGTGGTTAACCAATACCCGGATTCTAGAAATTGCCATCGCTAAATGAGATCAATATCCCCTTTCGTTTGATACCCATGTTTTAAGTTAATATTAAGGTTTTTGTGCAATCGCATTTTGACCGATAACTCAGTTATTGATAAATTGATCGAAGCATATCGAAGTTCAAATGAAACCTGGTGCCATCCCCTTTCGTTTGATACCCATATTGTAGAGTAATATTAAGGTTTTTGTGCAATCGCATTTTGACGATAACTCAGTTATCGATAAATTTATCGAAATATATCGAAGTTCAAATGAAACCTGGGGTCATCCCCTTTCGTTTGATACCCATATTGTAGGGTAATATTAAGGTTTTTGTGCAATCGCATTTTGACCGATAACTCAGTCATCGACAAATTAATCGAAATATATCGAAGTTCAAATGAAACCTGGGGTCATCCCCTTTCGTTTGATATTGTAAGGTAATGTTAAGGTTTTTGTGCAATCAGAGTTTGACCGATAACTCAGTTAAATTTATCGAAATATATCGAAGTTAAAATGAAACCTGGGGCCATCCCCTTTCGTTTGATACCCATATTGTAGGGTAATATTAAGGTTTTTGTGCAATCACATTTTGACCGATAACTCAGTTATCGATAAATTTATCGAAATATATCGAAGTTCAAATAAAACCTGGGGTCATCCCCTTTCGTTTGATACCCATATTGTAGGGTAATATTAAGGTTTTTGTGCAATCACATTTTGACCGATAACTCAGTTATCGATAAATTGATCGAAATATATCGAAGTTCAAATGAAACCTGGGGCCATCCCCTTTCGTTTGATACCCATATTGTAAAGTAATATTAAGGTTTTTGTGCAATCGCATTTTGACCGATAACTCAGTTATCGATAAATTTATCGAAATATATCGAAGTTAAAATGAAACCTGGGGCCATCCCCTTTCGTTTGATACCCATATTGTAGGCTAAAATTAACGTTTTTGTGCAATCACATTTTGACCGATAACTCAGTTATCGATAAATTTATCGAAATATATAGAAGTTAAAATGAAACCTGGGGCCATTTGATTTCTAACAGTTTCGAATATCAGTTTCTGAATATCAATTGTAATTTTCTGAATATGAACTGCAACTTTCTGAATATGAAATGGAAATTCTGAATATGAATTGTAATTTACTGAATATGAAATGGAAATTCTGAATATGAATTGTAATTTACTGAATATGAAATGGAAACTAGAGCTGCAAAACCATCGATAGTCGGACCACTCGATAATTTCGATAGTCGAAAAAAAAACTATCGATACTATCGATAGTTTTTTATGAATATTTCACTAAAATAAAAAGAGGGATGGTTTTGTTTACAGTTTTCTTTCCAAAAAGTCTTTAATTTTTTACGCAAAACAATAATTAAATGAAAGATCAAATAAGAATTGGATACTTCACTTACACTGAGAGAAAAATCAACCAAAAGTTGGTTAATAGTACTAATTTCACACTTGTTTAATATTACCATTACCATTGTTGATATATTAGACAGTGTTTTTGGTTATATTAACCATGATATTTGTTGATATAACAAAATGTTCGTTCAAATCTTCAACCAATTTCTTGTTACTATTAAACAATTTGTTGCTTATATTTTTATGCCAGTAGCAGCACTGCTATGTATGATCTATAAGAGAGTGTTAATTGCCGAGTTCCCGTGGCAGTGATCCAGATCGGGATAAGAAGTTTGCATGCAAATGCAACAAGAATTTTGTGATCCTGGTGTTTATCTGCATCAATTTCGGATCCGTATAGATTGTAATAGATTTTTTTGATCCATATAAATACCATGATCACCAAATTGTTGTTGCATTTGCTTGCAAAATTTGTATCCGGATCTGGATCACTGCCACGGGAACTCGCCTAATATGTTAACTGAATAACAAAGAAACTTCCAAATACTCACTCTCTCGCTCTCTACAATTCGGGTCCAGCCATTCAACTTCGTCAAGCACAAACGGTGTTGAAGGCGATGGTAACAACAGAGCCGAAGCCATAAAGCTTCGTAAATATTTTTACTTTTTTATACTCAGCTATACTAGTACACAGAGTATTATAGTTTTAATCACATAACGGTGGATTGTAACAGAATGAAATAATCGAGATAGATATAGACTTATATATATCAAAATGATCAGGGTGAAAAGAGAAATCGATTGACCCATGTCCGGCCGTCCGTCCGTCCGTCTGTCCGTCCGTCTGTCCGTCTGTAAATACTCTAACTCGCGCAAAAATTGAGATATTTTGATGAAATTTGGAATGCAAGTTGGTATCGAGACTGGGACGGTTGGTATTGAAAATGGGCGAAATCGGACCATGACCACGCCCACTTTTCCTATATAGAAAAAATCGGAAATTTGGTATCTCAGTTACTAATATAGCTGGAGCGATGAAATTTTACCCACGTGTTGAGCTCAGGCCCCTATGAAGAAAGTTGCTGAAATTTTAGAAAATGGGCGGTGCCACGCCCACTTATTAAGGGTCAAACATTGAAAGTTTTATATGTCATAACTCAGAAACTGTTGAAGATATATCGATGAAATTTGGTACGCATGATTTACATACTTACGCAAACGTTTGGACGGAAAATTGTTAAAATCGGTTGACGGCCACGCCCACTTATATATATGTGTATTATAAAGGGACCTAATAAAACATTTTAAGCGATATCTCTGTCAAATATAAAGATCTATCACTGAAATTTTGTGGCATGAGTCCAACTACGGACATAAAACAAAAAACATAAAAATTTTGGAAAATGGGCGGTGCCACGCCCACTTATTAAGGGGAAAACATTGAAAGTTTTATGAGTCATAACTCAGAGACCATTGAAGATAAATCAATGAAATTTGGTACGCGAGTTACATATAATTCTTATACTCCACCAATAACAAATACAATCAATAGCTTGCCAATTTACATAAGTGCAGAATCAGCACTTAACGATACAACAACAAATAGAATCAATAGCTTGCCAAGTTATATAAGTGCGGAGTCAGCACCTGACGATATTGATAAATTTATATTAAAAATTACGAATAAACAAACATCCGGTCTTAATTAAAAATTGCAACATTTCTAGAATTCTGCTATTTAACAAAATCAGCATAATACTATTTTAAGTTAATTAAGTTTAGTTAGCAATACGCAATAGCATTAAGTTAACAAATTGTAACTTTCGTTATTAAAGACAATAAAGAAGAAAGTCAGTTTGGATTTAGTGTCCATCACATTCAGTATTGTTTGTGGTAATTAATTATTTGCCTTGGGCTTGGAATCTCTTCTGACTTTTTTAAAAACCCGAATCGCGAACCCCACGATAAAACTGGCGCAGTCGAAAGTCCTTTGAAAAAAAAAAAAAAGGATCGGTTACGGAAAACGTTCCCATAAAAATAAAAATACTACTATAACACCCTTTTACAATCCTGCGATTCCGTAGTCAACTCAGGAGTTGGCCGGACCCTCTAGGATATAAAATAAATAAAAATAAAATTAAAATTAAAACTAAAACTGAAAGGTGTAGTGAAGTGTTAAGTAACACCACAAAGTATTGAAAATTAGTGGCAGTGCAGTGATCTCAATTAACTTGTAGAGCACCACCCACAAAATAACGAAGTAAGTGGCAGTGCAGTGGTCACAATAAACTTGTAGAACACCACCCACTAAAGATTAAATTAAGTGTGGCAGTGAAGTGAACGCAACAGGATTGCAGTGCACCACCCACAAATATCGGGAAAGACAAAAAGAAAGAAAACGAGAAAGATTTCAATAAAGCAAAATTCAGTCCAGGCAAAAAGAATACGATCTGAGAAGGATGATGGCACAGGATCCAGCTCAAATGTTGGACGTCAACCTGGTGGAAGAACTCGCTAGGAGGGAGCAACAACTGGACCAACTTAAAAGTGCATATTTGGAGCTACAACGACAATATGAACAGCAACAACAACAACAGCAACCACAGCGGCAGACATTGGACCAACATAAAGTTGACAGGCTGTTTAAGAACATTAACCAACTACCGATATTCACTGGTCAGGGGGAGGTTACAATCAATTCATTCTTCTGCAGCACAGAGTACATATTATCCACCATCCAGGACGAAGGACTCAAGAGGGAAGCGGTACGAACAATTTACTATAAAACAGTGCAAGTTGAGGCAAAAAACGTGATAATTAACATACCACAACCGGACAATTGGAGCCTTATTAAGGAAACTCTCAAGATGAGGTTCAAACCGGACACAGAGCCACATGAAATATACAGAAAGATAACGAACCTTCGAGTAAATACGGTAAGTGAGCTAGCAATAGAATTACAAAAAATTTAATATAAGGCAGACGAGCTTATTGTATACTATAGAGGAGGACAGGGCATAGACTTGACTAATATAGATAGTTTGCTTTTGAATACCGCGAAGGAAATGACACAAGGGACACTACTAGACAAGATATACGAGTGTACCCAGTTAGAAGAAATTATAAAAATAATGAATCATAGGAGATTCGAAGACACTTGCATTAGACCAGAATATCGCAAGATAATTAAAAAGGATGAAAGGTCAAATTATAGGGAATGGCCAAAGAAAAATTTAAACATGGACCGTTACGACTACCAAAAACCACAATACTTCGACAGAAACATAGGAAACAATGACAGGTATTCGGGACAGATAAGGCAAAACCAAAACCAGAATACTTATCATAAACAAGCTAGCTCAGGACAACTCCGACAAGCACAACAGTACGCCAACCAAAATAAGGACAATGCGTCCTTCCAAAGAAGGCAGGGACCTTCAAATAATCCCCAAATTAAGGGAAATTCAGGTCAATTCCACAGGTCCCCTCCAATGGTAGGAAACCCTAGGCCAAATTCCGGCCAAAATCGCTGGAATCAACCTAGGCAAGACCGGGAGGAACCTATGGAAGTGGACAATATAAATAAAGAAAAGCAAGAATTTGTTGAATTAAACTCATGCGAGTGTTACAAAAATCATAATGATGAAAATGCTGTAGATGAAGATGAGCAGAATTTTTTCGAGGGACCAGCTCGGACTGTCTTCCCACCATAACTTTAACGTTTGAATCGAAAAAATATCTAGCTCTTATAGACACTGGAGCAAGTATAAGCTTGATAGACAACAATATAAATGATTTTAAGAGAATTTTATTAGAGAAACCAATTGCATTTAGCACAATAACAAAAAGTGATGTTATTAAATATGAAGTGTTGACAGATTCACCTAAGGAATTTAATTTACCGAATTATGCGAAAATAAGGTGGAAAATGACCCAATTAAGGGGCCGAAAATATAATTTTATTATAGGTGTTGATTTACTTAACTGTTTCAATACCACAATAAATTTGGTAGATGGTTGTATAACGCTTAATAAAAGGACTACTTATTTTGAAAGTAATCCATACGCTAATTTAGAAATTCATGCACTGGAAGCGAAAGAATTTGATTGGAGTAGAATTAATGTGAATCATCTAAACAAAGAAGAGAAGGAAGAAGTAGTGAAAATAATAAAACGATTTAAAAATTTATTTTTTAAAGAAGGCGATCAATTAACTAGCACTACGAAGGTAGTACACGAAATCAGGACGACAACAAATGAACAAATTAATAGCAAATTGTACAGATATCCTCCGCAACATGAAGCGGAAGTACGAAGACAAATAAGAGAAATGGAAGAACAGGGAATTATTAGGAAAAGTCACTCCCGATATTCCAGTCCTTTAATTGTTGTACCTAAGAAAATCGACAATTCTGGGGAGAGAAAATATAGAATTGTGATTGACTACAGGAAATTGAACGAAGTGACAATAGATGACAAATTTCCCCTTCCTAACATTAACTCAATTTTGGACAAATTAGGTAAAGCACAGTACTTTACGACATTAGACCTAGCCAAGGGTTACCGCCAAATTTTAATAAGGGAACAAGATAGAGAAAAAACGGCTTTTGCCACACCTCATGGATTATATGAATTTATTAGCTCTTCAAGAGCATGTAAGGACAATAACAGAAATTTTTAAAGTTTTAGAGCAAGCAAATTTAAAAGTTCAAGTAGACAAATGTAATTTCATGAAAAAAGAGACGGAATTTTTAGGACATATTTTAACGGAGGAAGGTTTGAAACCAAATCCAGATAAAATCAAGGTAATAGAAGGGTTACAGTTACCTAAGACAGAAAAACAAATAAAAAGTTTCCTAGGAGTAACAGGCTATTATAGAAAATTTATAAAAGACTACGCACGAGTAGCACAGCCTATAACAAAATATTTAAAAAAGAACGTAAAGATTAATGCTAGAGATCCAACCTATATAGAAGCATTCGAAAAATTGAAAATATTAATTAGTTCTCACCCAATTTTGAGATATCCAAATTTCGAGAAACCATTTACTCTAACCACGGATGCGTCGAATTACGCAATCGGCGCTGTTCTATCACAAGAAGGACATCCAGTGTGTTACATCTCCAGGACACTAAATGATCACGAGAGAAATTATTCTGTTACGGATAAAGAATTTCTAGCAATTTTATGGAGCGTTAATTATTTGAGACCATATCTTTACGGAAGAAAATTTACAATCTTCACAGACCATCTACCAATAAAATACCTACACGCTAAATATAAGGGAAAGGACATGTCACCAAGACATCAAAGATGGCTTCTAAAATTAGGAGAGTACGACTTCAATATAGAATACCTAAAGGGAAAGGAAAACCAAGTAGCTGACTTTTTGAGTAGAATAGACAATAAAGTTGAAGAAAATGAAAATTTAAAAGAAGTGAAAGAAATTGGTGAGGTACCAAATAGAAAGGATAATGAAAAAAGTTTAGAAATGATAAATAATTTAGAAGAAAACGAAACTATGGCAACAATTCATTCAGCTGAAGAAAATCTTCAGGACCATTTTTTTATAAAAGAGGAAATAGTAAATAAATATAAAACACAAATAATTTTAACTAACGACAAAGTCGAAGAAATAAACAATTGCACGGAAAAAGGATAATTTTTATAGCGGAATGCGACTTTGACACAATGGGGGAAATATTCAGAAAATATATTACTAAAGATTCAATAGGAATATACTCAGAGCTCCCAGATTCAAAATATAATATTGTTCAACAAAAATTAAGAGAAATGTTTTCTAATGATAGACAATTAAAATTTTTTAAATGTACATTGAGGGCACGTGATATTGAAACGGAAGTAGAAGCAGTAAAGCAAATATCATTGTATCATGTTAGAGAAAGTATGCATTCAGGAATACAGGAGACGTACAATAAAATAAAAGAAAAAATATACTTTCCAAAATTAATGGAATTGGTGCAAATAGTTATCAATCAGTGTGATATTTGCAAAGAAGTAAAGTATGACCGAAATCCTATTAGACGCAAATTTTTTTACACTGAAACTCCGTCGGACATAAATCAAATAATACATATAGACACGTACGTACACGATTCCACTTTTTAACAATAATAGACAAATTCTCCAAATTTGGAGCAGTATACTCCCTAACGGACAGAAATCACATTACCTTAATTGAGCAGTTAGAAAATCATTTTTCAAAAATTGGTAAACCAGAAAAAAATATTGCGGACAACGAGTTTAAAACATTACGTTTGAAGGAGTTTTTAGATCAAGAAGGAATCGAACTTCACCTGACGAAACCTAATAGCCATACAGGCAATGCCGATATAGAAAGGATGCACAATTCTTTAGCCGAAATATTTAGGTTAATATATTACTCGAATAAGAAATTACCAATCAATCAGATCATGCAAAAAGCTATAAGATCTTATAATGAAAGATATCATTCAACAATAAAAAGTACTCCATTAGACGTGCAAAACGGCAAGGTCAATAAAGAAAAAGTTAAGCAAAATATGGAGTTGTGTAAAAGAAAAGTTATAAACAAACTTAACGAAAAGCGAGAGAGTTACGCAGAAACTAGGAGTAAAGGTTTTATAAAAAATTATAAAGCATTAAGGCACAAGGAACAACCAAAATATAGAAAGAAAAGTTTGAAAGACGTTCACCCAAGTAATATTAAAAGACCATTTAAATTTACAGATTGTAATGATGATAATACTGATGATACAATGGACGTCTAAAGTCAACGGACAGGCAACCGTGACAAAAATAATGGACCAAGCAGGATTCACAGACATTCAATTTAGAAGACAGGACATTGTAAAAGATACGGAAATAATTTTACATATGATCAATATAAGCAGGATAGAAGACATTTTAGATAAAATGACGGACAATGTAGTGTTAATGAAAGCAAAATACAAGGACCTCCTATTATTAGAAATAGTAGATACGAGGAGTAAGTTCATGACATTAAAATTTAAAGAAAAAAGACACAAACGAGGACTGATAAATGCAGGCGGTACCTTATCAAAATGGATATTTGGTACCATGGACGATGAGGACAGGCAGGATATAAGGAATCATCTCTTGCAAACAGGAGAAAAAATTAATAAACAAATTCTTATAAATGACTATTTTAGTAGTACTTTAGAACAGCTAAATGACATTATAAATAACGACAAAATTAAATTAGAAAAAGGGTTAAATTTTATACAAAAATCAATTGACGAAGAATACGAACGAAGTTTATATTTAGAGCAGTTAACGAAGATACAACTACTGAAAACTAGAGTAGAACAAATACTTGATAGTGTAGTTGCAGCCAAATACAAAATAGTACACCCTAATATCTTAACAAGTAATGAAATAATTAAGTATGAAATTGACTACAATAAGCTAAGATATCTACAATCTGGAACATCATTTTTTAACAATACATATTTAATACTTAGTATAAAAATTCCTGTAACTTTTGTTAATGTTCAAATAAGGTACATTATACCAATACCTAATGATAATAATAATGAGATTGACTACGAAATCGAACAAATTTTTGAATATGAAAATAAAACTTATAAATTTGAAGAAAACAAACAGTTAAAAAACTTAAAGCCGAGTACACATTGTATTTTAAACTCGAATTGCCAATTTATTATGAACAAAGACCTAGAGATAATAGAGATTGATGTTGATACCATTGTTGTTAAGAATGCCAAGAATCTGTTAATAAATCAAACATGTACGGAAAATAAACTTAAACTAGTTGGAAATAATTTGTTACAATATACGAATTGTTCATTAAAAATAAATGACTACTACTTTTCAAATTCAAAAGAAATTATTGAAGAAAAAACTGTATACACTCAATATGGAAAAATGCACAATTTTACGCAAAAAATAACCTTAACGGATGTCATTAAAATCAACAAAATAAATTTACAGAGTATTGCAAACTTGTATAACCATAGCAAAATTTCATATATATGCATCATAAACATAATCATTGCAATAATTATAGCTGTAATATTTTCAATTTTTAAACATAAAAAAATTATCATAAAGTTAAATAGTAGAATTCAGGAGAATTCCAATCTAAAAGGGGGGGTAGTTACATATAATTCTTATACTCCACCAATAACAAATACAATCAATAGCTTGCCAATTTACATAAGTGCAGAATCAGCACTTAACGATACAACAACAAATAGAATCAATAGCTTGCCAAGTTATATACATAAGTGCGGAGTCAGCACCTGACGATGTTGATAAATTTATATTAAAAATTACGAATAAACAAACATCCGGTCTTAATTAAAAATTGCAACATTTCTAGAATTCTGCTATTTAACAAAATCAGCATAATACTATTTTAAGTTAATTAAGCTTAGTTAGCAATACGCAATAGCATTAAGTTAACAAATTGTAACTTTCGTTATTAAAGACAATAAAGAAGAAAGTCAGTTTGGATTTAGTGTCCATCACATTCAGTATTGTTTGCGGTAATTAATTATTTGCCTTGGGCTTGGAATCTCTTCTGACTTTTTTAAAAACCCGAATCGCGAACCCCACGATAAAACTCGCGTGATACACTTACTTAGGCAAATGTTTGGGCGAAAAATTTCCAAAATCGGTTGGCGACCACGCCCACTTTTATATATGGGTCTTATAAAGTGACCTAATAAAAACATTTTAAGCGATATCTATGTCAAATATAAAGATATATCATTAAAATTTTATGGCAGGAGTCTTACTACGAACATAAAACAAAAACCGTAAAAATTTTGGAAAATGGGCGTGGCACCGCCTCTTTTTAGAAGCAGGAATATACGAGATTCCTTAGCCTATAACTCGACAAATAATTTATATATAATGAAGAAACTAGGTGTGTACACTTTTATTACTTGTGGTAATACATGTTCAAAATTTTAGAGAAATCGGTTTGACGGCCACGCCCTCTTTTATATATGGGTGTTATAAAGTGGCCCAATAAAAACATTTTAAGCGATATCTTTGTCAAATGTAAAGATAATTCATTGAAATTTTGTGGCATGATTTCTACAATAGACCGGAAACAAAAAATAGAAACATTTTGGAAAATGGGCGTGGCACCGCCTCCTTTTAGACAAAGGAATCTACGTGATTTCTTAGCCCATAACTCGACAAATAATTGAGATATTATGATGAAACTTGGTTTATATACTTTTATAACTTGTATTAATAGACACGCAAAAATATTTTGAAATCTGTTTGTGACCACGCCTACTTTTTAGCAAAGATATTTCTGGAACACGCTTTGGAAATTTGTAACGTGACATCTTTGTAACTGGAAGTCATAAAGGAATGAAATTTTGCACAAAGAATAATATTCATATGCTTAGTTGGATGACTGATAAAAATTTTGAAAATGGGCGTGGCTGCGCCCACTTTATGCAGCACTAACTTTATATAAAATCCATCAAACGCAAACAAACAATGAAAGCATACAGCTGAGTATCTAATGTTCGATTCCACTCGAACTTAGGCTTCTTTACTTGTTTTAGATATGAATTAACCTATATTTTCGTTAATATAACAAATATACACGTTGGGGAAACCAACTTTCTGTTTGATATTGATTGTTACCAAAATATTGGTTAATGGTACAATGAAAATGTACATTAGATGCGTTTTTTTTTTAGATATTCCCTCCGGCACCGGAATATGAAAATAGGATGTTTTAGAGTAAGTAAACTGAAAAAAAAAGTTGACTTTTCCAAAAACTGGATGGAGCTACACCGAAAACCGCGCAAATTCCCAGAATTTCAAGGTATGTTTAGATTTATGTATGAAAAAAGTTGGACTTTTCCACAAGAAAAAAAATTGATATGCATCCATACGTAGAATTAACCGCTAAATCGAATGGCGTATTCAGTTTTTGGGTGCACTACCCAGGGAAGGTAATATCGCGGCCTAAAGTGATCATTTTCTTTTTTTTCTCACGAATCTTCAACTTCTTGCCCTATACTCTTCCCGAAATCGGAAATTATTTTTTAAATAAGTCACACGGCTGCGTTATTTAATGCGCTTTCCAGAAATGTATAGCTATTAAAAATCGAATAATATTTGGATGAGTTCATCAAGTTTAAATGAAGTAAAGTCGGGTATTAAAGGGTAACATACCTTAAAATTTCTTAAATTTTTTAACAATTTTGCTTTTGAAGGCGGTTTTTTGGGTTATTCGTGATTTTTTTATGTGGGTGGATAACTCTACAAATGCAAAAAAAAATACAAAGGTCGAGACCGTAGATAAAGGACAAAAAGTGGAGCCGGATAGCGCCAAAACATTTTTGGGCAATATGGGTATCAAAATAAAGATTTTACCTAAAATCCTAAATTTTTTCAGACATAAATCTAAACATACCTTGAAATTCTGGGAATTTGCGCGGTTTTCGGTATAGCTCCATCCAGTTTTTGGAAAAGTGAATTTTTTTTTTCAGTTTACTTACTCTAAAACATCCTATTTTCATATTCCTGTGCCGGAGGGAGGATCTGAGAAGGTTTAAAGAATCCCATACAAAAAAAAACTCATCTAATGTACATATTACATTTTTTCCTTTTGACATGAATAAATCAACCAATAAAACAACAAGAAGTTGGTTGAAAAAACCATTGTACTTTTTTCTCTGTGTATGTATATAGCATTTTCTGGTTAAATTAAACCTTAAAAAGAGGGATGGTTTTGTTTACATTTTCCTTTTCAAAGTCTTTATTTTTTTTTTAACGCATAACATTAATTAATTAACAAAAGAACAACAAATAGGAATTAAATACTTCACTTATATATATAGCATTTTTTAGTTAAATTAAACCTTTTTCAATTTAAAATTTGCACTTGATTTGAAAAAGGTTTCATTTGACTTGAAAACGCTATAGTAATAAAACTAAAAGTAGTACATTTGTTTTTTAGCATCTTTGGCGCTGAGTAGTACATAAGGCACTTTGTTTATACATTTCATTAATGTAAAATACCGATAATCAAAAGGCACACTGTTTAAACATTTTATTAATGTAGAATACACTGTGCTTTAAATAAATCAAAAAACAAAAAAATACGAAGAATTTCAGTTATGGGGGAGGATAGGTATGGGCCTGCTGAGCACAGAACAATTTTTTTTTTAATTTTTAATTTTTTGTATGGTTACGTTTTTGAGATAACGGTAATTTTGTGTTTTTTGTTATCACGTTATTCAAAAATTATATTCGCTGGAGTTACGCTTCTAACAATATACAACTTGTAGTAATTGAACCACACCTCGCTAAATGACATCTCGTCAATTTCAAAATTTTTATTTTTTTGCGATTTTTGAAAAAGTTTTGATTTTCAAATTAAGTTTTTTATAAAAACTTGTAAAAATCAGAAAAGCTTTATTTTTTTTTTTTAATTAGCCCGTTTAATTGTTAACGTAATATCAAGGATATCTGATAAAAACATTATTTTTAGCGATTTCTTTCATGTGAAACAAAAAGGATATTTTATGGACGAAAAACTCGGTTAGATGACTCATCCGTGTATAGACAAAAGATAAAATTTGTTTGTGACTTCACCCTCTCATAGAGTTAGCGTTAATCAGAGGTTGAGTAAACGGCCCTTAAGCTAAAGATATAGATACTTATGTATTGTGGAACGATTTTTCGTCATCCCTTGTGAAAAAATCGTTCCACAATACATCATATTCCTACCCCGTCGGAAAACCAAGCAAAAAAAGGAATCATGAAAATTACTTAACTATTGCTTGTCATTTTATATCAGAAGATTTCAAATTGCGAGTAGCTGTACTGTAGACACAAAAGCTGCTGTCAGATACAAATCATTCCGCAGCTAATATATTGGAAACCTTGCACCATGTTCCATGCGAGTTACCGTGTTTTGCACCTTCATTGAATTTAGCTGTGCGATCAAATTGTTTCTTATTTTAAAGGCAGTACTATTGAATATGAGAAGTTTAAGGTCGCGCAAGAAGTCTATAGTGTTTTGCAAAAAAAAAAAAAAGTTGTAAAACGACGCCCTATACACGGATGAATCATATAACCGAGTTTTTCGTCCATAAACTATCCTTTTTGTTTCACATGAAAGAAATCGCTAAAAATAATGTTTTTATCAGATATCCTTGATATTACGTTAACAATTAAACGGGCTAATTTTTAAGAAATAAAACTTTTCTGATTTTTAAAAGTTTTTATAAAAAACTTAATTTGAAAATCAAAACTTTCAAAAATCGGAAAAAATTAAAAATTTTGACATTGACCAGATGTCATTTAGCGAGGTGTGGTTCAATTACTACAAGTTATATATCGTTAGAAGCGTGGATTTTAGTCGCCTCTTACGACAGACATTCCTTACCACGGGTATATTCTAAGCCCCCTAACCCGCTGGGGTATTAATTTGACCAATTTGATATCGAAGTCCAACTCCTACCTAACATTCAGTATTCTTCTCTTGGGACAAAACTACAAGAATGAATAGAGATAACCATCGATAGTGGAAAAAAACTATCGATAGTGACACGAAAAAAAACTATCGATACTATCGATAGTGCCATCGATAGTTTTGCAGCTCTAATGGAAACTCTGAATATGAATTTTAATTTTCTGAATATCAATTGCAACTTTCTGACTATAAACTGAAAAAGGTGTAGTTACAAAGACGTCACGTTACAAATTCCCAAAGGGCCAAAGGGTGTTCAAGAAATATCTGTTAAAAAGTAGGCGTTGTCATAAACCTATTTCGCTAAGTTTTTGCACATGTATTACCAGAGGTGGTAAAAGTGTATACACAAAGTTTCGTCATAAAGTCTCAATTATTTGTCGAGTTATGGGCTCTCAAATCTCATAGATTCCTTTTGTCTAAAAAGGGGCGGTGCCACGCGCTATTTCCCAAAATTTTTATGTTTTTGCTTCCAGTCTATTGTGGGACTCGTACTTCAAATCTTGAATGAATTATCTTTATATTTGACAAAGATATCGCTTAAAATGTTTTTATTATGCCACTAAAGTTCCCATATATAAAAGTGGGCGTGGTCGTCAACCGATTTCGCAAAAATTTTGAACATGTATTACCACAAGTTACAAAAGTATATACACCATGTTTCGTCATAATATATCAATTATTTGTCAAGTTATAGACTCAGAAATATCGTGTATTCCTGCTTCTAATAGGAGGCGGTGCCACGCGCATTTTCCTCATAAGGGCCTGAGCTCAATACGTGAAATTTTATCACTCCAGCTATATTAGTGACTGAGATACCGAATTTCCGATTTTTTCTATATAGAAAAGGTGGGCATAGTCATGGTCCGATTTCACCCATTTTCAATACCAACCGTCCCAGTCTGGATACCGCCTGTCAGAGCAAAATTGTTAAAAAAAAAATTAGGAAACTTTAAGTAGCCTATTATACCCGACGTTATATCTCTTAAACTTGATGAACTCATCCAAATTTTATTAGATTTTTAACAGCTATACATTTCTGGAAAGCGCATTAAATAACGCAACCTACCGTGTGATTTGATTTTAATGTCTGCTTTCGAGAAGAGTATAGGGCAAGAAATTGAAGGTTGATGAGAAAAAAAGAAAATGATCACTTTAGGCCGCGATATTATTACCTTCCCTGGGGAGTGTACCAAGAAACTGAATAAGCCATTCGCTTTAACGGTTAATACTACGTATGGGTAGATATCAATTTCTTTTCTTGTGCAAAAATCCTAACTGTTTTCATACATAAATTTTGTTTTTGTTGTAGCTCCACCCAGGTTTTGGAAAATTGAAATTTTTTTCAGTTTACTTACTCTAAAATACCCTATTTTCATATTACGGTGGCAGAGTGAGGATCTAGAAAAACGCATCTAATGTTTACTTACAAGAAAAAAAGAAAATCCGTAAGAAAACTTGTGTCGTCTCAATAAAAAACTCTGAATACAAAAAAACTTTATTTGGAATAACTGTTATGGAAAGGTTTTTGAAATATGTCTTTGAATAATAATTAAAAGCAAAACATTCTATTCAAGGAAATTTTTAAGACTTTTTCAAATTTTCGACATGTACTTCTACCATGGTAATATAGTGGTTTAGGTAGGCTTGCCATAATTTTTTCACCTCAATGCCTGACTAAAGCGAAATGAAAACAGCCTAAAGTTAGAAAACCATACAAATCATTCAAGCATATTTAGCAGTCTAAAAATTACAAGTTTATATACATATGTAAATTTATCACATTTAAAAAGCAATTCACAATTCATTGATATTTTTTTGTCAAATATGGGCTATGAATTTGTCTTTTTATGCTTATTATTCTATTAGATTTTTCTGTCGATGACTTATCTAAATTATGTTGAAGTAAATATCACCAAAAGCATAAGTATAAATGAAAAATAAATGTGACAATTCGAACGCATGGGGTTATATTTATTTAACTGGTTTTATTGTCCTAAAATCATAGTTATTGCATTGGCATGTAAAATTTTGTATATGGCGTTAAATGAAACACGGCTAAAATAAATTACTCAAAAGCGTGTGTGAACGCACTTAACCCTCTAATGCTGGATTCTAAAGTAATGAGCTAAAACTGTTGGATTAATTTTTTTTTTAGTAATTCTGGGCTGCTGATTCCAAAAAAGCTATTTTCAAGTTGCTACAGAAAACCGTTTACCTTACAGGTGATAAAATCTAAATGAGTGCCTTGAGGCACTCTTGGGGCGTAAGTAGTAAAAACACAGTCAACTATTGCTTGAAGGCTTTATTGGGAAAAAACTTTGTTTTATGCAAACTTTACATGAAATTTACGATAAACTTTATTAAATTGCGTTGTGGTATTTAAGAAAACAATTTTTTTGAGTCGAAGAACATAAATGTATGTTACATTTGATGCAAAAGCATTGAGTTTGAGATTTTTTGCAGTATTTGCACCATCTTTTTTATCTTTCCAGTCAGGATAATGATTTTTGTGGTCATATCGCACGTCTGCAACAGGGTGAACAGTTTTTCTTCCAACTTTTGATGTACTTGGTTGTGGCGAGCATTCTGTAGATGTTCGATGCAATCTACCACTAGGTCTACCGGCTGACTTCTTTGTTTGATAGGCTACTAGGCCTGCAGCTATGTCTTCGCGAAATTCTGGTAACTCGACCAACTTTTCTTTATTTTCTTCATTAAATTTATATCGTTGAATGCGTCTATACAATAAATATGCATTTGTTGCCGTCATATCAATTAAATGGTAAAATAGCCGAATTGTCGCATCTCTGGTTTTTGCTCTTATATGGTAACGACCCATGAGTCCGTCCATCAAATCTACGCCACCCATATGACAATTATACTCCCGTATAATTTGGGGGCAATCGACATCGATGTATTGTTTGGCTTTCCTGTCGTAACGTTGTATCTTTGAGGGTTGCTCATCCATATGTTCCTTTATAAAAGGCATAGTTCCCACATAAGTGGATAACAAACGAACTGTCTTATTATCTTTCCATAAGACATTGGTCATTTGTATACCATATGCGGATCCCACGTACTCTGTAACAAATCCTCTTGGTTTTTTACTTATCATATTATCCATTGGTAATTTGCAGTTAGGTATCCGATTTGCGCGCACTGTCCCTAGACCGTAAATACCTTTTGCACGCAAGTACACAAGCAATGGAACCGTCGTATAAAAATTATCAAAATAAATAATGTGGTTAACAAAATTTTGGACCGTTTGCGATAAACGAATAACAATGTTAGCCGAGGCGCCGATATCTGGTTGGCCAGGCAAAATAACGTTATCTCCAGACCCGCTATAAATTTCAAATCTATAGGCATACCCAAATGAATCGCACAGTACGAATAATTTAATGCCCCATTTGTGAGGCTTATTTGGCATATACTGACGAAGATGATGCTTCAATTTGGTACCACACATTTGTTCATCGACACAAAGGCGAGCTTGCTTTGGCACTGAATCAAATCTTTTGTTCAATTCATCGGAAAATTTTCTTATGCGAAACAAGGGGTCGTAACCTGGTTGCCCCTTTTTCACTCGATCGTTTTCATCACGCAGTGATAAGTATTTTTTTATGGTTTCGAATCTAGTTCGGGTCATACAATTGGTTATTGGAGAAAAAGCATTTTTACCCCAGTAGCTCCGCAAATTTGGATACCGATATATCGACATGTAAATCAAGATTCCAATATAACGATTTATGTCATCAGCGTCTACGCTGAATTGTGTGTTGATATTTTCCGCAGCAGCTGCGCGATTGGTTTCTTCCACAATCATTTCAATCAATTCTGTCGTAAAAAAATAGCGAAATATCTGCATTGGAGTCTGAAGATCTAATATTTCGGATGGAAGAGAAGTGTCGCCTTGGAAGGCTACTTCATTTACGTGTAACTGCATTGATTGCTGGCGCCAAATCATTTTTACGAACTCCTTACTATGCTTCGTTATGGACTCCAAACCTAAAAAGTAATTACTTTTTAGAAGAAAAAAAAACACTTGTGCCAACGCATCTTACTAGAACCAGTGAAGCCCCCGGATGAAGATACAAAACTTGGTCCAGACGTTTCAATGGAAGGCAAAGGCGATCGTGGTTTCTTCAATCGTTTAGAGGACGTTGTCGGTTGATCTTCAGCACTTACTTCATAACAGTTTGCAATATCCAATTCGGCATTAACCGATTCTACAAAATCGATGTCAGGTTCTCCATTTTCACTTGATTGGTCACTCAAATCAGCATCTAATTCCGCCTCCTCGAAAAGTTGTTCCAACTGCTCATCGGTTAAATCGGACAATTTAAAACGTTTAGACACTCGATCTGCCATTTCTGTATATTTTTTGTAAAGAACATATGAATCAAAACAAAAGAAAGCTAGTATTATTTCGTCAAATGAGGGAAGCAGCCGGCAGAAAAACTTTCCCTTCAATGCCCATGAGTGCCTCAAGGTACTCATCAACAAAACACGGCTCCACCACACAACTTACCTGTATTCACGCAAATCAAACTTTTAAATAATAGAATATAAGTATATTCACTGGAAAAAAAAATTATGGTTGTGATTCAACAACTGAAAACACTGAAATATGTATTTGAAATTACAGAATGCACCAGCGCACTTTTTTTCTTCCCAAATGAACACGATTAATTTTTAACGGGATAAAAGTAATAGAAGAAAGCTTTTATGAGCTTTCAAAGCTTTTGCAAAAATGTTTCTACACCTGTTGGCAACTGTGAAAAACAACTTTTAATTAGAAAGGGATGTTACATTTTCCATCAGAGTGATATATACCAAGAGTGCCTCAGGGCACTATTAAGCATTAGAGGGTTAATTTCGGAAAATAATTTCGGCTAATCAACGTAATTTAAAATGTAGTCTGAATTTGCTTTTATGACACGGAATAAGAGATAGAAAGAAGTTATCGATAACACTGTCCAACAGTGATTTCTCAACACGAACAAACGCTATTAATTATGAAAGAGGATGTCTCCCAAACCAACTTTGCCGAACAGAGTACTAGTCCAGAGGGTCTGAGTTTTTAGAGGGGGTTAAAGTTTAATTGTTTTAGCTGGAGGTGCAATTAATTTATCGAAAATATCTTATAAAAAATGACCTCAAATGAAGTTTTTGAGCTCGGACTTCTTCTACAGAATTTAATAAGGAATTTCTTTGCGGTAGACTTTAACCCTCTAACGCCCACGCAAATGACTGTTTTTATCCCTTGTTTGGAAACACGTGTAGAAAATATCAATTAACAATGCAGATAGATGGCTAAAATGTTCTAGAAAATTATTCGCCATAAAATCTCACTAGGGGTCCCCTCAGACAAAATCTTTGTACAAGTAACGCAAAAGACCACAGGGTATAATAATAACTAGTATCGCCGGTGCTCGAAATTCGACCATGCAATTTATTTTTTCAACTTTGTATTGGTACAAAAATTATTCCTTTTCGCGGAGATAAGCAACACTTTCCAAATTCCAGTTGTACCGCAACACTGATTTGCCCTTTTGATCACGGTCCGACGCGAAATCATGGTCAAAATCAAGGCAGATCTAGGAAGGTAGGCCCGGTGGCAAATTCAGAAATTTCCCATGTATTTTGTTATTGTAATTGGTAGAGTGTAATGTCAAAATGATATTTCGCCGTGGTTAAAATCTGAATTCGCTTGGGGCTCGTCCATTCCTATTGGCCATGATGTGAATTCGCTTTGATTTTTACATTACACTCTACCTTTGTAAATAAAAAAAGAAGTTTTTCAATTCGCCGCCGAGCCTACATGTTAGATATGCCTTGGTCAAAATTAAAATTACTCAGTGTGCTCTCCCGCCCTCTCTCTAATGTTTCGCTTTAATGGAAAAGCAATAGGAGATATTTGGCCGCGTTGATTTTGATCTGAGCGTAAACTGCGCCAATGCATATAAAATAGAGAGAGCGCTTTTAAATTAAAGCGACTCTTCAACTGTGTTTACGATATCTATTTCTCTTAACTAAAAATTTTATTTATTAATTATAAACAAATTAAATAATTTATAGAAAAAATTATATGCCTATGCACTGCTCCTGACTCATACGTACACATCCATATCAATCTTATGTGGATATGAGTATGTTAAATGTGCTAAACAGCCTGGCAATTGTTTGTATGGAAAAAATGTTAGCCTATTAATATATAGATATGACCTAAAGTGAACATTTTGTTTTTTTTCTCTTATTATTCAACTTAATGCCTTATATTCTTTCTGACAGCGGACATTTTTTTCATCTAATTCACACAGAATGCTGCGGTTTTCAATAACATATTCTGGTTAAAAATCTATTAATATTTGAATGAGCTCATCAAGTTTAAGTGAAGTAAAATATACCCTAATAGGGCTGACATTGCTTAAAATTTCAAAAAAATTTTAATAATTTTTGCTCTTGAAGGTGGCTTTATGGGGCAACTCCAAAAATGTAAAAAAAGGTAGAAAGGTCGAGACCGTGGATTGCGGAAAAAATGTGGACCGGGATGGCCGCAAAATAGTTTTGGGCAATATTAGCATCAAATTAAAGGCATTAACTAGGGATTGAATATCACCTTCACTGGGGAGTGTACTAAAAAACTGAGTATGCCATTCGCCACATTCGCGGTTAACTCTACGTCAAGACCCGGCAAATCGACTCACGTGAGTTAATGAGTATAACACACATAGGCTTACGCTCTGTGATTCAGTCGTTGTTTAGACAGCGAAGAAGCAACACAAGCACTGGCTGCGTTGCTTTGTTTGTTATGCAACAGTGTGCCATTGCGTATGTATGACCATGAATAATAAATCATTTTCTACTGCAACCAAATTTTCAAGTTGCAAAATTGCAATGCTTTATTTTTCAATTCATATAATAAAATTTGCTTATTCTTAAAGGTTCTACTAAATCTTCAGTTATAACTTACGCCCTATCCTTGCATACCTTAACAAGTTTAGTTATGTACTTTTGGAAAAATTTCGTAAATGATATCAACTCTCAACTATTTCTCAATGAATATTCTTCAAAATATTTTTAATGTATATTTTTACACTAAAACCTCCTTATAGATATTTTTTATTATTGGAATTTCCAATATTTTACATTGTTGATTCCAAATTAATTTATAAAACATTTTTTAAAGTAATTTCCAATATTTTAGATTGGTGAATCCAAATTAATTTATAAAACATTTTTTCAAGGTAAAAATTCCTAAGTAATACATTTTTCATTATTATTCAAATATTTATTTTATTTTCAAAATGTTGCTATTTTGTACGTTTGCCCCATATGCTTAGTTCTTACACCACTGTTGCATAAATCTCTCTGTTCTCACTAACACAATCTCAGTTTTAGTTTTGCCGGGTCTGCTCTACGTATACCTAAACATACAATTTTTTTCTTGTGCAAAATCATAACTTTTTTCATACATAAATCTAAACTTGCATTGAAATTCTTGATAATCGCGCGGTTTTTGTAGTAGCCCCATTCAGTTTGTGCAAAAGTGAACTTTTTTCAATTTACTTACTCTACAACAACCCATTTTCATATTCCGGGGCCGGAGGGAGGATCTAAAGAAAAAAAATGCATCTAATGTGTATATATATAAAATTTGTTGCATGTGGAGCAGTCGAGCCGAGCCGACTCTCTGATTTGTGAAAATAATTTAAGCTAAATTGCTAATTTTTAGCCAATATTTGGCATGGTTCATGCTGAACCATCAGAGACAGTGACTCTTTATTAATTTTAAATTAATTTCCGTGAAATTTCGTTTAATATGCCTTGTGTTTGTGGGCAGAGGGTTGGCCGTTCATCTGAAGCCAAAGCCGAGTGTCATAATTGCAATGAGTTTTTTTCATTTGAAGTGCATTAACCTTGAACAAGCCGATTTTCATTATTTGCTCAGTGCAAATACACCGTATCTATGCAATGTATGTATGGCTGTGCGCCTTAGCTCAGTAAGGTCTCCCCCGATACCCGCTTCTGTGAAAACGTGTGCTTTGCGTGAAAGCAAAATCACTCTTGAGAATATAAACGATGTTCGTACCAATAACTTTCAAGAAAGTGTAAATGATCTACAAGCCAAAAACTCTCAAGAGAATGTAAATAATCTTAAAATCTTATCTGATGTTGTTGAAGAGCTGGCCGTAAATGCTGGTCTTATTTCTTCTATTTGTGCTGTCCGTGAAGACAATAAGCGCTTATTTAAAATTTGATTTATATCAATCGGAGATATGTAAATTACATGCTAAACTCGAAGCTAAAGACTCTACTTTGTCTCTTCTTGTTTTGGAAATCAGTGCATTACGTGGTGCTGTCAATACTAGTATCACAGCCTACAAAATCAAAAATTAGTAATGAGAAAGCATTTGCATCCTATTCATTCGCTGACGTTGTGAAGTCTGCAAAAAATTTAGCGATGGCAGCGTGCCAGAAAGGTTTTAGAAATAAGAAATTAGTTATTGGTTGTAATGAAAACTCTGAGATGGATGTTGTTAAAAAAAGGTGGTTACATATATCTTCATTTAAACCATCGGTTTCGGGTGATGATGTGACCAAATATATCTCGCGCCATTCGGGCATTCATCGTAAGCATTTGGAGTGCTATAAGCTGGTCAAGAAGGTGGTTAGCAATGATCAAACTTCTGGACAATCGGCAGATGCCTCTTTAGACAAATTACGCAGAGTAAATTTTAAACATGGTGTCTCACCTTCATTCTATTCAAAAGTATTAGATCCAAGTATTTGGCCATCAGACATTAAACTTCGCCCTTTTCGTTTTTTTCCAAAGGAAGGGAATGCAAAAGTAAACAAGTAGCTAGCACTTCTGTAAATACATCTCTAAAAATTTATTTCCAAAATATGTCCGGTATGCCAACCAAGGGCAAATATATTTTGCTATCTACTTCTCGATTTGAATATGATATCTATGTCTTTGTTAAAACCTGGCTTAACGGAGATTTTTTCGATGCGAAATTTTTTAATTCGAATCAATTTGTAGTTTATAGAAAAGATAGGGATGCTTTAAAACGGGACATCTTAGAGGTGGGGGTGTCCTAATTGCAGTGAACACCAATTTATGTTCTTCAATACATGAGCTGTCAAATAATGATACCCTTCTTGATCAGCTTTGCGTATGTATTATTGGTAGTTCTTCCCAAAAATTGTTCATTTGCTATCTTATATTCCTCCGAATAGCTTAGATAATATTTACGGAAAAAATGAAGACTGTAATTTCTGCATACTTGGTGATTTCAACTTTAGTGATGTATTATGGTCTGACTTTCAATATAATGGCCTCTTAACACCAACTAATGTTAATTGATCATATGAAATTCACTTCTTAGATAGTTTACTTAGTCGACCGTTCCTAGCAATGTAGTCTCCGTGACCGGTCTGACAATTTTCTCCACTTTATTGCCTAAAATGTTCCTAACGTATTATTAGTATTAATATTGTTTTAAGTTTATAAAAGAACATTACAAATTTGCATAAACGAACTTCATTATAGGATCACCGTCCCACATTGCCCAGTAGCAGTAGCAGCTCTGCCAATAGAGCCAGTGCAGATCAGGCACAGAAACTCAAACCGATTTTGGTAACTGAGCGTAAGATAATATCGCTAAAGAAGCGGCAGCAACAGTTACAACATTGTGACAAGGATTCAACACGTCAAAAACAACCACAACAGTCAGAACAATTTCAATTAAAATCTCAATCCCACAATCAACAGAAACAAGTCCCGACTGCTAAAATATTGCCTGAAGCAAAACGAAGTATAAGCGAGCATTTAGCTCATGTGTCATCCAGTAGTGGTGGATGTGGTGTTATCGGTAACAGTGGTAGTAGTGGAAGTGTCAGCAGCATCAACACCGCTATAATAAAACCAGTTCCAAAAAAAGAAACACATACACCCACTCCACCTCCAGAAGCTGTATTGAAACAATCACGACGTATGTCTTCTCCAAGTGAGGATGAGGTTCAGCTCGATTACGAAGAAGATGACTTAATGCTGGAAATGGAAGAAAGATTGTTGGCTACTCCAACACCATCCCCACCACAGATCGCAGTTTCTCGAACACCCACTCCAGACCCAAAACTACCCCCAAAAGCTAATAAATCAAGCAACAGGAATAGCTATGTAAACTCACAAAGGTCTTTAAAATCAGCACCTTTCAGCTCAAGCAATCGCCGAGTAGTACTTAAATCGTTAACCTCAACATCAGGTGATAGTAGCCGAAAGGATAACGATCTTCCTTCATCTGATGGCAGCCGGAACCGACGCAGAGGAGATGAAGGGGGGTCTTTCCGAACTGGTGGTAGTAGCAAATCACGAAAGGGTATATTTGGTCGTTTGGGAGGTAGCGATGGAAAACGCAGCAAGGGACAACGCATTGTCTTAAAACATGACTAAATATTAAAGAAGTTATTTCAGTAAGCTCAATCCTATTACCCCTTTTATTCATAATTTTTTAAGTGTGCAGTATATATTATACTTATAATCTGGTAGGAATATAAATTGAAAATTAGATTCTTGTTTCATCGTTCTATGTAAATAAAAAGTTGTCAATGAGGAATAACAGTGTGTGACAGTGAGGAAATATTTTAGCGAGACATACCTCAAGTTATAGGTCTAGTCAGATATATAAAAACTGCATATTTAGAATTTCCAATATACCCCCAAAATTTTGGGGATAGGGGCCAAAAGCCCCCTTTTCATAGGTTATGTCATATATTGCACCATAACTTTTTGTCTGTTTCATTGTTTTCTACCTAAACCCGGGTAAGTACAAATTTAGCAATTTTAGTATGAAAACTTTCACAGTAGAAATTGATTAAAGTAGAATATCCTAGGAACGCCTACGCGGATATGCAAAAGTTACATATATGTTGTTGCAAACAGAATTAATAGGAGATTGTTCTAAAATAACCTTACATATACACTGGTTAACAAATTTTTCGAGCAAACCGTTACTAAAGATGAAAAAATTAAGGGAAATAAACAAATTTCGATATTATTTTTAAAGTTTCTCTGACATTTATCAAGATACATACAGTTCGTATACTGTTAAAAGGGGCAAAATGTCATCTTTTCAACGACATCAAAATTATAATATAATACACTAGTACGTTTATAACTCTGACGAGTTTTATGGCCGAGCTTCTCTCCCAATTCGATGCGTGCTGCCTAACATTTTTCCTAAAAATTGGGTGGACCTACAGTTTTTATACCGGCTCCGAACGCACTTTGGCGCCTCTGCCGAAAAATAAAAATTTCATGAAAGTGCTCCTTAAATCGGATATATGTATCTAATAGGGAATTTTCCAGCGAACATGAATATGTAACCTTTATTTAATAGAAAATTAGTTTGGGAGGTAGAGCCGCTCAAAGTTGACAAATTTTCAACACAGAAAAAACTTTTTCTTTTTGTACTTTCTTTGCATTTAAAATTATTTTGCCTGTAGGTAAAGCGGCCGGTTGCTACTTCTTTGTATTTTGATGAAAGATAATTCAATTATAAGTTTAAACCAGGGACCGTAACGATTATCATTTTTATAAAAAAATCATTTTTAATCGTTATAATTTGATTTTTATTTTTTCGATGAAATGTGATTGATATTTTATGATTTTTATTTTTTCGATCAAAAATAATTTTTATTACTGGATTTAAATTTTTCCGATGAAACGATTGATATTTTATGATTTTTATTTTTTCGATCAAAAATAATTTTTATTATTGGATTTCAATTTTTCCGATCAACTTTAATAAATATATATTTATTGTTTTTTCCGATCATAATAAACTCTAAAAACTTGTTTCTTTTGTACCATACGCTATATTAATAATACACTAATATAAATTTTGTTCTCAAATAGAACTGCGCCAATTTTCATTAAAATTGGTTGGAAAATGCGTCCATAATCGCCGTTTTAAAACTACTGTATGGGTGTTGATGCTTTTGAACAGAACGGAACAGTGCTATGGCAATGTGCAGGCATAGGTGTGTTCGTATGTGTATTCCAAACTTACCAAGCAATTCTGAACACAACATGCACAATGTTGGCAATCGTCAACTTCGGGCCATCAAATATAGGATTCACTAATGTTTGAAAAAGTTCATTATGATCGGAGAAAAAAATAAAAAAATAGTGATTAAAGTTGATCGGAAAAATTTAAATCCAATTATAACAATTATTGCAATTTTTTAGTGGCTAGCACGAAATTTATTTTTTATCAATGTTTAATTTGATTTGGGTAAGTGGAAAATTAGCTGAAAACTATTAACAGCGAAGCTGGGGTATATAGCTATTTCGAAAAGGGCTTAAACTTTTCTCATCAGTACCCCTTTCGGGAGTGGAAGTTTGAACCAAGCTTGAACTTGGTTAGTTTTCAGCTAATTTTCCAGTTACCCAAATCAAATTAAACATTGATAAAAAAATAAATTTCGTGCTAGCCACTAAAAAATTGCATTAATACAAATGTATGTAATTTTGGTAATACAACAACTCCGTTCATTTCGAACTGTCTAAAAATAAATTCAATACGTTTGTGTTGTTGTCATATGTATAGCATGTGCACACAAAACGATCTAATTGAAGCTACATATGTACATTAAGCCGTATCACGAAAATAAAGTTTGCGTGTGTCAGTTTTATTTGAACACTTACGTCGAAAAAATATTTATGGTGTAAAAATTTTTTTTTTAGGCCCGCGTTAAAAACAGCTAAATCGCGTTTTTTGTAATAACTCCCTTATTTGATGTCCGATCTCTATGATCTTAATGTCGCAGAAAAGGTCTCGCTCAGTACTATATTTGGCCCATATAAAGTTTCGACCTCAAAGGTTGTTCTGAGTTTTACCTTTAAAAATTTTGGAGTTACTATCCCTAGATTTTTTTATTTTTATCACTAATACAAAGCTCTCAAAAAACCATGAGGACTCTGCTAAAAAAGTTGTAGCCTTTACTCACAAACAAAAAAGTTATACCGTTTTAAAATCAGAGAACCTGTTTTTTGAAAAATTATCCCAAGTTCTTATTTATATGAGGCAGTAACGCCATATAGTATGAGTTTTTGATTAACAAGTATTCTAAGTCCTCGCTTGACTTGAGAATCTTGTACCGCGATGGAACAGCTACCAATACTGGATACATGATATGCCAAAAATTATTGATGATTGGACTATTCGTGCTGATCAACGTTATTTATATTGAATGATAATGGCTGTAGTGAAGATTTGGTAAGTATTCAGGTGGGATCTCTAAGCACAACGCGCTGGCTTACAACGGCTTCACGATTTCTGCATCTGTGCGTATCGTAAAATCATCCAAGTTATTTAGAAAAACTGCTATAGTTCGTTGTAAAATTATACGCGCCTAAGAAGAGACAACGGAAGTCTAAATGTATTATCAATACTTGCGCTGGATGCGTCGTCTGCCCCTAGAAATGCAGTTAATTATTCAGCCTACAATTGAAAACAACGCACTTTACTTTAATCCCCAAAACATCTTCTTATCTATGATAACCGAGACCAAAAATGACGATGTCCTCCAAATTTAGAGATATTTATGAAAGCAGTTTCAGAGCTCTGAAAGTGAATTCTTCGTCGCTTATATTACTTTGCTCACACTCAAAAAAAAATTACTCAGATTATTATGGAAAAATGAGAATGATTCGCCGCTAATGACATATTTTCATTGTTTTGAATAAAATTTTCTTTCAAAACGTTGTTTTTATTCCTTGATTTAAAGAAAGATGTACATCAAAACAATGAAAATGTGTCTTAAGCGCCGAAACATTCCCATTTTTCCATAATCTGGGTAAGTTTTTTTTTCAGTGCAGGTTTCGAACGTTTAAAACAAATTGGAATTTATGTGCAGGGAATTCTCTTCCTTCTCATATGCATTTTATATACATATATGTACGTATAGTTTTTTCCCCTTTTCTTTATTTTTATTACCTCAACAATAGTTACTCATACGCCCCCACATCGGATCGCTTTGTATGTGAAAACTGAAAATGTTTTCTTAAATATCTCGAAAATGGGAGTGCATACACTGCACTTCTAAAAACGCCATCGTAATCTGGAGCAAAAAATTAAGTTGACGTGTTTCGCCGTTTCTCTGTGGTAATTTTTTATAAAAAAAACAAGTGTTTCATTTTACAACGTTATAACTTTTTTGTTTGTGAATAAAGGCTAGAATTTCTTTGGGGGATTCCTCATGGTTTTTAGAGAGCTTTGTATTAGTGATAAAAATAAAAAAATCTAGGGATAGTAACTCCAAAATTTTTAAAGGTAAAACTCAGGACAACCTTTGAGGTCGAAACTTTATATGGGCCAAATATAGTGCTGAGCGAGACCTTTTCTGCGACATTAAGATCATAGAGATCCGACATCAAATAAGGAAGTTATTACAAAAAACGCGATTTAGCTGTTTTTAACGCGGGCCTAAAAAAAAATTTTTTACACCAAAAATATTTTTTCGACATAAGTGTTCAAATAAAACTGACACACACTAAACTTTTTTTTTGTCCATATAACGTGATACGGCTTAATGTACATACATACATATGTATGTAGATACGTGTGTAAAAACAAAAGTGGAAATTGGTTGTCAACTGATACAGCACTCTTGTGGCCGAGTGTGTAAATCACTCGATCATAATGGTGGGAGTTGTGAGGTCCCAAGTTCAAATCACGCTTGGTTCAAACTTTCACTCCCGAAAGGGGTACTGATGAGAAGAGTTTAAGCCCTTTTCGAAATAGCTATATACATACCCCAGCTTCGCTGTTAATAGTTTTCAGCTAATTTTCCACTTACCCAAATCAAATATAACAATTATTTTTGATCGAAAAAATAAAAATCATAAAATATCAATCAAATTTGGTCGAAAAAATAAAAATCCAATAATAAAATTATTTTTGATCGAAAAAATAAAAATCGTAAATAATGGTTATTTAAAAATTTAAAAAATAAAAATCTACAGAATAAAGATGAGGTATTATTTGGATACACTCAAAATAATATTTCGTAAATATTACGAAATCTTTCGTACATATTACGAAATACTTTCGTAAAATTGAGCAACGAATGGTTTCGTAAATAGTACGAAAGCTATTTCGGTCAAAAATTTGATTCGAATCAAATTTTATTCGAATCAAAAATTTATTTAGAATCAAAAATACTGTAGCATATCAGAAATATTCAAGTACATTCTCGGTAACTTAAAACACAAAAATGTATAAAATGCACCAAAAGTGCAACAACAGCCAACTTGTATGCTGACGCCAAATATGTACATGGGTATGTACATATGTATGTATGTATGTACATTAGGGTGCTTTTAATTTGTATGAAAAATTTAAAAGTTCATAAAAAGACTGTATCGCCCCCTCAATCTGTAATAACATGGTCAAAGATATCACACATAAATTTTGGTCCCGATTGGTGGCGGTTAAGGCGTGGCGCATTGAGGTCAAAGTTCAGAAAACTATGGTCAAAAAATCAAAATATTTTTTTTAATTATCTAATACCCAAAATTAATACTTCTATACCCAAGGATAACAAATATAAATTTTGGTCCCGATTGATGACGATTTACTGGTGTTTCAAGGGGGTCAAAGTTCAGATTACCATATGCGACATTGACCCACTTAAAACACCACTAAACCGTCATCAATCGGAATCAAAATTTATATTTGTTATCCTTGGCTATAGAAGTATTAATTTTGGGTATAATATAAAGTACTATAGTACTTGTACTTGTACTGGACTTTGTAAGTACTGAGG
The DNA here is from genome assembly GCA_960531455.1 of Urophora cardui. Taxonomy (NCBI): domain Eukaryota; kingdom Metazoa; phylum Arthropoda; class Insecta; order Diptera; family Tephritidae; genus Urophora; species Urophora cardui. Next base: position 69,051,668 of record OY482671.1, on the reverse strand, counting down.
TACTGGTACTTGTACTGGTACTTGCACTTTACAGGTCTGGTGTCGACCAACAATGCGCATGACTCTTTTTTGAAAAATTGATACTATTCTTTATAATATTTTTGTTATTTCAGAAGAGAATTTCTTAACTTTTTGAATGCAGAACTTTAGTAAGAGGTTCAAAGTTTCATTTCCAAGAAGAAATATTTAAATCGGTTGGTCCTGTTTTGATTTATGGCCGTATAGAGCTATTTTTGGTTGGTTTTTTTTACACATTTTTACATAAATTTACGCTGTTTGACCAAAAATTTAAATAAAAACTATTTTACTACTCAATCGGAGCACAATTACATGTTACTACCAAATATTATCAAAATTGGTTCAGTAGTTTAAAAGTTTATCCCGCACAAAGAATGTTACATGAGATTTTTATATATATAGATGTACATTAGAGTGCGTTTAAAATTCAAATTAACGATATTTTACTGTATCGCCCCCTCAATCTGTAGTAACATGGTCAAAGATATCACACATAAATTTTGGTCCCGATTGGTGGCGGTTAAGGCGTGGTGCATTGAGGTCAAAGTTCAGAAAACTCTATGAAGGGTCAAAAAATCAAAATATTTTTTTGAATTATATTACGAAGACAACCTTTTGTATCAACCTTGGTTTAGACTTTTCTTGCTAACAGCATCATTCCCTTTGACGATATCGTGTCCAAAACGTTTGTCGTTCGTGTGTTGGTATTATGAACGACGATATGACACACAAAACGAAAGCCAAGACGATAACAGCTGATAGTTACGTTAAAAACGTAGAAAATTGGTATTCCTAATCACGAACAGAAGTTGTCAATGCGAAAACCAACTGTCAAAATCAAACAAAAGTCTGGAGGTATCGTTTTAGCAGAAAAGTTGAAAATAAGTAAGAGAAAGTAAGTATATTTTGAATATTGTGCATTTTATATTATCAATGTGTGTTTTTATTGTTATTATAGATTGCAAAAAAACAACAAGCACGAAATTCCTTCTGAGATCTAAGAAGGTATGCGCAGTGGCGAATTCAAAAAAATCTTTAACCAAGGCAAAATACCATTTTGATATTACACTCTATCAATATGTGTATGTTTTCTACCAACTGACGTTAATTAACACTAATTGGGCCGTAATCATAGTCGATTTAAAACGGTGTTTTACCACACTTATACCATGTTTACATATAACGAGATTATCAGTAAATCTCGATTCGCCAATCTACCCGTTTACATATAACATGAAATCTAGATTTGCTGGGAGAGGGATTGTCAACTGTCAATTTTCCTTACCTGCATGACCCAATAATAATATGGCCGTAGCAGTCAAAAGAGAATAGGGAACTACCGTTCGATTGCTGTTTTCACGAATGTAAAAAGCAGATATTTTGTTTTTTATTTAACTTGAAAAACGCTAGCAAACACACAAGCTTTTGCACGATTAACACGTTAAAGAATGTATAATTAAAAAAAAGACGATAATTTCATAACCTATAAAACAGAAAGAAGAAGAGCGACTTACTATTGCGATACGATTCTTATTGGGCATTGCTTACTGGCGTCCATTTTGTTTACTTTTCATTTTGACGTTTCTCCCAAATTCACCAAAAAAAATATCGATAACATAAAAAACACAGGGTTGTATGCAGAAAAGTATCGTCATAATCCGAGATTCATTTTAAATCTCGAATTTTTGGTAGCGGATTTTTGTATGGAAAACCTCGTATTTCAATCGAAGATTTTGTGTCAACCTCGAAAAAAGTAGATAATCTCGTATATGTAAATGGCCTATTAGAATGACGCTAGCATAAACATCATTTTATCTCTGTCATAGTCGATTTAAAAACAGTTTTATCACTAAAACAACGTTCTAACTTTAAAATGAGGCGAAAATCTGACTGATTACGGCCCATAATCGTTCACTAAAATCGATGTTAAATTTAGAACGACGTTTAAAATAGTGGTGTGTCATAGACGGGTTAGAACAACGTTTTTGCTAAAATGAACCGAAACAGGGTTACCCATAAAAAATAATAAGAATCGCTCTGTTATTTTAAGAAATTTAGAGGGTTTTAAAAGTTCACCCTGTGTCAACCTTGAAATTCACAAAGAAAATAAGGGAGCGTATCATCTCTTCGACGTTTTGGTTTTCGCAAATTTTATTTGTTAGTTTTAGTTAAATTTAGATAAAACTACACATTTCATATAAATCCAAAAAATTTCATTTCATTCAAATTACATTTCATATAAATCCAAAAAGCTTGTGATTTAAGAGAACAAAAAGAGCTCAAAAGAAAAAGCTTGTCTGCGAGAAAGCATTTAGTGCCACCTAACCTATGTATGTCACTCAGATGAATATTTCGACCTAAAAATCGGGTGAGATTGGAAGTCCCCTATTACTGACAGGCTCCGCAGTATCTATATAATATACCACTGTGGCCTTATCAAAGCAAAAAATCCTCTTCCTCCATTTGGAACGGATCCCATCGGCTTCTATATACCTTTGATCTCCGTCCCGGGATAGCATCGTCTATAATACTTAGCAAAATCTTTAAAAATTTTGCTATTTCCAAACATATTTATTAAAATGTCTTCTTTTTACGTTTTATTTATTTATATTTTTATCGAATTCACGTATGTGTATGTGTGTGTGCTTTTAAGTCGACTATGACAGAGATAAAATGACGTTTCATTTAATTTTTTTTTTCATTTCATTTATTAATTTAAACATTAATGCAATAAGTACTTATGTAAGTCTTTTGTAGCACAACAATAATAATTAAGAAAAACATAACAACATGTATACGACAATAGCTTAAGACTAAACTTTTGTATAACTAATTAAAAACATTTATTCCCTATTCAAGGATAGTATAGAGTAAAATAAAGTGTAAAGGAGAGGAAAGGAAAAAAGAAAGAAGATTAGTATTATAGTGAAATTAACATAGATAGCACATCTATCACATTCTTTTAAGAAAATAAGATAACAAAACAGTCCTAACGTTGCTTTTATTTAGGCTACTACGTATGATGACAGGAACAGAGTTTCATATACGTATAGCGTTGACAAAGAATAGTCTGGACGAGGAGAGAAAATTATACTGTGGAACTATAAGGTCACTTACACGGGCATATTTAGTAAAATTTAGTTTCTCGTAAAAATAGCTTGGTGTCTTATCACTCATGAGATGAAAGAGGAAGGTACAATTTCTAAGTATAAGATAATCGGAAAGTTCACAACCTAACAGGCTACTCCTCCACGCTGTTATATGCTCAAATCTCGATAATCCGAATACATAACGCGTAATGTGGTTGAAAGCTACATCAAGCTTGTGGGCGGACTTGGAGTCTAGCTTACTGTACACTAGCTCCGCGTAGGAAATTATTGGCATAATGAGCTGGATGTTACCATCATTCTAAGTGTGGTAAAAGACTGTTTTAAATCGACCATGACTACGGCCCATTATATAGAATTGGCAGAAAAGTAATGAAAAAAAGCTAACTGCAGTAACAAAATATATGAACTCGTCATTGCGCCTACCTTCTTGAAGGATGAAGCATATGAGCACAGCGTTGCAAATTTGACATTTCTTTTCGTGTTGCTGGTGATCAACGTAACGCTAGACGATATCGCCGACGAAAGCTTCATAATACCAAAATCAGACGATATCGTCGTCACGGCTATCGTTCGGCAAGGCTATCGTTCGGGAAAGGGAATGCGGCTGTTAAGGTAGTTATAATAGTGCGTTAAGAGCCGCCTTTGACATTTGCCACAGCTGTAAATATTGTGCTTTATTTACCAATTTAAAACAGAAAACTCTCAATTTGTTGATGATTTCATGACGACGTACGCCGTTATTAAGTCTTTCGCCGAATGTAAAAATAATATTTTGCTAACGGTATTCTGTTTTGTCACTGCAAAGAGAACTGTCAAACGGAAGAAATCTAAAATCAACAGATGCTTACGGTTGACGCCGTTTTCTACCGTTTATTATAATCATTCGCATACCTTTCACATACAATAGATATTAAAGTGACAGCTCCATCCGTTACGTTACGGCTATTATAACCAGCGAGTACTTCTTTGCATAAATTAAGCCGATTCCACATAAAACTTTTTTCGCTTTGCGTTACGCCATTTTCTATGTCAAACAACGCAAAACTGAAAAACTATGCCACAATGAACGTTGTTACGTCACTCAAAAAATATTTATTTTCTGAAAAATTTGTCATTCTCCGTTTTATTTACAAAGAAAATAAAAATCTATTAAATTATTTTCTAATTGTGTGAAGTTTAAATTAGTTTATTTACATTTTAAGTAAAGGGAAACGGTAAAAAATTCCAACGCGCCCAGAAGTTGAGATTTGGGCAACTTTGTTCCGGCGGTAAAATAATTAGATCCATTTTTAATTTTTCCGACGTGTAATGATCAGAGTTGATTTTTTCTGTCAAATCTGGATCCATATACATGGTCATACCACATCAAAACATGCTTCCTCTTCTTGGTCGACTGTTGGTTGGTTGTTGTGCCTTTTGACACAAGAGTGCACATGTTTGGCATTAGTCCATTCGCGACTACCATTATTTACTGGATCCTGTGCCAAATCACTTTCCGCCACAATTGTGTGTGCCCGGACGGATTTTCCGGCGGAAAATATCAGCTATTCACTACCCGTTGGCCCGTTTTCCGTTGACCCGTCGCAATTGTGTTCCGCGCATTATGCCACTCTCACCTACCCGTCGGCGGTACAGAAATGACGTTTCGGCAAATCGGCAAAATGACCACCGACGGCGCCTCGAATCTTTCGAAAATCGGTAAATCGACATTATGAACACCGAATGAACGAACATTTTAACAGTTTTTCGTACCGAAATTTGCCGCAAGTATTTGGTTGCGGCGATATTAACAAAATATCAAAAAATTACAATAAAAGTTTAAGTAAATTGTTAAAATGCATGTATGAAGTTGGAATAAGTGTTAATAAGTGTGAATATATGTAAATACATTAATCAACCGGTCGCGAGAAGCCACAAACATGGCGTGGGTCCATTGCATTTTCCACCGAGATTGAATTACTGTTATATGCAAAGAAAAACTTCAGAGAAAAAATTGTGAAATAATGATAATGAGAGTGATGCACGTGTGTATGTAGGTTTTGGAAATTAAATATATTTTCACCCAAGAATAATAATGCATTTTCTGAAGTTGATAATTGAATGTGTATTACCAACAATTTACCATGTCAGTAAAATAAAGACGTCTCAATAAAGACGCGTTCAAATAAATATTGCAGGTGATGGAAGGTCGGCTTCAGTATAATGCGCCCGCCGTATTTATTTTCAAACCACAAAGGGCCGTTTATTCAACCTCTGATTAAGCTAACCGGTGGATAAAGGTCCGGTTAAGTTGTGTACTGCATTATCGAATGCATGTAAAAAGTGTGGATTGATGAAGTCGACAAAGATGTTTAACCGGGCTTTAACCGTGGTTAGCGTTAATCAGAGGTTGAGTAAACGACGTTTCAATGAATCCTTCAGGAAAAGTCTGTGAATAATAATTTTACTAGTTATAACACTCCCAACTACGCAAAATTAACGTAAATCTCTCCAGATGTAACTCCAGAAAGGGAGTTCTGTCGGCTGAGGGTTACTTTTCAAAGCGCGGCGGCCTTCGAAATGCATAAGGGTGTTCTACGCAAAAATACTGTGTTATTAATGAATTATAAGTTTCCGCAAGATTTCGTTTGCATTTTCGTGATCTATCGCCAAAAAAAAGAAACGAATTTATAATTTTATTATCGATATAAGGCCATAGATCATATATATATGTATATTTTGAGAGCTTTTTGGCCGGTAATAAATAAGCAAAACTAAGTTTTCTTATTTTCTCCTACGCGTTTCGGCTTGATTCTCAGCCTTCATCAGGGAGTCTATTTATTTAAACAATTAAAAAGAAGAAAACACACAACATAAATACACAGACTGATACTATATACATATACATACATAAATAAATAAATTATATGACATCAATAAATATTATACCTAAAAATTGAACACTTTTAAACAAAATACTTTTCACTTACATTTTAAATATTCAACAAGTTACATTACACTACATTTATATATTTATATATATATACATAATTATCGTGGTCTATGTTTCCTACTGTCATTCGTCAATTCTATTTCTACTCGTTAGTATTGATCTGTAGGCGCAATTTATGTTATCGACGTCCTCTTTGAAATTCATTGTATTTTGTATTTGTTGCTGTATTCGCAGACTTTCTAATGTTAATCTTGTTCTTGTTCTTTTTTCTATGTCTAATATTCTTGTGTTATCAAAGTCTGCTACATGTCCCGTGTTGGTTAAGTGTTGCGCTAATGCTGTGGTCGACTTTCTGTTTTTAACGTCTGTTTTATGTTCGCCTATTCTTATTCCTAATGCACGTTTTGTTGTGCCTATATATTTTTTGTTGCAAAGATCATTTTCGTTTCCTTTACATGTTATTTCATAGACTACGTTGTGTTGTTGTTCTTTGGTTATTTTGTCTTTTGTTTTGCTAAATATTTTGCTAAGAGTTTGGTGTGGTTTTGGTGCAAAGGTTAGCTTGTCATTTCGAATACACTTGTGTAAAGTTTTGTTGTCTGTTAAGCCTTGTATAAATGTCACTCCCATAAATATTTTGTTGCTATTTTTGTCAGTTCTTGCTATATTTTTGTTGTATGTTTTTTGTCTGTGTTTTGTTGTTGTTATCCATCTTTCTATTGTTTTTGTCGGATATCCATTTTTAAGCAATATATTTTTGATTTTCGTTTCATTTTCTTTTCTGAACGCCTGGTCGACCAGGCCTGATCGGGGTATCCATATATATTTTACACTATACGGATATCTCAATCGGTTCCCGGGATTGAGGCCAAAACATGGACCTAAATAGCCCCCGAAATATTTTTTACCATTATTGGTATCAAATTAAAGGTATCAATCAGAGCTTCAATAGGGAGTCCATTCCATTCCAATTTTCCAGTCGGTTCTCTAGATAGAGACCAAAACGTGGACCCGGATGACCCCAAATATTTTTTCGTAATATTGGTATCAAATTAAAGGTGCTGATCAGGGTATCCATATATATTTTACACTATACGGATATCTCAATCGGTTCCCGGGATTGAGTCCAAAACATGGACCTAAATAGCCCCCGAAATATTTTTGACCATTATTGGTATGAAATTAAAGGTATCAATCAGAGCTTCAATAGAGAGTTCATTCCATTCCAATTTTCCAGTCGGTTCTCTAGATAGAGACCAAAACGTGGACCCGGATGACGCCAAATATTTTTTCGTAATATTGGTATCAAATGAAAGGTGCTGATCAGGGTATCCATATATATTTTACACTGTACGGATATCTCAATCGGTTCCCGGGATTGAGTCCAAAACATGGACCTAAATAGCCCCCGAAATATTTTTGACCATTATTGGTATCAAATTAAAGGTATCAATCAGAGCTTCAATAGAGAGTTCATTCCATTCCAATTTTCCAGTCGGTTCTCTAGATAGAGACCAAAACGTGGACCCGGATGACCCCAAATATTTTTTCGCAATATTGGTATAAAATTAAAGGTGCTGATCAGGGTAGCCATATATATTTTACACTATACGGATACCTCAATCGGTTCTCGGGATAGAGGCCGAAACATGGGCCTAAATAGCCCCCGAAATATTTTTGACCATTATTGGTATCAAATTAAAGGTATCAATAAGAGCTTCAATAGAGAGTTCATTCCATTCCAATTTTCCAGTCGGTTATCCAAAATATATTAGTAATCATGATGTACACCGATATGTGCACCGGATGGCCATGGAAAGTTGTTGATAAAGAACGTGAGATGGGGAGAGAGAGAGAGTAGTATAAGAGGAGGAAGAGATAGGGGGAACGGGGAATGCTGACTGGTGGGGAGACCGATAGGGAAGGGAGTGGCATAGTGTGATTTGTCGCAGCGAAGTGGGACGGGTATTTGCTAGTTAAAATATATCTTCACCAAAGAATAATAATGCATTTTCTGAAGTTGATAATTATTGTTTGACTACTATAAAAAAGCAACTAACGAATTATGAATGTGTATTACCAACAATTTACCATTTCAGTAAAAACTTTCGTCTCAATAAAGACGCATTCAAATAAATATTGCTCGTGGTGGAAGGTCGGCTTCAGTATAATGCGCCCGCCATATTTATTTTCAAACCACTAAGAATGTTTCAATGAATCCTTCAGGAAAATTTCTGCGAATGATAATTTTACTAGTTATAACACTCCCGACTACGCAAACTTACTGTAAATCTCTCCAGATCTAACTCCAGAAAGGTAGTTCTGTCGGCTTACTTTTCAAAGCGCGGCGCAGTGCATAAGGGTGCTCTACGCAAAAATATTGTGTTATTAATGAATTATAAGTTTCCGCAAGATTTCGTTTGCATTTTAGTGATCTATCGGCAAAAAAATAAACGAAAAATTCCGGTGCCGGGTACATTGTTATTGAAATTTTCCCCTGTTTTTGTATACAATTTGCTTTTATGTAGTTCAAAATAATTCTATGAAAAACAGAAAAAAGGACAATGTAAAGATTTCTTTCACGCAGAATTAAGACTATTATTTTTATTTTCAGCCTCTAATTAAATTTACGCTTGTTTACTTAAAGTAAAAGGATTGCTATGATCCCTTAAAACTTTTCTCTCGTTTATCAGATTCCTTTGCTCTTCTTCCTCCACTAATATAGCTGCTATCGCAATAGAATCCTTTATTTTATTATTTAAATAAATAGTTTTTAGTAAAATAAACTAACGATGTGTTTGCTTTTATCAAAAAGATAAGAAACGTCAGAAAATCCCGCTCAATTCCGCCAGCCAGATTTAGAAAGGTAGGCGCATACGTGAATTCAGAACTTTAATATTGTAATTGGTATAGTTTAATGTCAAAATAATGTTTCGCCTTGGTAAAAATCTGTGTTCGCTTGGGACTCGCCCATTCCTGTGGGCCATAGTGTGAATTTGCTTTGATTTAGACATTACACTGTACCCTTCTAAATAAAAAAAGTAGTTTCTGAATTCGCCGCTGCGCCTACCTGTCTTGAATTTCGCATCAGTACTTGGCAACACTGATTCGAACACGGTTCACATATTTGGCTACACTAAACTTCGAACCGTCGGGGTTGCTGATGCCATTTTCGATGAGTTCGGCGCCGTGGCTTTCGGCATTTCGGTGCCGCCGACGGCGATGGTGATACACACAACATACATATGTATGTATGTGCATAGGCACTTGGGTGCATATGCGTATATACATATGTATGGATATACCCTATAAGACAGTGATAGTCATTTGATATATCATTTTAGGTGCACGTTTGATGGAAATTTCTGTCACACACTGCCTACAAGTTTCCATCATTTTTATATGGACGGTGTGAAAAATGTGATGAAAACATTTGTGTCCGTGTCTCTTTCCATCAATCATGTTCTCCAAATGATGTATCAAATGACTATCACTGCTATATGTGTTATATGCGAATTCTGTAACTCCGTCTCATCTCAAGTTACAAAATTTTAGACATTTTTAGTGACTTGAGCCATTTTTGGTATTCTGTAAGCCACAGTCACTCAAAATTTCACCAAAGACTGTGGTGAAAATGTACTGAGACTGTTTGAGATAACAAAATAATTTAACGAATACTCACTAATCGATTACATACGAAAATAGGTTTTGGAAATGAGTTTATGAGCAATATATTGCTTGTAACGTAAAACATTGAAATATCGATAAATATCGTATCACATCAGTATTTACACTTGATCGAAATGGCGGAAAAAAGTAAGTTAGCAAAACCAGCAAAATTTTATTATTTTGCTAATTTCATACAAATAAACTTGTTTTATTACAGAAAATAGCCAGCGAACAAGCAAAGAGCAAACAAGTTGTAGGTTTTTATAAATGTTTACGCTTTATTTAGTTCACCTCAATGTTTTGTTTATTTTGTGACCTCCTTAACACCAGGTCACTATTTAGTGACGTACTTTTTGAGACTTGAGACGTGAGCCCGCTTACAGAATAGCAAATTGTCTCAAAATCAATCTCACCACGAAAAAGTCTCCAAAAGTCTCTATTAGTCACGGTGGGCAGGAAGCGGCGATAGGTTGCATGAAAATGTCGCCAAAAAAGGAAAGTGGGGTTGTGTTATGTGATGTTTATAGATGAAACATCCGTTGAAATTAAAATCCGAGCTGCTCCTTTTTCAAGGATATCCACATTTTTTGTTTTTTTTGAAAGGATCAAATATTGACGAAATCGAAAATTCGCCAAAGTCAAAATTTTTCCGATTTCAGTACATTATCTGGTAGCTAAAGGATACAAGAAAAGGTATTAAAAAGAAAACAGGACACCTGTAGTGGAAAAATCCAATGTGAACAGGACCTAAAGTGTAACCACTGAAATATAAAATAACACAAAAAGAACCCACTTTAATTTGCGTATAACTCCTAAAATGTTAACTCTACGTGAAAACTACTTAGGATATGTTTCATTCGGAATAAATAAAGCAATATTTCTTTAATATACAATTTTGATGTACCTGCAGTGCTTAATGTACTTTGGTGCATCTAAAGTGAAAATTTCAAAAAAAGTACGTTTTTTTTATGGTGCTAATTTAAGTTCAAATATTTTGCTAGTTTATGTAAATATTTTAATCTAATAATCCAATTCTCATTCTTACATATTTATACGTTAATATTAAAAAGAATTTGAGCTGAAATACTCGCTAGCTGTGCACGGTGGGCGGTAAGTAACAATAGGTTGCATGAGAATATCGACAAAACGATGGCCGGCTAAAAACTTACGTAAAATAATATTCTAATCTACTTCATAAACACACAGCAAGCGTGAATAACATCTCCAACTTTTTTTTTAAACGAAAATTAGTACCAGCGCGCAGCTAGGCACATATTCGTTGGGCCATCGTTTTTCCGATATTTCCATGCAACCTATTGTTGGTTCCCGCCCACCGTGCATAGCTAGCGCGTATCTCAGCTCTTACTTTTTTTGATTATTAACCTATAGATATGTAGGAATGAGAATTGGAGCATTAGATTAAAATATTTACATAAACTAGCAAAATGTTTGAACTTAAAATAGCACCGCATCCATGATCACCGCAAAAAAGAAAAATTGGGAGCTAAGCGCGGAGCCAACAAAAAAATTTTTGCGAGCGGAACTAACAAAAAAAAAAAAACCTTCGCTCCGATGCCCTGATAGCAAAGAAGCGCAAGATGATTGTGGCGATGCACCTACATGCAGCAAAATGCAACTACATCCAGCAGTTGATTGTGACGGGGCTATAATTCATTCATCCTTTCATTCATTTATTCGTTATATATATGATGATGTAAGTATATACATACCAAGGATGGGCATTTTTCAACTACCACTCATTTTCGTTCGCTCCGATGCCCTGATAGCAAAGAAACGCAAGATGATTGTGGCGATGCACCTACATGCAGCAAAATGCAACTACATCCAGCAGTTGATTGTGACGGGGCTATAATTCATTCATCCTTTCATTCATTTATTCGTTATATATAACTTATTAAGAGACTGTTTACTTTTGTTTTGTATTTATTTTCCGGTCAGCGTGTCTGAGCCGGTGAGTTCCCAAATTAAAAACTAAAAACTTATCCATCTAATCTACTGATATTTATAGCTACATAAATCTAAATCTAAAGTCGCCGCAGTTGCTGCTGTTATTGCTGGTGGGAGCGACGCTGACTGCGCTGTGACTGAACTGTGATGTTTACGTGGAAAACACCTGCAACCTGTGTCGCTGGTGGGAACAGTGCTGGCCGTGCCTTACCTGCTATTATGATTTCTTAGAACCGTATGCAACTAAAGTGCACCTGCAGGTTGGTGTATTGCAGATTCGGGAATTTGAAATTGTTGACCATCGCTTGTGATGGGAATATGCCAGCTCAGCCATTCTACTGTTGGCTTCGAGCTGCATGTGTTAACTCCTCCCCTTCTAAATGAAGGACGTCCTCGGACTTTTTTAGGTTATCAATGACAGCTTCTATATCTCGTTTTTGACGTCTTATGGTTTTCTTCTGACGTAGTTTGAGGATGAAGTAGCAACCAATCAAAATGGTGATAGTAACTAAACCTGATAGCACCGGCCACAATACAGTTCTTAGCTGAATTTTTTCAATGTATCTTAGGTTCTCCGCGCTAATTCGCCGGAGGTATGGTAGGCTCAATATTTCATGATGGTTGGTAATATTCAAAAGAGTTGTTGTTGCTGAATTTGGCAGCTTCTTCAATATGCCCAGTTTATTTTTGTAATAAGATCCATTAATTTGGACCTCGTCTTCAAAGGTGAGCAGGTAAGTACCGGTAACGGTTTTTTCAGAACCATCGTTTAATCTGATCACAGCGGTATTGTCATTGATAACTATTATACCCTCATCAACCACTGTAATTGGTTCAAGGTGGCTGGGGCGCGTACCGCAGTGAGCTACATTTCCTGAATGGAGTTGCTGTGCGCATGTTGTGCTATTCAGTTTTTTGCAGAATGTGGAAGTAAGTGCCGTAGTACAGTTTCCAAGGGCCAAAATCCGATTATCACAGTCAGCGATGTTGTTATCATTCCCAAAGTGCAGGACAGTTTCGTTATGTTGAACAGGAAGCAGGAAAATTCGCTTACATACTAATATAGGTTTAGGATATTTTATTAGAAAATATAAAAACTTATTATCTAACAGGACCTTAATGCTTGATACCTCCATTAAATCTGTTACAGTTGTGTTTGTAGAGTGCATGTTAGTTATATCTTTTATATCATCAAAATTTAATATTGAAGGGTTAATAACGCCAATCCTTGCAAGGGCAATGGTTGAAATCAAGGTTTCAATTTCGGAAATTAAAATTCTATTTCTGGCAAGCAATGTTTCATATAAATGTTCAGTGTCAATATGTTGCGCTTTTATGTTTTTTGTGATTATGTTCACTGTGTCTGTTAGCTTATTAATTTTTTCACGTACTACCGTATTTATTTCTATTTGCTTATTTTCAGAGTTAATTAGTTCTTGTTGTCGGAATTTCAGATTTTCAAAATCATCGAAGTCTGGTGTCCCTGCTATGACTTTCAAAGCTGTTCCTAAAATATTTATGCTTCGAGTTTGTCTGTGTTGAATATCAAACGTTGCCAAAAGTGTTTTTATATGTGTTATATCTGAGTCCAGTAACATTCTCATATGGGATGCAGGGAAAAGTTTCGTTAGTTTCTTTGTTTCTTCGGCTATTTCCATATACGTATCGATATTAGTTGTATGCTTTAGAAAGTTAACATCTTGCCAGATAGTTACAAATCCGTCCTGAATTGGTATGTAATTAGAGTTCGAGTAGTTTGTCAGTTTCGCTGCCGTCGACCCAATCAGAAGTATCACCAAAAGAATCCTGCAAATTTACGAAAGTTACTAATGATAAAACTATTTTATATTGTCCTTGTGGACCACCCTCCCTCTAATCAAGACTGTGGTCCCCAAGTCTGCCTCTACCCTTTCCTCTGTGTATAGAGGTGTAAGCTTATTACCTAGTCTTTTGTTGGATTTAACCAACACACGTTCTCCCACATCAAACACCCTATTTTGTCTGGTGGGGTTATTCCTGTCTAACTGTGCTTGTTGGGCTTTAATTAATTTATCCTGTATCTCCTCTCGCAATTCCTGCGGCGAGTCGTGAATTATGTCAACGGGTTTTTTGTTTGTCACAGAATGGATTGTTCGATTATATTCAAATGTTGCCAATAATATAAGTTCGACCGTTTCGTCAATTTTCTTTTCCATTTTCAGACATCTCGCAATTTCCGCAAGTGTACTATGGAAACGCTCAACTTGACCGTTTGAGGTACTGTGCAGCGGAGGCGCATTCACAATATCGACATTAAACTGATTTTTCAACAGTGACCTTATCGTTTCGGAATTGAATGATGGCTCATTATCGCAGTAGACAGTCTTCGTACCCGGAAATATGTTCATTAATTGTAGAATTGGGCCTTTCAAATCCGCAATAGTGCGAGATAGTATGTGTTGAACCACCGCAAATTTAGAGAATTTATCAATACAAGTAAGGAAGTATTTTTTGTCTGTAGAAAAAATGTCGATATGCAGCATTTCTCCAGGATAGGTCGCTATTGGAGTTACCCCCAATGTCTGCTTACGAGGGTGCCTGTCGTATTTGGACTTGTTGCAAATTTTACAGTTTGCGACAATTTCGTTTGCGAGTTTGGTCATTTTTGGAAAATAGTAATCACAGAGGATCTGTTTTACGTTTTCTTGAGCCGCCCTGTGGGCTCGATTATGCTCGGCTGTAACTATCTCCCTTTGCTCGTCCTTGTTAACAATGTCCGACACCATGCGTTTACAGTGCCAAAACTTTGTTGCCGGAAAATATGTAACTAATTCATTTTGAATGATTGCCAATGTTGGCAGATCGCAATATATTGCGTTCACTACGTTTGGATTTACGACCACCTTAATCTCGTCAACAAGTGTCTTCCTGTCAGTGAACTGAATTTCGTGGCGAGTTTTTTTTCCGAAATATATGAAGTTCCGTCTCAAGTCAAGGCTCGCTTCCTCTAGAACAATCTGGTTTCGGAAACAATTGAGTGGTTTTTCTGTTGATTCTATTGTATGCGATAGCGAAATTTCGCTATGGATGGTAGCCAAGTCGGACTGCACGTCCTCTTCCAGGACATGGATGTTTTGTCGTGACAGTGCGTCAGCAACGTAATTCTCCTTACCAGGCTTATAAAATATTTGAGCGTTGTGCTCATCAATAAAAGCTTTCCAGCGCTTAATTTTGGCGTTTGGATTTCGGTCTGAAACCGCAAACGTGAGTGGCTGGTGATCTGTATAAATATTAAGATTTTTAACACCATAAAGGTAATTTCTAAGGCTCTTGAGAGCCCAGACAATCGCCAATAGCTCGCGCTCATTAGTAGCGAAGTTTTGTTCTCGATCTTTCAGGGTCCTAGAGATCATCGTTATTGGCCTCCCATCCTGAGATAGAACCGCCCCTATACCTAATGAAGAAGCATCCGTCGTTAGATCGAATGGCTTTTTAAAATCAGGGTAGGGTAATACAACATCCTCAGATGCCAAGACCTCCTTTAGTTTGTTAAAGGCCTGCAACTGTTTTTCATCCAATTTTATTTTAATTTTCTTGGATTGTGTGGCCTTAACTTTCCCGTTTTCTCCCTTAAGGATATCCGTCAAAGGCCTTGCTATTGTTGCAAAATCCTTAATAAAACACCTATAGTAACTTGCAAGTCCTAAGAAGGACCTGATATTAAACAATGTGGAGGGCTCCTCGTAGTTTCGAATTGCTTCGATCTTACTAGGACTCGTCTTAATACCATCCTTAGATACAACGAAACCCAAGTATTCCACACTTTGTTTGAAGAAGTGTGATTTTTCCCGTGAGACCCTCATATTTGCCTCGTATAATCTGCGCAAAACCCACTCAATATGTTCGACGTGTCTTTCTTCGTTTTCAGAAAAAATAATCACGTCGTCGACGTAAACGTAACAGCACTTTCCTATCTGTTCCCGAAGCACGTCGTCGATCGCTCTTTGAAAAATGCTAGGTGCATTCTTCAATCCAAAAGGAAGCCTACAGAACTCGTATTTCCCGTTGCCAACCGAAAAAGCGGTTTTTTCCCTATCCTTTTCGGCAAGTGCTATTTGGTGGAAGCCTGATTTGAGGTCAAGTGTTGTGAAATACTTGGCCTTTCCCAAGTTTGACAATATGGCCGTAATGTTGGGTATGGGGTATTTGTCGTCGATAGTTTTTCGGTTCAACTTTCTAAAGTCTATAACAAGGCGCTTTTTTGCATTGCCCTGACTATCCTTGCCCTTTTTATCCACGACCCAAATCGGGTTGTTGTATGGTGATCTAGATGGCCTTATTATGCCATTCCTCAATAAGTCCTGAACTTCTGTGTTCACAAAATCGGCCACACCCATAGGGTATGGGTATAGCTTAGAATATACTGGGTCGTCACTCTCAGTGCGAATAGTGGCGACAATGTTTGTATTATATGGAAGAGCCTCATTTGGGTCTGAAAAAACTCTTACTAAACTTTTAATCATTTTTTGAAATTTGGTTCTCACCACCTCCGGAACCTCAACATCTTCCACTTGGGTGAAGTTTACATTACCACACTTTAGGAATTTTAGCTCTTCAGAACCATAACTCGTTGTAATTTTTTTATTCTTAAAATCTAAAGTAGCATTGGTCTGCGTAAGCAGGTCAAGCCCTACTATTCCGTCGAAAGTTGAAAGCATTGGGAGCAAAAAAAAGGTACTGTTTGTACCAAACAAGTTCACCATGCATTTTTCTTTAACGTCATTAAAGCCATGAATTGACTTTACTAAGAACCTATTTTCTACTGGTACTACATTTCTAAGTTCCTTCAGGGGCTTAATGTAATTTTTCGATGCTCCTGTATCGATTAGTAATCGAATTGTTTTCCCTGCAATTGTCCTTTCAATGAAAGGTAGCAGGGAGTTTTCTCTAAAAAATTTATTTGTTCTGATTCAGACAGTTCTTCCTCTATTGCTGCAGCCTCTGAATTTGCCACAGCCCGATATTCTTCGTCCTCCTGGCCTGAGGATAGATGGTTGATCCTTTGCTGTTTTGGTGCCGTAAATCGAGCGGAGCCACTATTTGGCCTCTTCGCAGCCTGCCCATATTCTTTATTCTGGTTTGCGTAAGGCTGTACTGAGCCCCGTGATGGGAAACTGTTATTGGGTCGATGTTGCGTGCTCTGACTATAGCGAAGTGAATGATCGACCTCCATTGGCTGCACCGGTTCTACCTTTTGGGGTGACTTATTATTAAGGCCCTGGGCTCTACTGAAATGTGGATTTTTTGTAGGATAGACATCCTTGACTGGGGTTCTTCCACCAGGACCCTTTTCTCTAGACTGTTGTCTTACCTCAGATTTTTGGGCCCTATCCTCTAAACTCCTAGCATAAGTACTGGCAAACAAGTACCGCTCATGATTTGATTCTACTTCCTGTGCGAGTGCTAAAGCAGATGGTAAGTCGGTAGGTCGTGCCGAAAACAATACATCACAAAGTGGCTTTTTCGTACCTGAAATAAACACACGCAAGGCGTCCATCCTATACTTCTCGTTGAGTGATGCAGCCATTTGTTTATCGTGCGTCATGATTGTTTTGTTGGTGAGAAGTGTCAGTTTCTTCTCAACCTCGTCGTAATACTGTAGGAGAGTCAGGCCCCCTTGGCGAAGGTTTGAGAGCTCCTGTTCAATCAAGTAAATGGGTCGTTTGTCACTGTATGTAAAGTCGAGGCGACTGATTATGGCTTTGAAATTTAATACCGTATTAAAAGATGCCAACACCATGTCTGCCGGTCCCTTCACTTTATTCCTAATTATGGCAACAGCCTGGTAATGTTTACTGCTGCCTTCATATTTTTCAAAAATTTTGTAGGCCGTCTGTGCTGCCTGTCGCCAGGAAACATAAAATTCCTGCTTACCATCGAAATCCGGTAAGGACTTCACGATGTCAAGTGGTTCGTCACACTGTCTGCCAGGGATTACCTCTATTTCTTTGTATGCTTCTACTTCAGGTGCATTAATCTTTACCTCATTGATGCGCTGACTAATATCTGTCAACCTCTCTTCGAAACTCTCTCTCTGCACGGCAAGTGCAGCACTAATGGCACTATCTATTAGTGCTTTAAGCTGATTTGCATCTAAAGCCATTTTTGTATGCCAATTCTCTTGATTACTATTAATGCTAAATTTTCGTCTATTAACCTCTATTTCCGTTATCTTATCCAAGAGTTGGTTCAATTCAAAATCACTCATGAAAAATGTTTAAAAAAAAAATTATCAAATTGATTCACAAGTTTCCCGTGCAAGGATCTTCGTTGAATTCAATGGCCAAAAATTTAAAACAAGATCAAAATATATCTTTATTTCCTCCTTTTTTTTTAAACTTCACAATTTGTTCAATGGCCAAAATTTAAAACAAGATCACAATTTATCTTTGCTTTTTTCTTCTTTTTTTTTTTGCACTCTACTTACATTTTAAAATCTTATAATATTATCTATGTATATAATTATTGATGTTGGATGTTGATGTCCTGATTGTCCTGGTTGTCCTTTCCAAGGGATGATGAGATTTGACAATTTGATGTTATACGATTTTCGGGTTCGTTTTACTTTTTCACCACGCGACCGTGGCCCCACGTTATGGGCGCTACTTATTAAGAGACTGTTTACTTTTGTTTTGTATTTATTTTCCGGTCAGCGTGTCTGAGCCGGTGAGTTCCCAAATTAAAAACTAAAAACTTATCCATCTAATCTACTGATATTTATAGCTACATAAATCTAAATCTAAAGTCGCCGCAGTTGCTGCTGTTATTGCTGGTGGGAGCGACGCTGACTGCGCTGTGACTGAACTGTGATGTTTACGTGGAAAACACCTGCAACCTGTGTCGCTGGTGGGAACAGTGCTGGCCGTGCCTTACCTGCTATTATGATTTCTTAGAACCGTATGCAACTAAAGTGCACCTGCAGGTTGGTGTATTGCAGATTCGGGAATTTGAAATTGTTGACCATCGCTTGTGATGGGAATATGCCAGCTCAGCCATTCTACTGTTGGCTTCGAGCTGCATGTGTTAACTTATATGATGTAAGTATATACATACCAAGGATGGGCATTTTTCAACTACCACTCATTTTCAACTACCACTCAAATTGAGTGGTAATTAAATCCTGATCAATTTGAGTGGTAGTTGAATTTTGAATCAACTACCACTCAAATTTGGTGCTCGAAACCTATTTAGGCAGTGGAATCATTGAGAAGTTAATCAACACATCAGCTTGTGGTGAAATGTATGTACATACATATGGAGGTGAGTATATGTGAGTCGTTAGTTTTGAAATTGGCATAAGTGAACAAGATTTGAACTAGAAATTGAAATAGGGGTGAACTAGAAAGTGAACTAGAACGAACTAGTAGATGAACTTGAATATCTACAACTACTATTTTAATGTACATGTCCTTCCCTTGAATTCTGTATACTTAATGTACATACATATGTATAAGTTATACGCATACATATACATATGTATGTATGCAAGTTTTTCCATAAGCTTTTTTGGGGTTTGGCTGACTTCTGTGCACTTTTGCTACCAACACTAAAGTTGAGTGGTAGTTGAAAATCGAGTTAAATCATGAATTTAACTACCACTCAAATTGAGTGGATCAGTTGCAGGCTGAGTGCACTCAAAATTAGTTGAATCATGCCCAACCCTGATACATACATATGTATGCGCAAATGCTTGGCAAAGGCAACTGCGGAAATCTGCTTGCATTTCCTGCCATACAACGTAGACGTTTGTTGAAATTTTAGATTTTTTGCATTTCAACTCGCGCGGATGATGGGATCACGTACTAAAGTATTTTTTATTTGAAATAAAGTTTTGATTCAAAATAATAATAATTTTATTCAAATCAAAAATGTATTAAGAATCTTGATTCGAAATCAAGTTTGAATCAAGAATCAAAAAAGATTTTTGACTCTTTTGAGAATTGAATAACAAATCAATTTTATCTTTGATTTGAAGATAGTTTGAATCACGAATCAAAGGGTATTTCTGATTCTTTTGTGAAACGAATCACAAATAAAATTTATCTTTGATTTGAAAATATTTTAAATCAAGAATCAGAAAATATTTTTGATTAGTGATTCAATCAAATCAAAATCACGCAACCCTGCGTATGAATGTGTGTTTTTGAATATATATACACATTGGAGCACTCAAGGAGGGTTTGGGGTTAAACCGCCCTCCCCCCCCAAAATTTGACAACACCATAAAAAAATAATTTTATAGAAGATGGTACACGCACAAATATTCGTCTAAATACATGTTGTAAAATCTATGAACTACTGATTATTTTTATTATGTTTATTTAGTACACAGAGTATTATAGTTTTAATCACATAACGGTGGAATGTAACATATATCAAAATGATCAGGGTGAGAAGAGAAATCGGTTGAGCCATAACCGTCCGTCGGTATCTCAGCCACTAATATAGCTGGAATGATAAAATTTCACCCACGTATTGAGCTCAGGCTCTTATAAAGAAGTTTGTTGAAATTTTGGAAAATGGGCGGTACCACGCCAACTTATTAAGAGGAAAACATTGAAAGGTTTATAAGCCATAACTCAGAAACCGTAGCAGATATATCGATGAAATTTAATTATAATATAATACAATGGCGCTATTATAACTCTGACGAGTTTTATGGCCGAGCTTCTCTCCCGATTCCAGGTGTGCTCCTTTTGTTTTCCTAATAATTGGGTGGACCTACAGTTTTATGCCGGCTCCGAACGGCGAATGTATTTTTTGTGAGAAGTTTTTTCATGGCAGAAATACACTCGGGGGGTATGCCGCCCACTGCCGAGAGGTGACCGCTGCTCTTAAAAAACCCAGTAATTGGATTTTTACTAATTAGAAAAATTTTTTGGTGTTTGCTCGGACTGGGGTTTGAACCCGAGACCTCTAGCTTAGCAGACGAGCACTCTACCCACTGCACCACAGCGGCCATACGCGATGAAATTTGGTACGCGTAATTTACTTACTTAGGAAAATGTTTGGACGAAAAATTGCCAAAATCGGTTGACGACCACGCCCCAATTTATATAGGGGAACTTTTAAGGGGCCTAATACAAACATTTTAAGCGATATCTTTGTCAAATATAAAGATATGTCATTGAAGGTTTGTGTCATGAGTCCTATAGACATAAAACAAAAAACATAAAAATTTTGGAAAATGAGCGTGGTACCACCTCCCTTTAGAAGCAGGAATATTCGCCATTTCGGAGCCCATAACTCGACAAATAATCGATTTATTATGACAAAAATCAGTTTTTACACTTTTATAACTTGTGGTAATACATGCTCAAAATTTTAGCGAAATCGCCTTACGACCACGCCCAATTTTATATATGGGTATCATAAAGGGGCCTAATGCAATGAATTGAGATTTAAAAGGTGCTTTTGTTTAATGTGTGCATACGTAGGTCCACACCCCAAACATAAATTTAAGTAAAAATTGTCTGGACGAGTTTTAAGTATTTTTTATTTAATTTTCCGTTGGATATTGAAATCCCCCCCAAAATATTTTTCTGTGTGCGCCACTGTATATAAATACATATATTTCGATTATATTCGAAGTATTCGCAAGTAGTGTACACTATTAGAGCCTATACACACTTGCGACTCAATCGATTTGGTCGAAATGGACTGTTGTATTCACACTACTCCAACTATTTAGTCGAATCGGTGGCAGCTATTCACAATAGAGACTAAATAGTCGGGTGATTGACAATGACATAGTGTTGCCAATGTTCACATTTTACACAGTGAAGTATTAAATTGCTTAAGAGCCTATACACACTTGCGACTCAATCGATTTAGTCGAATGTTGATTTGCATGGGAATGTATGGAAGCATTCACACTACATTCAATTAGTTGTACAACTGAAACAGTTGGATTTGCAGCCCAATTTCATTCCAACTGAAACAGTTGTACAACTGCTTGATCAGCAAGGCGCCCTTCTACGTATTCACACTTGAGACAATTTAGTCGAACGACTACAACAACAACAGTGATATTCGTAGTGGAAAGAGTTGCCATGCTGACAGAACTACTTTTATTTCACTTTTGGTAAATTGTAGAGATTGAATATTTCAATTAATATTTTCAAAACAAAAGGTTCGTTTCTTATTAACTACACCATTTCCAGATGGATTTTAGAAAGCGTTAACTGGATTTTAGAAAGGGGAAATTGGATTTTAGAAATGTCAATTGGATTTTAGAAAGGGGAAATTGGATTTTAGAAATGTCAATTGGATGTTAGAAAGCGTTAAAAGGATTTTAGAAAACAAAATTGGATTTTTGAAAGCGTGAATTGGATTTCAGAATGTGCGTTTATAATAAATTTTACACAGAATTTTTCGAATAGAAATTCTTTATTGCGTATGAAAGTATAAATTAATAATTATATAAATTTTCGAAAATCCAATTTACAGTTTCTAAAGTCCAATTTCCCTTTTCTAAAATCAAATCGACATTTCTAAAATCCAGTTGACGCTTTCTAAAATCCATCTGGAAATGGTGTAGTTATAGACAAGAATTATCTAACTAAGGATATTTACTTCCGTTTTCATATGTTTCTTGATATTGTTGTTCTCTTCAAATGTCATTAATCGCATTTTAAAATAGAAATAATGAAAATGAAATTTCATGAAAATTATTAATGGCTGATTTTTACTATTTTTCCGTTTCTTGTACTTCTGTTCGTTTCGCCTTTATGAGCGTAATTCCTTCCGTTTTTCTCTTTTCATTTACTTGACAGCTAGTTGCTAGTTTAATAAGAAACAAAGCCAAACAATGTATGCACTTTTTGTTTATTTTATTGTTTTTTATTTATTAATCAAGTTGACAGCTGACAAGAAGGTGCTTTCATGTAAGAATGCAGATAAACTTTAACAATTTAATACTTCATCACTTTATATGAAGACCACTAATGTAAAATTTGCTGAGTAAAATGTGAACATTGGCAACACTATGTCATTGTCAATCGCACGACTATTTAGTCTCAAGTGTGAATAGCTGCCACCGATTCGACTAAATAGTTGGAGTAGTGTGAATACAACAGTCCAATTCGACCAAATCGATTGAGTCGCAAGTGTGTATAGGCTCTAAGTTTACCAGTTTATCTGCATTCTTACATGAAAGCACCTTCTTGTCAGCTGTCAACTTGATTAATAAATAAAAAACAATAAAATAAACAAAAAGTGCATACATTGTTTGGCTTTGTTTCTTATTAAACTAGCAACTAGCTGTCAAGTAAATGAAAAGAGAAAAACGGAAGGAATGACGCTCATAAAGGCGAAAGAACAGAAGTAAAAGAAACGGAAAAAATAGTAAAAATTAGCCATTAATAATTTCCATGCAATTTCATTTTCATTATTTCTAACTTTTTGGTTGCTTGTTTTTCCGACAGGGTAGGAATATGATGTATTGTGGAACGATTTTCCGTCATCCCTTGTCAAGTTTGGTTTGGAAACAAACCGGTTTCGGCTAATATGCGCCATCTTCAGTGTCTTCTTTCGTTCTGAGTTATTTTCTGTAAGTTCGATAGCATTTATAGTAACTACCTTCCGTCGTTTTGTTCAGGTACTTCGTGTTCATGTGATGTGTTCGTGCATTCGTGCGTTCGGGTGCCGTGTGTGTGTGTGTGAGTCTGTGTTGTGTGTTTAGGTATGCAAATCTATTTTTTTTTTTGTCATATTTTCATTATTGTACCCTCATTAACCAAGTAGGTAAAAGTCCGTTATTGTCCGTTTGTGTGTTGTTTTGTTTATGTCGGTTTTAGGTCTTTTGTCCTCTCTCGGGTATATTAGCTTAAGCGGTTCAAATAATGTATCCGATGCGGTGTTTATTTGTTCATTTATTATTTTACCTACGAATGTTTTTTGTTTGTATATCTCCATATTTTCTAATATGTTAAGTCGTCTTCCTTTATGCTGTATGTGGAGAATTTTAGCTGTTTTTCCTATTTTCATGGGTGTACACTTGTTTTCTGCCATGTGGTTGGCGAAATTTGATTCCACTGTCGTTGATGATTTTCTTATTTTCTTATTGTAATCCCTTATGTGTTCTCGATATCTCGTCTTGATTTGGCGTCCTGTTTGTCCTATATAACTGTTTTGGCATTCGCAAGTCAATTTGTATACGCCTTGTTTGTCAAAGAGGTCTTCCTTATTAATGTTGTTTCGTAGAAGTTTTCCCATATTGTTCCTCGTTTTAAATGCTGCATTAATGTTATATTTTTGGAAAACTTTAGCCAACTTGTAAGATGTTGCTCCGGTATATGATAGGACTGCCCATTTCTTCTCTTCTTTTTCTTTGGTTTCTGACTTTCTAGAATTTATGTTTTTTTGTATTTTCTTCACTAAACTTTTTTGATATCCGTTGTTCTCTGCGATTGTGTATATTGTGCTCAGTTCCTTGTTGTAAGCTTCTTTTTCTAACGGGGTTCGTTCAAGTCGTGTTAATAAATGTCTGAAAGCGGCGTTCTTGTGCTGTTGAGGATGGTTAGATTTATTGTGTATTATTGCATCTGTTGCTGTGGGTTTTCTGTATATTTCGTAAGTAAATTTGTTAGTCTCTTTGTTTATTTTAATTGTTAGGTCCAGGTAGTTGATTTTTCCATTTTTCTCTGTATCCATAGTGAATTTTATATTTTTGTGTTGGCTGTTGAGGTGCTCCAAAATTTGTTCTTCTTTATTTCCCGATATTAGGCAGATGACGTCATCTACATACCTGGCATAAAAATTGACTCCCAAATTTGCCGTCAGTTCTTCCATATAAATTTCCTCCAAATGTTGCATAAATACTTCCATAAGGATAGCTGATGTGGGGCTACCCATGCCTAGTCCGTGAGTTTGTCTGTATATTTTATTGTCAAATTTAAAATAATTCTGGTCCAGGGTTATTCTCAGCGTATTTACTATCTCCGTAGCAATGTCTTTGTTCGTTTTCTCTGTCAGTATTTTAGTTAAAGTTTTTAGTGTTTCTGTCGTTGGTATCGAAGGGTATAGATCCTTCACGTCAAATGATACCAGTTTTGAGTCCTTGGGTACGTTCAGGTTGTTCAGTTTGTTGACTAGTTCCGTCGTGTTTTTGATTGTGTATTTATTGGATAGGTCTAGTTTCTCGGTTAGTAGCTTGTTTAGGTGTTTTGATAGTCTATATCCTGGTGCCGACTTATGGTTTACTATTGGTCGCATAGGTGTTCCTGCTTTGTGGATTTTAGGTAGTGCGATCAGTGACGGGGCCGATGATCGGTCGTCAATGATACCAGTTTTGAGTCCTTGGGTACGTTCAGGTTGTTCAGTTTGTTGACTAGTTCCGTCGTGTTTTTGATTGTGTATTTATTGGATAGGTCTAGTTTCTCGGTTAGTAGCTTGTTTAGGTGTTTTGATAGTCTATATCCTGGTGCCGACTTATGGTTTACTATTGGTCGCATAGGTGTTCCTGCTTTGTGGATTTTAGGTAGTGCGATCAGTGACGGGGCCGATGATCGGACTCTTAGAGCCTATACACACTTGCGACTCAATCGATTTGGTCGAATTGGACTGTTGTATTCACACTACTCCAACTATTTAGTCGAATCAGTGGCAGCTATTCACACTTGAGACTAAATAGTCGTGCGATTGACAATGACATAGTGTTGCCAATGTTCACATTTTACTCAGCAAATTTTACAGTAGTGGTCTTCATATAAAGTGATGAAGTTTTAAATTGTTAAAGTTTATCTGCATTCTTACATGAAAGCACCTTCTTGTCAGCTGTCAACTTGATTAATAAATAAAAAACAATAAAATAAACAAAAAGTGCATACATTGTTTGGCTTTGTTTCTTATTAAACTAGCAACTAGCTGTCAAGTAAATGAAAAGAGAAAAACGGAAGGAATTACGCTCATAAAGGCGAAACGAACAGAAGTACAAGAAACGGAAAAATAGTAAAAATCAGCCATTAATAATTTTCATGAAATTTCATTTTCATTATTTCTATTTTAAAATGCGATTAATGACATTTGAAGAGAACAACAATATCAAGTAACATATGAAAACGGAAGTAAATATCCTTAGTTAGATAATTCTTGTCTATAACTACACCATTTCCAGATGGATTTTAGAAAGCGTCAACTGGATTTTAGAAAGGGGAAATTGGATTTTAGAAATGTCGATTTGATTTTAGAAAAGGGAAATTGGACTTTAGAAACTGTAAATTGGATTTTCGAAAATTTATATAATTATTAATTTATACTTTCATACGCAATAAAGAATTTCTATTCGAAAAATTCTGTGTAAAATTTATTATAAACGCACATTCTGAAATCCAATTCACGCTTTCAAAAATCCAATTTTGTTTTCTAAAATCCTTTTAACGCTTTCTAAAATCCAATTGACATTTCTAAAATCCAATTTCCCCTTTCTAAAATCCAATTGACATTTCTAAAATCCAATTTCCCCTTTCTAAAATCCAGTTAACGCTTTCTAAAATCCATCTGGAAATGGTGTAGTTAATAAGAAACGAACCTTTTGTTTTTAAACATTTTGAAAATATTAATTGAAATATTCAATCTCTACAATTTACCAAAAGTGAAATAAAAGTAGTTCTGTCAGCATGGCAACTCTTTCCACTACGAATATCACTGTTGTTGTTGTAGTCGTTCGACTAAATTGTCTCAAGTGTGAATACGTAGAAGGGCGCCTTGCTGATCAAGCAGTTGTACAACTGTTTCAGTTGGAATGAAATTGGGCTGCAAATCCAACTGTTTCAGTTGTACAACTAATTGAATGTAGTGTGAATGCTTCCATACATTCCCATGCAAATCAACATTCGACTAAATCGATTGAGTCGCAAGTGTGTATAGGCTCTTAAGGTCATGTAATTGTCGCTAAGAATAAGGGCCTTTTCACATTACTCGGTACGACATCGGATCGACATTTTTTGCTCGGTATTTTCAGCTTACCGAAACGATTCCGCGTTGCTGTGTTTTTCACACTTGTGGGAATACTTTCGGTGCGTAATCGGCAGAAAATAGGAAAACAAAGATCGAAATTTGCAAAACAAAATTTTTAACTTCAACAAAGCACTCAATAATAACAATAATGTCTTCTAGCGAAGATGAAGACATCATAACTTGCTACATTTATAGCCGAAACGAGTTTTTTACTGACTTTGTTGTTCTTCTTTTATTACGCCGCAAAAATGTATGCAGTAATTCCTCAAATTTTACTGACCGGTCTTACCGCGTTGCGGTATACCGAAATTAATCCGCTCCGCTTTCATGTATGCAACACTAATGTGAAAGTGCCAATTGAAATACATGTGGTCGGCAAGGTTTCGGTATACTTTCGGTAAAAAACAAAAATGTCGATCCGATACCGCACCGTGTAATGTGAAAGCGCTCTAAGTATTGTATTGGTTCCATTCGTGCAGCCCTTTAATATTGTGGCGAATATAATCGGTTCAGCTCACATCACTAAATGACTGAACAAATTTCTAAGGAAACTGCCAGATCTAGATGAAGAGACAGATATTTTCCAGTGTTGCCAGAATTATCCAGATTGCGTAGAAGCGTTAACATCAAGTCAAGTAAAACAAGTGTAGACTTTTTAGTCGTAAAATAAAGCGATGTGAATTAAGAAGTAAATAAAGACTTTTATTTAACAATTCAGCGATACGAACCCTATAGAAATAATCGAGCTATCGACAAATACGTAACAATTGGTGTCAGAATTGGAATTGTTAAATAAATTCCAGTACCAAGGATAACGAAGCAAGGATAACGAAATAAGGATAATGGCAAAGTTAAACGAACTGAAAATCCAAGAGCTTAAAAGGGAGTTAGAAAAGAGAAACCTGAGTACAAACGGCAATAAAATTGAACTACAGGCAAGGTTAAGGTTAGCTATGGAAGCATATAACATTAATGTAGATGAGTTTGATTTCAACGATGATGTGGAAGAGGTCCAAAAGGAAGAAACCCAGAAGGAAGAGGCTCCACATTCAGTAGCAAACGTAGACATGAATTCGATATTGGCTGTACTGGCAGAGATGTCAATAATTGGAGTGCGGAGGACAAAGTCGCTGCCCTGTTCGTACCATTGAAAGGACCAGGTGCAGAAATATTACAGACTGTTAGCGAGGGCGAAAGGAACAGCTATGACGCAATTATGGGTGCCGTTGAAAGACGTTATCGTAGCGAACACAGGAAGCAGATATACCATATGGAGTTGCAGAATCGCTTCCAGAAACCAAATGAGACATTACAAGAATTTTCTTCTGAGATTTAGAGGCTAGCTCATTTGGCAAACGCAGGAGCACCTCAAGAATTCATCGAAAGAATGAAAATTCAAAGCTTCATCAATGGAATACGAGATATTGAAACGAAGGAACTTTTGCTGAAACGGTCCCATATGCCTTGACGCAGGAAACGGCATCTCTATTGAGCAATCCCACTTACAAGGCTGATCGTGTGGAAGTGGAAACGCCATACTTACTAAGCAAAATATGGGAGGCGTTGAATGAAATGCAGAAAAAGAAAAGTAATGCTGTGAAATGCTTCAGATGCGGAAAAATAGGACATATAGCACGTGACTGCAGCGCATGTTGACTTTGGATACGGGAGCATCTCATTCCATCATTTGATCTGACTTGGTAAAGAAGGAAGCAAGGCCATTTTATGGAGCAAAATTGCATACGGCGAGGATACACAAGTCCTAGGGGAAGTTACATGCGAAATTGTAATTGGAAATGGTGTCGTACTACACACCTTCATAGTGGCGGAAATTGTTGATGAAGTCATAACTGGCGTGGACTTCCTAATCGGCCAAGGCATTCAGATTGACATGAAAAACAAGGTTATGAGCAGTGATGCCGTTTTGATACAATCGTATCAAATGTGATACTTTTTAACACGCTTTTATTAGCTTCACCTGTATGTATGTATGTATGTATATATGTATGTATGTATGTATGTATGTATGTATGTATGTAACTTCATCCCATCCTAAAAGTTGCAAAGGTTTAACTCAATTATTATTTTTTTGAAACATTCACTTTACTTTTATTTTTCTCTCCTCTATTATTTCTATTCACCTCCGGATTCGAAACGTGACATCAACATGGGATTCAACCCAACGACATCATATAATGAGATTCAACATTATACTCTATGCTCCATTGTGGCTTTTATGTTACCTCTCTTCAAAATAGCCTCTATGAATTTCATTCAATTCACTCCCGTATGCAAGCCAATAACAGAGAACGTAGATGAACAGAGAAGTTGCAACTACGAATAATCGTGGAAGCCAGAGACCCAACAAAATTCTGTTAGTGCATCTGGTGAATAAAAAATTTTAATTCAACACAGCTGGCTGTTAAAATAACAGAAGTAGAGCGAGTTCGTCTGTCGAAAGGAATGTTATATTAAATTTCTGCACATCTGCTGATATGGCTCATTATTCCTCCCATACACCAATTCCATCGATGCACTAATTTCCCAAAACCGCTGGTGTTTTAACTAGTTTCTTATCGAATTTGAATTATAAATAAATTAAAAATTAAAAAAAAATCAATTAAAATTAATTTCAATTTGACTTTACTGGGACTCGAACCTCCGCATCAATGCATTTTCTGTATTAAAAACCATACAACAATGCATCAGTTTGCTACAACCGGTGAGTATTTTTACAATTTCCACATCGATTTTTTAATTATTTTAAAATTTTCGAAATTTTGAAAATGTAAAAACATTTTGTTGTCCATTTCATCTTGTTGATGGCCAACCCATCAACCTCGTTGATGAGCAACGATCAACCATCTCTATACCTATGCCAATGAAATTGAATTGTCACCCTCTCTGAACAAATAGATGATGCATCAATACATATGTACATATGTACATACATATGTACATCTATTGAGCAATAATAAATTGGTGGCTGCTTCAAAACCCTCACCATTCATCTTGGTGTATCGGGGCACAGCAGCTGCTAGAGTCTGATGACTGATCAACGAAAATCCTACTGTCCCCCAAAACATATCAAAAAATTGTTGTGTACACAAAAGCATCTATTGAATTATAATTTTTTAATACAGAAAGATATGCACATAGAGGCGCAGGTTCGAGTCCCAGAAAAGTCAAATTGAAACTAATTTAAATTGATTTTTTTTAATTCTTAAATTTATTTATAATTGAAATTCGATAAGAAAATTTTAAAATTACTTTGCTGTTTTAGGAATTTGGTGCATTGGTGAAATCGGTATATGTGAATAAAACTAAGAATATCAGCAGATGTGCACAAATGTAAAGTAACATTCCATTCTACAGCGCGCTGCTAATTTTTTCAACTTTTCTCTCAAATCTGTAATTCACCATCACTCAACTCTGGTAATGTTAACAAGATACAATAAGAAAAAGCAGAAAAAATGCAAAGACAACTAATTGCTGGAAGTAAAATGAAATCCACCAAATCGCGTTGCTTTGCTTTTGCTTAACTATACAAGCAAACACGGCTCAGCTGAAAACTGAAGCGAATGAATCGTGTTCTCGTTTTTTACTCGGCTGGCTGAGTTTGCTAATTTACTTTTCATTAGCAAAAGCAAATGCAGCAAAGGTAGCTAAGCAATTTCAAACCCTGGTTCAAATTCTATT
Source organism: Urophora cardui (assembly GCA_960531455.1). Lineage (NCBI taxonomy): Eukaryota > Metazoa > Arthropoda > Insecta > Diptera > Tephritidae > Urophora > Urophora cardui. The sequence continues at coordinate 69,021,275 of OY482671.1, read as the reverse complement.
TATAGCACGGTTGCCGAACTTGGTAATTACCAAAATAGGTTATTTTTCGCTGTTGGTTTCTTGGTAACTTTCACATCTGTTTGGCAATTTTTGTTTTCAAGAAGTTGTTTACTATTTTTGGTATACAAGAAAATATGGAAGTGATAATAGGACAATGAGAATATTTTGGAGCACTGACTGTTCATTGTGAATGTGCACAGGCAAATAAAGAAGAGTATATCTCCGATTAAAAACTGAAATAGTTTTGCTTCGATACACATAGTACATATTAGTTGATATTTTTTCGTTTAGGTTTCATTTTTGAGCTCTTATGACCAATGTTTTTTTTTTATAAGGAAAAAATGTATGTGAAAAATTAATATTTTTGGTAGAAGTTATAAATACATATATATGTACCTATGTAGATCTATTTCGGAGATCACCACATCCCTTCATCAGACTTCTTTTTACTTTTATTCTTGCGTCCGCATAAAACATCCTTTAATTAAAATTTTCACTAAAAAGTTAAAAATAAATAATAGCTTAAAAAAACTAAAAAACACGCTTTAATCTTAAAAATCGTACTAAAAATTGAGAAATAATTTAATTAGAAACAAAATGATGAACGAAAATATAAGTATTTAAGGAAAAGCGTGGGGGTGCTCAATAATATTTGAATATGAAAATATTCGATTCGTACAACTATTACAAAAATATACATACCTAGTTGCGAAATTGAAGAGTACGTTATATGAAATCTCAAAAAAGTCAAAATAAAAATATTAGTTAAAAACAGCGATCTTAAATATTTTTTGACATACTGAGCACCACCCGACGCTTTTCCTTAAATACTTATATTTTCGTTCATCATTTTGTTTCTAATTAAATTATTTCTCAATTTTTAGTACGATTTTTAAGATTAAAGCGTGTTTTTTAGTTTTTTTAAGCTATTATTTATTTAAGCCCAAGATACGTAGATACTTTTTATTTTGACGTAGAAAAAATTTGATACCTTTTTAATCAGCATCAAATAATTTTGATACAATTTAATCAAAATCAAAGAATATTAACCTATTCTTTTTCATTTTTAAGATTTTCTAAAAATTGTAACAACCTGTGTTTGCAGCGAAAAATATATATTGTGAAAGTCTTGAGAATGCCAAAAATGGGCAACATTTTATCAAACTGTATAGTAGGCATCACTGCACGGCTCACTAACACAGGTTAACTAACTAAACAGCTGATTTTTAATTTCCACAGTATTCACAGAATACACAAATAATCTTGATCTTGATCAGTTCTTACGTGTTTTGTATATGGAGTTTTGAATTTTTTATGTTAACTATTATTTTAATAGCTTTTATGATTTTCTTGATTTAAATTGAATTCGAAAAATCTAAAATGATACCTAACTATTCATTATCTTTATATTTTTATATTGGTAAATGTAATAAAAAAACGATGTCACGTTGAAAACACGAAAGCAGCTTATTTTAATAATTTTAATTTTTTTCAAAAATTTTTCAGTGATACAAAAAAAAAATTTGTTATTCGAATTAAAAGCCCGAAAACAGCTTTTTTGGTTAATTTAAGTTTTTTTTCCAAAAAATTTTCGGTGATACGAAAAAAACCATGAAAGTATAAATTTTTGATACCAAATTTCTTGAGGCTGCGGCAACACTGGTTATGAGTTAGAAATTTTGGCCATGGGTAATGGCGCAATTTTTTTGGCGCTGATACAATAACTCCAGCGCCAGTCGTGGGGCCAACTCACGGTACTGGCGCAATAACACCTTTAGCGCAATTGTCATGGAATAATCAATAAATAACATTTTTTCGCTTGTTACTGTTTACCATCCCCGTTTTATTTCTTTCGGCGAAATTCTGCTTACATACACGAGGGCACAATTTATTTTAATTTTCATAATCATTTGGAAACATATTCCGTATATTTGTGAAAATATGCTGGAAATTAGAGTCACTTAGATCACTATCAAGCATACATAATTGTGACGGTGTCATACGTATACATATGGGATACCCTCGAAATGTCGAAAAAAAAATGTCGAAAACCCAATGTTGAAAATTTCAAATTTTCAAAATGTCGAAAAACAATAATGTCGGAAAAAAATGTCGAAAAGTTAAAATGTCGAAAAATGTCGAAAATGTGGATAAATACTTGGAATGTTTTTTCTTTATTTTCGGTAGGTGGGTCAGCTTCGATATAATGCGCCCTACTGAGTATCTAAGAGATTCCATATTTTATAAAAAATATGTTCATCTAAATAAATGAAATGAATAAATAAAGGCGAAGGCCGCCTACGCTGAAGGGTGTACTACGCAGAAGGACATCACCGTGGCGGTAGCCACGGTTAGGTTGTATATCCGGACATTGGTGGCGTAGCCCAGGGTTATTTTTTATAAGCGCGGCCGAAGGCCGCCAAGGCAAGAAGGTGTTCTATACAAAAGCACTGTGGATGGGTCTATAAATATTACTCCAGAATGAGAATTATGCGTACTTTTCCTACAAGTTATACATCAAAACAAAGGTATTTTAAAGATCTTTCTAGTAAACGTGGACTTGCATATAGTTATTAAGGGATTTTTACGAAAAAATTACGTATTTTCTAAAAAAAAAAGGGACTAAAAATTCGTTTTTTTTTTTAATTTTTTTTCACAATTTTTGAAAATTTTCCTATAAATATGGGTACCAAATGAAAGTTTCTTAAAAAAAATACGTTATAAATAAATTATTAAAATTGTTTTAAAATAAAGAAGACAAAATCACCTTTAATTTGATGTATGAAGGATGTACTACGCAGAAGGACATCACCGTGGCGGTAGCCACGATTAGGTTGTATATCCGGACTTTGGTGGCGTAGCCCAGGGTTATTTTTTATAAGCGCGGCCGAAGGCCGCCAACGCAAGAAGGTGTTCTATACAAAAGCACTGTGGATGGGTCTATAGATTTTACTCCAGTAAGAGAGTATTAGAGTGAACTTTGTGGTATACGGGTATTTTTAGCGCTTTAAATTGACTTTTTAGGTAGGTGACCTTTTCACCTTTACCGATTTATTATTAATAAACTATACATTTTCGCGCCCTATGGTTTACATCTTAGGGCCGGTTTCACCATCTCCGGTTAAGCACTTAACCAGAGATTTTTGCCCGGTTAAGCAATTTATTTGACAGCTCGCCATACAATTTACGTCAAACTAACCAGCGATTAAATTAACCGGAGATGGTGAAACCGGCCCTTAGTGATCTATACGACCCCCCCCCCCTTCCCCTCGAAAATAACAAAAAAAATTACAGTCCTGGCGCGAATTTTACACATCATTAATTACATTATTTCGACATTTTAACTTTTCGACATTTTTTTTTTCGACATTTTTTTTTCGACATTTTTTTTCGAGATTTTTTTTCGAAATTTTTTTTTTTTCCGCAATAACGCCAGAGTTGGCGTTAGCGCAATTGCGCGGTGCAGCGCAGTGTTACCCATGCCTATTACAAAAACTTGGAGTGCCGCTAAATTTTGGCTACGATAAGAGATACAGCAGTAAGAAATTCCTCGTGGAAGAGAATCAGCAGATACCTCCAAAGTCCGAGGCAATTATTTGGGCAAATATTGATGGAGATTGTGGGACAAACAAATTGTGGGTTGTTGAAGCAGAAACAGAAACTAAACCAAATGTACTTGTTGGAAAAACCCTGGCTATGACAAAACAACATGGACGTATACCAGTAAGAGTACTTAATGAGTTCAAGTAACCAGTCAAACTCTCCAAATGTAAAGCCCAAGGAGAAGTTTGTAATGGCAACACAGATATTTCAGATGAAATAAATGCTTGGACAGAAGAACTTCAGGAGAATCACAAAAGAAAGGCGAAAGAATTACTTGCCAAGTACTCCAGCATATTTGACAAGGATGATAAAAAACCAGGCAGGACAAATATTGTGAAGCATCAGATTGACACCGGTGCAGGGCCGTAGCTGGACTTAAATTTAAGGTAGGGCAGCGTTGGTTTAAGGTAGGGCGAAAGTAAATAATGTATCACAATTGATCTGACATCGAGTCATGGCATCCAAAAACAATCAGCATGTATATCACTTTTCTCTAGGTCAGTGACGTACATTGGTTCCGATTTCTATCTGTCTACCGAAAGGGACGGCTTTACAGTAAGGTCCGATAAAAATGACTTTCTCAGGGGTGTGGAGGGCCTCTCACAGATCTTAAAACTTGAATCAAAACCTTCCGGAGGCTTATAGTTCATGAGATATTTGTTGGTAAATTTTTGGTAGTTGGATGGGTCCAAAAAGGGAATTCTGCCGGCTGAGGGTTATTTTTTAAAATCCCGGCCGAAGCAAAAAGGTGTTCTACACACATACATATATACATATGTGCGTGTTTTTATAACTGCCTTTCCTCGGTAATCGTACGCAGTTTTGGGGGTTTGTTTGGTAAATTTTACAACTTACAAACATCTCCGGTCGACGGGACTTATGGATTTAGAATCAGGAGGACCTCTTCTACAACTCACAATGACTTTTTTTTCAACGCGTGGTAGACTGTTGGAAAATTTTTCCCGGCATATTTAATACCTATTTGTTGACACATAATTATTGTGACAGTACATAAACAATACTCATTGAGATTAAGCTAACAAGATGGTTCAGCTTCCAGATTTAGATGTGGAGATCTTTAAATTTGGTATGTGGGTCGCCTGTAGGTATGCACGCAAGTCAAGGTGAGAAAAAAATTCTCGAGAATGATTAAACGATAACCACAGAAAATTTAGACACCTCATTTTTCCACCGAGTAAAATGTTTTAGATTAGCACACAGCCTTAGTAATCAGTTCCGCGCTTTTGGTGTTGTTCGCTCACAGTGAGAATGAACCATTTCTTTAACCAAACTACAAAAATTCGATGGTCTTATTTAATTATATATGTGATGCAGGGTGGATTCTCCATATCATACATTGCAACCGCAATAATTTTGTATCTCAAACTATGACAAGAAATTTAATTATAAAAAATTCATCTCACTTGTTGACCTTTTTAAGGTAGGGCATTGCCCCACAATGCTCCTCCTCCCCCCCCCCCCCCCATAGCTACGGGCCTGCACCGGTGATGCAAGGCCAATCCGCCAGGCTCCTCGCAGCGTTCCATTAGCTAAACGTGAAATGGTGAGCCAGATTATACAAGAAATGAGTGACAGTGGGGTAATTGAACCATCAGTCAGTCCATGGAGTTCTCCGGTAGTACTTGTTAAAAAGAAAAATGGCAAGATGAGATTCTGCGTTGACTACCGGAAACTGAACGATGTAACAAAAAAGGATAGTTACCCATTGTCAAGAATTGACGACACTCTGGACTCGCTATCTGGAACGGAATGGTTTTCAACACTGGACTTGAAAAGCGGCTATTGGCAAGTAGAAGTAAAAGAGGAAGACAAGGAGAAAACAGCCTTCAATGTTGGCGATGGTCTTTGGCAATTTACGGTGATGCCATTTGGGTTATGTAATGCTCCAGCTACCTTTGAGAGACTTAAGGATCAGGTACTGAAAGGATTACACTGGAAAACATGCCTTGTGTACCTGGACGATATCATTGTATTGGGAAAGGGCTTTGATGAACATCTCGAAAATTTGAAGGAAGTTTTCCGAAGTATAGCTGGCGCTGGTCTCAAGTTAAGTCCTAAGAAATATTCATTATTCAAGAAAGAGGTAAAATACTTGGGACATGCAGTGACTACAAAGGGCATCTGCACAGATAACGAAAAAATAGAAGCAGTAAAAGATTGGCCAAGACCTCGGGATCTGCATGAATTGCGAAGATTTCTTGGCTTGTGCACATACTATCCCCGATTTGTACCAAATTTTGCCAGCGTAGCAAAAAGTCTCACGGAGCTTATGAGGAAAAATAAGACTTTTGAGTGGAGGAAGGAACAAGAAATGGCTTTCCAAACGTTAAAAGACCGGCTTTGTACTGCTCCAATGCTCCAATGTTCCAGGAGCGAGGTTTATTTTGGATACTGATGCGAGTGGTTAGCTATAGGAGGTGTTTTGTCACAAGAAATCGACGGGCAGGAGAAGGTTATTGCATACTACAGCCGATCAATTGGGAAACCGGAAAGAAATTACTGTGTAACACGATGAGAACTATTGACATTGGTAGAATGCATCAAACACTTACACACACAAAAAGCACACACATAAACACTGCTTGACATGCCAGATTGTAAGTTGCCAAGGGCCTTTATAGACTTTAAGCACATTAATTAATTGGCGCGTATTCATAGTCACATTGAGTTCACACCTAAAGCATAGTACTGAATTCGAGTTTCACGTGAAACTGCTGTCAAAATCCATAAAAAAAACTGGCTGTGAAACATGTGTGAAATTTCACAGATATTTCACGACAAAGTTGTACTGAGTTCCTGCCGTGAAAACGTTGCGGAACATGCTAGCAACATCATGCCAGCAACATTTTTTCACGCCAATATTAAATGTACAATGCCATTTATTTTCGAGTGAAAAGTGACATTTGTTGAAATTTGAATTTATATTTTGTATACAAATTTTTTATTGGCCAAAATTTGAAAGTTGGTTCTGAGACGATGCTCCAAATTTTTTCTTACATTTGCTCAGTTTTTGTTTTGGCATTTATTCTCATCTGACACAAATTTTTTCTTGAAACATTTCACGGCAAAATAAATGCATGTTGCTAAAGAAATTTCACGGCTGTGAATTCAGTACTAGGCTTAAGTCGAAACTATTTTAAGTTGCTACTAAAGTTATTCATAGTCGGCTTAGTTTATACCAAGGTTGATCCATAAGGTTACCGCAGTACGAAAAAGCAACCCCGCAATACATTTTGTTGTTGCCCGTTTTGCTATCTCAAGTGTCAAACGCCATTTTTAATTAGCCAAGCAACACATGCATACAAGAAAGCAACAAACACATAAAGTTTGACAATTTAGGTAATGAAAAAAATAGTCAGCTGTTCCTACGAAGACAACCTTTTGTATCAACCTTGGTTTAGACTTTTCTTGCTAACAGCATCATTCCCTTTGACGATATCGTGTCCAAAACGTTTGTCGTTCGTGTGTTGGTATTATGAACGACGATATGACACACAAAACGAAAGCCAAGACGATAACAGCTGATAGTTACGTTAAAAACGTAGAAAATTGGTATTCCTAATCACGAACAGAAGTTGTCAATGCGAAAACCAACTGTCAAAATCAAACAAAAGTCTGGAGGTATCGTTTTAGCAGAAAAGTTGAAAATAAGTAAGAGAAAGTAAGTATATTTTAAATATTGTGCATTTTATATTATCAATGTGTGTTTTTATTGTTATTATAGATTGCAAAAAAACAACAAGCACGCAATTCCTTCTGAGATCTAAGAAGGTAGGCGCAGTGGCGAATTCAAAAAAATCTTTAACCAAGGCAAAATACCATTTTGATATTACACTCTATCAATATGTGTATGTTTTCTACCAACTGACGTTAATTAACACTAATTGGGCCGTAGTCATAGTCGATTTAAAACGGTGTTTTACCACACTTATACCATGTTTACATATAACGAGATTATCAGTAAATCTCGATTCGCCAATCTACCCGTTTACATATAACATGAAATCTAGATTTGCTGGGAGAGGGATTGTCAACTGTCAATTTTCCTTACCTGCATGACCCAATAATAATATGGCCGTAGCAGTCAAAAGAGAATAGGGAACTACCGTTCGATTGCTGTTTTCACGAATGTAAAAAGCAGATATTTTGTTTTTTATTTAACTTGAAAAACGCTAGCAAACACACAAGCTTTTGCACGATTAACACGTTAAAGAATGTATAATTAAAAAAAAGACGATAATTTCATAACCTATAAAACAGAAAGAAGAAGAGCGACTTACTATTGCGATACGATTCTTATTGGGCATTGCTTACTGGCGTCCATTTTGTTTACTTTTCATTTTGACGTTTCTCCCAAATTCACCAAAAAAAATATCGATAACATAAAAAACACAGGGTTGTATGCAGAAAATTTGTGTCAACCTCGAAAAAAGTAGATAATCTCGTATATGTAAATGGCCTATTAGAATGACGCTAGCATAAACGTCATTTTATCTCTGTCATAGTCGATTTAAAAACAGTTTTATCACTAAAACAACGTTCTAACTTTAAAATGAGGCGAAAATCTGACTGATTACGGCCCATAATCGTTCACTAAAATCGGTTTTAGTTAAAATCGATGTTAAATTTAGAACGACGTTTAAAATAGTGGTGTGTCTTAGACGGGTTAGAACAACGTTTTTGCTAAAATGAACCGAAACAGGGTTACCCATAAAAAATAATAAGAATCGCTCTGTTATTTTAAGAAATTTAGAGGGTTTTAAAAGTTCACCCTGTGTCAACCTTGAAATTCACAAAGAAAATAAGGGAGTGTATCATCTCTTCGACGTTTTGGTTTTCGCAAATTTTATTTGTTAGTTTTAGTTAAATTTAGATAAAACTACACATTTCATATAAATCCAAATAAGCTTGTGATATAAGGGAACAAAAAGAGCTCAAAAGAAAAAGCTTGTCTGCGAGAAAGCATTTAGTGCCACCTAACCTATGTATGTCACTCAGATGAATATTTCGACCTAAAAATCGGGTGAGATTGGAAGTCCCCTATTACTGACAGGCTCCGCAGTATCTATATAATATACCACTGTGGCCTTATCAAAGCAAAAAATCCTCTTCCTCCATTTGGAACGGATCCCATCGGCTTCTATATACCTTTGATCTCCGTCCCGGGATAGCATCGTCTATAATACTTAGCAAAATCTTTAAAAATTTTGCTATTTCCAAACATATTTATTAAAATGTCTTCTTTTTACGTTTTATTTATTTATATTTTTATCGAATTCACGTATGTGTATGTGTGTGTGCTTTTAAGTCGACTACGACAGAGATAAAATGACGTTTCATTTAATTTTTTTTTTCATTTCATTTATTAATTTAAACATTAATGCAATAAGTACTTATGTAAGTCTTTTGTAGCACAACAATAATAATTAAGAAAAACATAACAACATGTATACGACAATAGCTTAAGACTAAACTTTTGTATAACTAATTAAAAACATTTACATTTATTCCCTATTCAAGGATAGTATAGAGTAAAATAAAGTGTAAAGGAGAGGAAAGGAAAAAAGAAAGAAGATTAGTATTATAGTGAAATTAACATAGATAGCACATCTATCACATTCTTTTAAGAAAATAAGATAACAAAACAGTCCTAACGTTGCTTTTATTTAGGCTACTACGTATGATGACAGGAACAGAGTTTCATATACGTATAGCGTTGACAAAGAATAGTCTGGACGAGGAGAGAAAATTATACTGTGGAACTATAAGGTCACTTACACGGGCAGATTTAGTAAAATTTAGTTTCTCGTAAAAATAGCTTGGTGTCTTATCACTCATGAGATGAAAGAGGAAGGTACAATTTCTAAGTATAAGATAATCGGAAAGTTCACAACCTAACAGGCTACTCCTCCACGCTGTTATATGCTCAAATCTCGATAATCCGAATACATAACGCGTAATGTGGTTGAAAGCTACATCAAGCTTGTGGGCGGACTTGGAGTCTAGCTTACTGTACACTAGCTCCGCGTAGGAAATTATTGGCATAATGAGCTGGATGTTACCATCATTCTAAGTGTGGTAAAAGACTGTTTTAAATCGACCATGACTACGGCCCATTATATAGAATTGGCAGAAAAGTAATGAAAAAAAGCTAACTGCAGTAACAAAATATATGAACTCGTCATTGCGCCTACCTTCTTGAAGGATGAAGCATATGAGCACAGCGTTGCAAATTTGACATTTCTTTTCGTGTTGCTGGTGATCAACGTAACGCTAGACGATATCGCCGACGAAAGCTTCATAATACCAAAATCAGACGATATCGTCGTCACGGCTATCGTTCGGCAAGGCTATCGTTCGGGAAAGGGAATGCGGCTGTTAAGGTAGTTATAATAGTGCGTTAAGAGCCGCCTTTGACATTTGCCACAGCTGTAAATATTGTGCTTTATTTACCAATTTAAAACAGAAAACTCTCAATTTGTTGATGATTTCATGACGACGTACGCCGTTATTAAGTCTTTCGCCGAATGTAAAAATAATATTTTGCTAACGGTATTCTGTTTTGTCACTGCAAAGAGAACTGTCAAACGGAAGAAATCTAAAATCAACAGATGCTTACGGTTGACGCCGTTTTCTACCGTTTATTATAATCATTCGCATACCTTTCACATACAATAGATATTAAAGTGACAGCTCCATCCGTTACGTTACGGCTATTATAACCAGCGAGTACTTCTTTGCATAAATTAAGCCGATTCCACATAAAACTTTTTTCGCTTTGCGTTACGCCATTTTCTATGTCAAACAACGCAAAACTGAAAAACTATGCCACAATGAACGTTGTTACGTCACTCAAAAAATATTTATTTTCTGAAAAATTTGTCATTCTCCGTTTTATTTACAAAGAAAATAAAAATCTATTAAATTATTTTCTAATTGTGTGAAGTTTAAATTAGTTTATTTACATTTTAAGTAAAGGGAAACGGTAAAAAATTCCAACGCGCCCAGAAGTTGAGATTTGGGCAACTTTGTTCCGGCGGTAAAATAATTAGATCCATTTTTAATTTTTCCGACGTGTAATGATCAGAGTTGATTTTTTCTGTCAAATCTGGATCCATATACATGGTCATACCACATCAAAACATGCTTCCTCTTCTTGGTCGACTGTTGGTTGGTTGTTGTGCCTTTTGACACAAGAGTGCACATGTTTGGCATTAGTCCATTCGCGACTACCATTATTTACTGGATCCTGTGCCAAATCACTTTCCGCCACAATTGTGTGTGCCCGGACGGATTTTCCGGCGGAAAATATCAGCTGTTCACTACCCGTTGGCCCGTTTTCCGTTGACCCGTCGCAATTGTGTTCCGCGCATTATGCCACTCTCACCTACCCGTCGGCGGTACAGAAATGACGTTTCGGCAAATCGGCAAAATGACCACCGACGGCGCCTCGAATCTTTCGAAAATCGGTAAATCGACATTATGAACACCGAATGAACGAACATTTTAACAGTTTTTCGTACCGAAATTTGCCGCAAGTATTTGGTTGCGGCGATATTAACAAAATATCAAAAAATTACAATAAAAGTTTAAGTAAATTGTTAAAATGCATGTATGAAGTTGGAATAAGTGTTAATAAGTGTGAATATATGTAAATACATTAATCAACCGGTCGCGAGAAGCCACAAACATGGCGTGGGTCCATTGCATTTTCCACCGAGATTGAATTACTGTTATATGCAAAGAAAAACTTCAGCGAAAAAATTGTGAAATAATGATAATGAGAGTGATGCACGTGTGTATGTAGGTTTTGGAAATTAAATATATTTTCACCCAAGAATAATAATGCATTTTCTGAAGTTGATAATTGAATGTGTATTACCAACAATTTACCATGTCAGTAAAATAAAGACGTCTCAATAAAGACGCGTTCAAATAAATATTGCAGGTGATGGAAGGTCGGCTTCAGTATAATGCGCCCGCCGTATTTATTTTCAAACCACAAAGGGCCGTTTATTCAACCTCTGATTAAGCTAACCGGTGGATAAAGGTCCGGTTAAGTTGTGTACTGCATTATCGAATGCATGTAAAAAGTGTGGATTGATGAAGTCGACAAAGATGTTTAACCGGGCTTTAACCGTGGTTAGCGTTAATCAGAGGTTGAGTAAACGTTTCAATGAATCCTTCAGGAAAAGTCTGTGAATAATAATTTTACTAGTTATAACACTCCCAACTACGCAAAATTAACGTAAATCTCTCCAGATGTAACTCCAGAAAGGGAGTTCTGTCGGCTGAGGGTTACTTTTCAAAGCGCGGCGGCCTTCGCAATGCATAAGGGTGTTCTACGCAAAAATACTGTGTTATTAATGAATTATAAGTTTCCGCAAGATTTCGTTTGCATTTTCGTGATCTATCGCCAAAAAAAAAGAAACGAATTTATAATTTTATTATCGATATAAGGCCATAGATCATATATATATGTATATTTTGAGAGCTTTTTGGCCGGTAATAAATAAGCAAAACTAAGTTTTCTTATTTTCTCCTACGCGTTTCGGCTTGATTCTCAGCCTTCATCGGGAGTCTATTTATTTAAACAATTAAAAAGAAGAAAACACACAACATAAATACACAGAATGATACTATATACATATACATACATAAATAAATAAATTATATGACATCAATAAATATTATACCTAAAAATTGAACACTTTTAAACAAAATACTTTTCACTTACATTTTAAATATTCAACAAGTTACATTACACTACATTTATATATTTATATATATATACATAATTATCGTGGTCTATGTTTCCTACTGTCATTCGTCAATTCTATTTCTACTCGTTAGTATTGATCTGTAGGCGCAATTTATGTTATCGACGTCCTCTTTGAAATTCATTGTATTTTGTATTTGTTGCTGTATTCGCAGACTTTCTAATGTTAATCTTGTTCTTGTTCTTTTTTCTATGTCTAATATTCTTGTGTTATCAAAGTCTGCTACATGTCCCGTGTTGGTTAAGTGTTGCGCTAATGCTGTGGTCGACTTTCTGTTTTTAACGTCTGTTTTATGTTCGCCTATTCTTATTCCTAATGCACGTTTTGTTGTGCCTATATATTTTTTGTTGCAAAGATCATTTTCGTTTCCTTTACATGTTATTTCATAGACTACGTTGTGTTGTTGTTCTTTGGTTATTTTGTCTTTTGTTTTGCTAAATATTTTGCTAAGAGTTTGGTGTGGTTTTGGTGCAAAGGTTAGCTTGTCATTTCGAATACACTTGTGTAAAGTTTTGTTGTCTGTTAAGCCTTGTATAAATGTCACTCCCATAAATATTTTGTTGCTATTTTTGTCAGTTCTTGCTATATTTTTGTTGTATGTTTTTTGTCTGTGTTTTGTTGTTGTTATCCATCTTTCTATTGTTTTTGTCGGATATCCATTTTTAAGCAATATATTTTTGATTTTCGTTTCATTTTCTTTTCTGAACGCCTGGTCGACCAGGCCTGATCGGGGTATCCATATATATTTTACACTATACGGATATCTCAATCGGTTCCCGGGATTGAGGCCAAAACATGGACCTAAATAGCCCCCGAAATATTTTTTACCATTATTGGTATCAAATTAAAGGTATCAATCAGAGCTTCAATAGGGAGTTCATTCCATTCCAATTTTCCAGTCGGTTCTCTAGATAGAGACCAAAACGTGGACCCGGATGACCCCAAATATTTTTTCGTAATATTGGTATCAAATTAAAGGTGCTGATCAGGGTATCCATATATATTTTACACTATACGGATATCTCAATCGGTTCCCGGGATTGAGCCCAAAACATGGACCTAAATAGCCCCCGAAATATTTTTGACCATTATTGGTATGAAATTAAAGGTATCAATCAGAGCTTCAATAGAGAGTTCATTCCATTCCAATTTTCCAGTCGGTTCTCTAGATAGAGACCAAAACGTGGACCCGGATGACGCCAAATATTTTTTCGTAATATTGGTATCAAATGAAAGGTGCTGATCAGGGTATCCATATATATTTTACACTGTACGGATATCTCAATCGGTTCCCGGGATTGAGTCCAAAACATGGACCTAAATAGCCCCCGAAATATTTTTGACCATTATTGGTATCAAATTAAAGGTATCAATCAGAGCTTCAATAGAGAGTTCATTCCATTCCAATTTTCCAGTCGGTTCTCTAGATAGAGACCAAAACGTGGACCCGGATGACCCCAAATATTTTTTCGCAATATTGGTATAAAATTAAAGGTGCTGATCAGGGTAGCCATATATATTTTACACTATACGGATACCTCAATCGGTTCTCGGGATAGAGGCCGAAACATGGGCCTAAATAGCCCCCGAAATATTTTTGACCATTATTGGTATCAAATTAAAGGTATCAATAAGAGCTTCAATAGAGAGTTCATTCCATTCCAATTTTCCAGTCGGTTATCCAAAATATATTAGTAATCATGATGTACACCGATATGTGCACCGGATGGCCATGGAAAGTTGTTGATAAAGAACGTGAGATGGGGAGAGAGAGAGAGTAGTATAAGAGGAGGAAGAGATAGGGGGAACGGGGAATGCTGACTGGTGGGGAGACCGATAGGGAAGGGAGTGGCATAGTGTGATTTGTCGCAGCGAAGTGGGACGGGTATTTGCTAGTTAAAATATATTTTCACCAAAGAATAATAATGCATTTTCTGAAGTTGATAATTATTGTTTGACTACTATAAAAAAGCAACTAACGAATTATGAATGTGTATTACCAACAATTTACCATTTCAGTAAAAACTTTCGTCTCAATAAAGACGCATTCAAATAAATATTGCTCGTGGTGGAAGGTCGGCTTCAGTATAATGCGCCCGCCATATTTATTTTCAAACCACTAAGAATGTTTCAATGAATCCTTCAGGAAAATTTCTGCGAATGATAATTTTACTAGTTATAACACTCCCGACTACGCAAACTTACTGTAAATCTCTCCAGATCTAACTCCAGAAAGGTAGTTCTGTCGGCTTACTTTTCAAAGCGCGGCGCAGTGCATAAGGGTGCTCTACGCAAAAATATTGTGTTATTAATGAATTATAAGTTTCCGCAAGATTTCGTTTGCATTTTAGTGATCTATCGGCAAAAAAATAAACGAAAAATTCCGGTGCCGGGTACATTGTTATTGAAATTTTCCCCTGTTTTTGTATACAATTTGCTTTTATGTAGTTCAAAATAATTCTATGAAAAACAGAAAAAAGGACAATGTAAAGATTTCTTTCACGCAGAATTAAGACTATTATTTTTATTTTCAGCCTCTAATTAAATTTACGCTTGTTTACTTAAAGTAAAAGGATTGCTATGATCCCTTAAAACTTTTCTCTCGTTTATCAGATTCTTTTGCTCTTCTTCCTCCACTAATATAGCTGCTATCGCAATAGAATCCTTTATTTTATTATTTAAATAAATAGTTTTTAGTAAAATAAACTAACGATGTGTTTGCTTTTATCAAAAAGATAAGAAACGTCAGAAAATCCGGCTCAATTCCGCCAGCCAGATTTAGAAAGGTAGGCGCATACGTGAATTCAGAACTTTAATATTGTAATTGGTATAGTTTAATGTCAAAATAATGTTTCGCCTTGGTAAAAATCTGTGTTCGCTTGGGACTCGCCCATTCCTGTGGGCCATAGTGTGAATTTGCTTTGATTTAGACATTACACTGTACCTTTCTAAATAAAAAAAGTAGTTTCTGAATTCGCCGCTGCGCCTACCTGTCTTGAATTTCGCATCAGTACTTGGCAACACTGATTCGAACACGGTTCACATATTTGGCTACACTGACCTTCGAACCGTCGGGGTTTCTGATGCCATTTTCGATGAGTTCGGCGCCGTGGCTTTCGGCATTTCGGTGCCGCCGACGGCGTTGGTGATACACACAACATACATATGTATGTATGTGCATAGGCACTTGGGTGCATATGCGTATATATATATGTATGGATATACCCTATAAGACAGTGATAGTCATTTGATATATCATTTTAGGTGCACGTTTGATGGAAATTTCTGTCACACACTGCCTACAAGTTTCCATCATTTTTATATGGACGGTGTGAAAAATGTGATGAAAACATTTGTGTCCGTGTCTCTTTCCATCAATCATGTTCTCCAAATGATGTATCAAATGACTATCACTGCTATATGTGTTATATGCGAATTCTGTAACTCCGTCTCATCTCAAGTTACAAAATTTTAGACATTTTTAGTGACTTGAGCCATTTTTGGTATTCTGTAAGCCACAGTCACTAAAAATTTCACCAAAGACTGTGGTGAAAATGTACTGAGACTGTTTGAGATAACAAAATAATTTAACGAATACTCACTAATCGATTACATACGAAAATAGGTTTTGGAAATGAGTTTATGAGCAATATATTGCTTGTAACGTAAAACATTGAAATATCGATAAATATCGTATCACATCACTATTTACACTTGATCGAAATGGCGGAAAAAAGTAAGTTAGCAAAACCAGCAAAATTTTATTATTTTGCTAATTTCATACAAATAAACTTGTTTTATTACAGAAAATAGCCAGCGAACAAGCAAAGAGCAAACAAGTTGTAGGTTTTTATAAATGTTTACGCTTTATTTAGTTCACCTCAATGTTTTGTTTATTTTGTGACCTCCTTAACAACAGGTCACTATTTAGTGACGTATTTTTTGAGACTTGAGACGTGAGCCCGCTTACAGAATAGCAAATTGTCTCAAAATCAATCTCACCACGAAAAAGTCTCCAAAAGTCTCTATTAGTCACGGTGGGCAGGAAGCGGCGATAGGTTGCATGAAAATGTCGCCAAAAAAGGAAAGTGGGGTTGTGTTATGTGATGTTTATAGATGAAACATCCGTTGAAATTAAAATCCGAGCTGCTCCTTTTTCAAGGATATCCACATTTTTTGTTTTTTTTGAAAGGATCAAATATTGACGAAATCGAAAATTCGCCAAAGTCAAAATTTTTCCGATTTCAGTACATTATCTGGTAGCTAAAGGATACAAGAAAAGGTATTAAAAAGAAAACAGGACACCTGTAGTGGAAAAATCCAATGTGAACAGGACCTAAAGTGTAACCACTGAAATATAAAATAACACAAAAAGAACCCACTTTAATTTGCGTATAACTCCTAAAATGTTAACTCTACGTGAAAACTACTTATGATATGTTTCATTCGAAATAAATAAAGCAATATTTGTTTAATATACAATTTTGATGTACCTGCAGTGCTTAATGTACTTTGGTGCATCTAAAGTGAAAATTTCAAAAAAAGTACGTTTTTTTTATGGTGCTAATTTAAGTTCAAATATTTTGCTAGTTTATGTAAATATTTTAATCTAATAATCCAATTCTCATTCTTACATATTTATACGTTAATATTAAAAAGAATTTGAGCTGAAATACTCGCTAGCTGTGCACGGTGGGCGGTAAGTAACAATAGGTTGCATGAGAATATCGACAAAACGATGGCCGGCTAAAAACTTACGTAAAATGATATTCTAATCTACTTCATAAACACACAGCAAGCGTGAATAACATCTCCAACATTTTTTTTAAACGAAAATTAGTACCAGCGCGCAGCTAGGCACATATTCGTTGGGCCATCGTTTTTCCGATATTTCCATGCAACCTATTGTTGGTTCCCGCCCACCGTGCATAGCTAGCGCGTATCTCAGCTCTTACTTTTTTTGATTATTAACCTATAGATATGTAGGAATGAGAATTGGAGCATTAGATTAAAATATTTACATAAACTAGCAAAATGTTTGAACTTAAAATAGCACCGCATCCATGATCACCGCAAAAAAGAAAAATTGGGAGCTAAGCGCGGAGCCAACAAAAAAATTTTTGTGAGCGGAACTAACAAAAAAAAAAACCTTCGCTCCGATGCCCTGATAGCAAAGAAGCGCAAGATGATTGTGGCGATGCACCTACATGCAGCAAAATGCAACTACATCCAGCAGTTGATTGTGACGGGGCTATAATTCATTCATCCTTTCATTAATTTATTCGTTATATATATGATGATGTAAGTATATACATACCAAGGATGGGCATTTTTCAACTACCACTCATTTTCGTTCGCTCCGATGCCCTGATAGCAAAGAAACGCAAGATGATTGTGGCGATGCACCTACATGCAGCAAAATGCAACTACATCCAGCAGTTGATTGTGACGGGGCTATAATTCATTCATCCTTTCATTCATTTATTCGTTATATATATGATGTAAGTATATACATACCAAGGATGGGCATTTTTCAACTACCACTCATTTTCAACTACCACTCAAATTGAGTGGTAATTAAATCCTGATCAATTTGAGTGGTAGTTGAATTTTGAATCAACTACCACTCAAATTTGGTGCTCGAAACCTATTTAGGCAGTGGAATCATTGAGAAGTTAATCAACACATCAGCTTGTGGTGAAATGTATGTACATACATATGGATGTGAGTATATGTGAGTCGTTAGTTTTGAAATTGGCATAAGTGAACAAGATTTGAACTAGAAATTGAAATAGGGGTGAACTAGAAAGTGAACTAGAACTTTAACTAGAACGAACTAGTAGATGAACTTGAATATCTACAACTACTATTTTAATGCACATGTCCTTCCCTTGAATTCTGTATACTTAATGTACATACATATGTATAAGTTATACGCATACATATACATATGTATGTATGCAAGTTTTTCCATAAGCTTTTTTGGGGTTTGGCTGACTTCTGTGCACTTTTGCTACCAACACTAAAGTTGAGTGGTAGTTGAAAATCGAGTTAAATCACGAATTTAACTACCACTCAAATTGAGTGGATCAGTTGCAGGCTGAGTGCACTCAAAATTAGTTGAATCATGCCCAACCCTGATACATACATATGTATGCGCAAATGCTTGGCAAAGGCAACTGCGGAAATCTGCTTGCATTTCCTGCCATACAACGTAGACGTTTGTTGAAATTTTAGATTTTTTGCATTTCAACTCGCGCGGGTGGTGGGATCACGTACTAAAGTATTTTTTATTTGAAATAAAGTTTTGATTCAAAATAATAATAATTTTATTCAAATCAAAAATGTATTAAGAATCTTGATTCGAAATCAAGTTTGAATCAAGAATCAAAAAAGATTTTTGACTCTTTTGAGAATTGAATAACAAATCAATTTTATCTTTGATTTGAAGATAGTTTGAATCACGAATCAAAGGGTATTTCTGATTCTTTTGTGAAACGAATCACAAATAAAATTTATCTTTGATTTGAAAATATTTTAAATCAAGAATCAGAAAATATTTTTGATTAGTGATTCAATCAAATCAAAATCACGCAACCCTGCGCCTGAATGTGTGTTTTTGAATATATATACACATTGGAGCACTCAAGGGGGGTTTGGGGTTAAACCGTCCTCCCCCCAAAATTTGACAACACCATAAAAAATAATTTTATAGAAGATGGTACACGCACAAATATTCGTCTAAATACATGTTGTAAAATCTATGAACTACTGATTATGTTTATTATGTTTATTTAGTACACAGAGTATTATAGTTTTAATCACATAACGGTGGAATGTAACATATATCAAAATGATCAGGGTGAGAAGAGAAATCGGTTGAGCCATAACCGTCCGTCGGTATCTCAGCCACTAATATAGCTGGAATGATAAAATTTCACCCACGTATTGAGCTCAGGCTCTTATAAAGAAGTTTGTTGAAATTTTGGAAAATGGGCGGTACCACGCCAACTTATTAAGAGGAAAACATTGAAAGGTTTATAAGCCATAACTCAGAAACCGTAGCAGATATATCGATGAAATTTAATTATAATATAATACAATGGCGCTATTATAACTCTGACGAGTTTTATGGCCGAGCTTCTCTCCCGATTCCAGGTGTGCTCCTTTTGTTTTCCTAATAATTGGGTGGACCTACAGTTTTATGCCGGCTCCGAACGGCGAATGTATTTTTTGTGAGAAGTTTTTTCATGGCAGAAATACACTCGGGGGGTATGCCGCCCACTGCCGAGAGGTGACCGCTGCTCTTAAAAAACCCAGTAATTGGATTTTTACTAATTAGAAAAATTTTTTGGTGTTTGCTCGGACTGGGGTTTGAACCCGAGACCTCTAGCTTAGCAGACGAGCACTCTACCCACTGCACCACAGCGGCCATACGCGATGAAATTTGGTACGCGTAATTTACTTACTTAGGAAAATGTTTGGACGAAAAATTGCCAAAATCGGTTGACGACCACGCCCCAATTTATATAGGGGAACTTTTAAGGGGCCTAATACAAACATTTTAAGCGATATCTTTGTCAAATTAAAAGATATGTCATTGAAGGTTTGTGTCATGAGTCCTATAGACATAAAACAAAAAACATAAAAATTTTGGAAAATGAGCGTGGTACCACCTCCCTTTAGAAGCAGGAATATTCGCCATTTCGGAGCCCATAACTCGACAAATAATCGATTTATTATGACAAAAATCAGTTTTTACACTTTTATAACTTGTGGTAATACATGCTCAAAATTTTAGCGAAATCGCCTTACGACCACGCCCAATTTTATATATGGGTATCATAAAGGGGCCTAATGCAATGAATTGAGATTTAAAAGGTGCTTTTGTTTAATGTGTGCATACGTAGGTCCACACCCCAAACATAAATTTAAGTAAAAATTGTCTGGACGAGTTTTAAGTATTTTTTATTTAATTTTCCGTTGGATATTGAAATCCCCCCCAAAATATTTTTCTGTGTGCGCCACTGTATATAAATACATATATTTCGATTATATTCGAAGTATTCGCAAGTAGTGTACACTATTAGAGCCTATACACACTTGCGACTCAATCGATTTGGTCGAATTGGACTGTTGTATTCACACTACTCCAACTATTTAGTCGAATCGGTGGCAGCTATTCACACTAGAGACTAAATAGTCGGGTGATTGACAATGACATAGTGTTGCCAATGTTCACATTTTACACAGTGAAGTATTAAATTGCTTAAGTTTACCAGTTTATCTGCATTCTTACATGAAAGCACCTTCTTGTCAGCTGTCAACTTGATTAATAAATAAAAAAACAATAAAATAAACAAAAAGTGCATACATTGTTTGGCTTTGTTTCTTATTAAACTAGCAACTAGCTGTCAAGTAAATGAAAAGAGAAAACCGGAAGGAATGACGCTCATAAAGGCGAAAGAACAGAAGTAAAAGAAACGGAAAAAATAGTAAAAATTAGCCTTTAATAATTTCCATGCAATTTCATTTTCATTATTTCTATTTTAAAATGCGATTAATGACATTTGAAGAGAACAACAATATCAAGAAACACATGAAAACGGAAGTAAATATCCTTAGTTAGATAATTCTTGTCTATAACTACACCATTTCCAGAGGGATTTTAGAAAGCGTCAACTGGATTTTAGAAAGGGGAAATTGGATCTTAGAAATGTCAATTGGATTTTAGAAAGGGGAAATTGGATTTTAGAAATGTCAATTGGATTTTAGAAAGGGGAAATTGGATTTTAGAATAGCCAACTGGATTTTAGAAAGGGAAAATTGGATTTTAGAAATGTCAATTTGATTTTAGAAAAGGGAAATTGGACTTTAGAAACTGTAAATTGGATTTTCGAAAATTTATATAATTATTAATTTATACTTTCATACGCAATAAAGAATTTCTATTCGAAAAATTCTGTGTAAAATTTATTTTACGCACATTCTGAAATCCAATTCACGCTTTCAAAAATCCAATTTTCGTTTTCTAAAATCTTTTTAACGCTTTCTAACATCCAATTGACATTTCTAAAATCCAATTTCCCCTTTCTAAAATCCAGTTAACGCTTTCTAAAATCCATCTGGAAATGGTGTAGTTAATAAGAAACGAACCTTTTGTTTTTTTTTTAACATTTTGAAAATATTAATTGAAATATTTAATCTCTGCAATTTACCAAAAGTGAAATAAAAGTAGTGCTGTCAGCATGGCAACTCTTTCCACTACGAATATCACTGTTGTTGTTGTAGTCGTTCGACTAAATTCTCTCTAGTGTGAATACGTAGAAGGGCGCCTTGCTGATCAAGCAGTTGTACAACTGTTTCAGTTGGAATGAAATTGGACTGCAAATCCAACTGTTTCAGTTGTATAACTAATTGAATGTAGTGTGAATGCTTCCATACATTCCCATGCAAAACAAAATTCGACTAAATCGATTGAGTCGCAAGTGTGTATAGGCTCTTAAGGTCATGTAATTGTCGCTAAGAATAAGGGCCTTTTCACATTACTCGGTACGACATCGGATCGACATTTTTTGCTCGGTATTTTCAGCTTACCGAAACGATTCCGCGTTGCTGTGTTTTTCACACTTGTGGGAATACTTTCGGTGCGTAATCGGCAGAAAATAGGAAAACAAACATCGAAATTTGCAAAACAAAATTTTTAACTTCAACAAAGCACTCAATAATAACAATAATGTCTTCTAGCGAAGATGAAGACATCATAACTTGCTACATTTATAGCCGAAACGAGTTTTTTACTGACTTTGTTGTTCTTCTTTTATTACGCCGCAAAAATGTATGCAGTAATTCCTCAAATTTTACTGACCGGTCTTACCGCGTTGCGGTATACCGAAATTAATCCGCTCCGCTTTCATGTATGCAACACTAATGTGAAAGTGCCAATTGAAATACATGTGATCGGTAAGGTTTCGGTATACTTTCGGTAAAAACCAAAAATGTCGATCCGATACCGCACCGTGTAATGTGAAAGCGCTCTAAGTATTGTATTGGTTCCATTCGTGCAGCCCTTTAATATTGTGGCGAATATAATCGGTTCAGCTCACATCACTAAATGACTGAACACATCTCTAAGGAAACTGCCAGATCTAGATGAAGAGACAGATATTTTCCAGTGTTGCCAGAATTATCCAGATTGCGTAGAAGCGTTAACATCAAGTCAAGTAAAACAAGTGTAGACTTTTTAGTCGTAAAATAAAGCGATGTGAATTAAGAAGTAAATAAAGACTTTTATTTAACAATTCAGCGATACGAACCCTATAGAAATAATCGAGCTATCGACAAATACGTAACAATTGGTGTCAGAATTGGAATTGTTAAATAAATTCCAGTACCAAGGATAACGAAGCAAGGATAACGAAATAAGGATAATGGCAAAGTTAAACGAACTGAAAATCCAAGAGCTTAAAAGGGAGTTAGAAAAGAGAAACCTGAGTACAAACGGCAATAAAATTGAACTACAGGCAAGGTTAAGGTTAGCTATGGAAGCATATAACATTAATGTAGATGAGTTTGATTTCAACGATGATGTGGAAGAGGTCCAAAAGGAAGAAACCCAGAAGGAAGAGGCTCCACATTCAGTAGCAAACGTAGACATGAATTCGATATTGGCTGTACTGGCAGAGATGTCAATAATTGGAGTGCGGAGGACAAAGTCGCTGCCCTGTTCGTACCATTGAAAGGACCAGGTGCAGAAATATTACAGACTGTTAGCGAGGGCGAAAGGAACAGCTATGACGCAATTATGGGTGCCGTTGAAAGACGTTATCGTAGCGAACACAGGAAGCAGATATACCATATGGAGTTGCAGAATCGCTTCCAGAAACCAAATGAGACATTACAAGAATTTTCTTCTGAGATTTAGAGGCTAGCTCATTTGGCAAACGCAGGAGCACCTCAAGAATTCATCGAAAGAATGAAAATTCAAAGCTTCATCAATGGAATACGAGATATTGAAACGAAGGAACTTTTGCTGAAACGGTCCCATATGCCTTGACGCAGGAAACGGCATCTCTATTGAGCAATCCCACTTACAAGGCTGATCGTGTGGAAGTGGAAACGCCATACTTACTAAGCAAAATATGGGAGGCGTTGAATGAAATGCAGAAAAAGAAAAGTAATGCTGTGAAATGCTTCAGATGCGGAAAAATAGGACATATAGCACGTGACTGCAGCGCATGTTGACTTTGGATACGGGAGCATCTCATTCCATCATTTGATCTGACTTGGTAAAGAAGGAAGCAAGGCCATTTTATGGAGCAAAATTGCATACGGCGAGGATACACAAGTCCTAGGGGAAGTTACATGCGAAATTGTAATTGGTAATGGTGTCGTACTACACACCTTCATAGTGGCGGAAATTGTTGATGAAGTCATAATTGGCGTGGACTTCCTAATCGGCCAAGGCATTCAGATTGACATGAAAAACAAGGTTATGAGCAGTGATGCCGTTTTGATACAATCGTATCAAATGTGATACTTTTTTAAGCCCAAGATACGTAGATACTTTTTATTTTGACGTAGAAAAAATTTGATACCTTTTTAATCAGCATCAAATAATTTTGATACAATTTAATCAAAATCAAAGAATATTAACCTATTCTTTTTCATTTTTAAGATTTTCTAAAAATTGTAACAACCTGTGTTTGCAGCGAAAAATATATATTGTGAAAGTCTTGAGAATGCCAAAAATGGGCAACATTTTATCAAACTGTATAGTAGGCATCACTGCACGGCTCACTAACACAGGTTAACTAACTAAACAGCTGATTTTTAATTTCCACAGTATTCACAGAATACACAAATAATCTTGATCTTGATCAGTTCTTACGTGTTTTGTATATGGAGTTTTGAATTTTTTATGTTAACTATTATTTTAATAGCTTTTATGATTTTCTTGAATTAAATTGAATTCGAAAAATCTAAAATGATACCTAACTATTCATTATCTTTATATTTTTATATTGGTAAATGTAATAAAAAAACGATGTCACGTTGAAAACACGAAAGCAGCTTATTTTAATAATTTTAATTTTTTTCAAAAATTTTTCAGTGATACGAAAAAAAAAATTTGTTATACGAATTAAAAGCCCGAAAACAGCTTTTTTGGTTAATTTAAGTTTTTTTTCCAAAAAATTTTCGGTGATACGAAAAAAACCATGAAAGTATAAATTTTTGATACCAAATTTCTTGAGGCTGCGGCAACACTGGTTATGAGTTAGAAATTTTGGCCATGGGTAATGGCGCAATTTTTTTGGCGCTGATACAATAACTCCAGCGCCAGTCGTGGAGCCAACTCACGGTACTGGCGCAATAACACCTTTAGCGCAATTGTCATGGAATAATCAATAAATAACATTTTTTCGCTTGTTACTGTTTACCATCCCCGTTTTATTTCTTTCGGCGAAATTCTGCTTACATACACGAGGGCACAATTTATTTTAATTTTCATAATCATTTGGAAACATATTCCGTATATTTGTGAAAATATGCTGGAAATTAGAGTCACTTAGATCACTATCAAGCATACATAATTGTGACGGTGTCATACGTATACATATGGGATACCCTCGAAATGTCGAAAAAAAAATGTCGAAAAACCAATGTCGAAAATTTCAAATTTTCAAAATGTCGAAAAACAATAATGTCGGAAAAAAAAATGTCGAAAAGTTAAAATGTCGAAAAAAAAATGTCGAAAAAATGTCGAAAAATGTCGAAAATGTGGATAAATACTTGGAATGTTTTTTCTTTATTTTCGGTAGGTGGGTCAGCTTCGATATAATGCGCCCTACTGAGTATCTAAGAGATTCCATATTTTATAAAAAATATGTTCATCTAAATAAATGAAATGAATAAATAAAGGCGAAGGCCGCCTACGCTGAAGGGTGTACTACGCAGAAGGACATCACCGTGGCGGTAGCCACGGTTAGGTTGTATATCCGGACTTTGGTGGCGTAGCCCAGGGTTATTTTTTATAAGCGCGGCCGAAGGCCGCCAACGCAAGAAGGTGTTCTATACAAAAGCACTGTGGATGGGTCTATAAATATTACTCCAGAATGAGAATTATGCGTACTTTTCCTACAAGTTATACATCAAAACAAAGGTATTTTAAAGATATTTCTAGTAAACGTGGACTTGCATATAGTTATTAAGGGATTTTTACGAAAAAATTACGTATTTTCTAAAAAAAAAGGGACTAAAAATTCTTTTTTTTTTAATTTTTTTCACAATTTTTGAAAATTTTCCTATAAATATGGGTACCAAATGAAAGTTTCTTAAAAAAATACGTTATAAATAAATTATTAAAATTGTTTTAAAATAAAGAAGACAAAATCACCTTTAATTTGATGTATGAAGGATGTACTACGCAGAAGGACATCACCGTGGCGGTAGCCACGGTTGGGTTGTATATCCGGACTTTGGTGGCGTAGCCCAGGGTTATTTTTTATAAGCGCGGCCGAAGGCCGCCAATGCAAGAAGGTGTTCTATACAAAAGCACTGTGGATGGGTCTATAGATTTTACTCCAGTAAGAGAGTATTAGAGTGAACTTTGTGGTATACGGGTATTTTTAGCGCTTTAAATTGACTTTTTAGGTAGGTGACCTTTTCACCTTTACCGATTTATTATTAATAAACTATACATTTTCGCGCCCTATGGTTTACATCTTAGGGCCGGTTTCACCATCTCCGGTTAAGCACTTAACCAGAGATTTTTGCCCGGTTAAGCAATTTATTTGACAGCTCGCCATACAATTTACGTCAAACTAACCAGCGATTAAATTAACCGGAGATGGTGAAACCGGCCCTTAGTGATCTATACGACCCCCCCCCCCTTCCCCTCGAAAATAACAAAAAAAATTCCAGTCCTGGCGCGAATTTTACACATCATTAATTACATTATTTCGACATTTTAACTTTTCGGCATTTTTTTTTTTCGACATTTTTTTTTCGACATTTTAACTTTTCGACATTTTTTTTTCGAGATTTTTTTTCGACATTTTTTTTTTCGACATTTTTTTTTCGACATTTCGTACCCAGCCCATACATATACTCCCTGCTAGCATTTGGAAGAGAGGTTTATCGTCTATCTCAACTAAGTAACGTCTGGGTCACTTCTGGGCGTTATTCGACAGATAGTCTATATTTTACAAAAACAAATTTCTTTGCTATCGCGTATCTTACTTCTTGCTGTGAATGGAGAAGATATTTGGGTATTGACAACCAAAACAAGGTCAAAATAATTTTTTTTAACAAAAAGGAAATGTATAAATTAAACAAAAATCCAAGAAATCCTACAGAAAATCATGTTCTTCAAAACTTCATTTGGTGTTTTTCCTTGCTAAAATTTTTGGTAAGTTCTCTTAAAATGTTCTAGGACTTCATAGAACTAAAATGTTTTTCTTTCCTTTTTAGATTCTC
Source organism: Urophora cardui (assembly GCA_960531455.1). Taxonomy (NCBI): domain Eukaryota; kingdom Metazoa; phylum Arthropoda; class Insecta; order Diptera; family Tephritidae; genus Urophora; species Urophora cardui. The sequence goes on along the minus strand of OY482671.1, from coordinate 68,994,393 downwards.
ATAGAAAGGAAAATGAACTTCTGTTCCTGAAGGAAAACATTTGCTCTTACCTACACGTGTTTATATGTAGATATGTACATAACTTTGTGGATGTACATACATATGTATCTGTGGTAATAAAAAATAAAGAAGTGAGAAAATATATGTATATATGCACATATTTGCACTTTTATTTAGGTTTTATATAAAGTGAGAAAATTGTAGGAGAAATTATAATTGACGCTTTTCTGTCTCCCAGATGACACCAAGAAGTCACTTCCGGAAGTGTCTTATTAGTTTATTTGTACGTAACGTTTTTGTCTCTTTCAAACGACACTTGGAAGATACTTCCTGAAGTGTCGTTTATGACTCCTTATGGACGTAACGTTGACGGGGAACACTTTTTCCCGAACGAAGATAGGAAAAAGTTAAGAAAGCGATATCTTCCGCGATTGAATTAAACTTCTTGAAGTTACTTTTTAGTCACTTCCACGATAATAAATGCTGGCTGGGACTATGGTGCTGTTATTGGCGTTATGGTTGCGCCATTTTACACTAGCGCTATATTGGAGCCGGTGCTGGTGTTAGCGCACGAAATTGAGTTGGTTTCATATTACGATATTGAGATGCCGCAATATTGAGTTGGCGCTATATTGAGTTGGCGCATTTTCCAAATCGGGGGTACCGCAATAACGCCAGAGTTGGCGTTAGCGCAATTGCGCGGTGCAGCGCAGTGTTACCCATGCCTATTACAAAAACTTGGAGTGCCGCTAAATTTTGGCTACGATAAGAGATACAGCAGTAAGAAATTCCTCGTGGAAGAGAATCAGCAGATACCTCCAAAGTCCGAGGCAATTATTTGGGCAAATATTGATGGAGATTGTGGGACAAACAAATTGTGGGTTGTTGAAGCAGAAACAGAAACTAAACCAAATGTACTTGTTGGAAAAACCCTGGCTATGACAAAACAACATGGACGTATACCAGTAAGAGTACTTAAGTACCAGGCAGGACAAATATTGTGAAGCATCAGATTGACACCGGTGCAGGGCCGTAGCTGGACTTAAATTTAAGGTAGGGCAGCGTTGGTTTAAGGTAGGGCGAAAGTAAATAATGTATCACAATTGATCTGACATCGAGTCATGGCATCCAAAAACAATCAGCATGTATATCACTTTTCTCTAGGTCAGTGACGTACATTGGTTCCGATTTCTATCTGTCTACCGAAAGGGACGGCTTTACAGTAAGGTCCGATAAAAATGACTTTCTCAGGGGTGTGGAGGGCCTCTCACAGATCTTAAAACTTGAATCAAAACCTTCCGGAGGCTTATAGTTCATGAGATATTTGTTGGTAAATTTTTGGTAGTTGGATGGGTCCAAAAAGGGAATTCTGCCGGCTGAGGGTTATTTTTTAAAATCCCGGCCGAAGCAAAAAGGTGTTCTACACACATACATATATACATATGTGCGTGTTTTTATAACTGCCTTTCCTCGGTAATCGTACGCAGTTTTGGGGGTTTGTTTGGTAAATTTTACAACTTACAAACATCTCCGGTCGACGGGACTTATGGATTTAGAATCAGGAGGACCTCTTCTACAACTCACAATGACTTTTTTTTCAACGCGTGGTAGACTGTTGGAAAATTTTTCCCGGCATATTTAATACCTATTTGTTGACACATAATTATTGTGACAGTACATAAACAATACTCATTGAGATTAAGCTAACAAGATGGTTCAGCTTCCAGATTTAGATGTGGAGATCTTTAAATTTGGTATGTGGGTCGCCTGTAGGTATGCACGCAAGTCAAGGTGAGAAAAAAATTCTCGAGAATGATTAAACGATAACCACAGAAAATTTAGACACCTCATTTTTCCACCGAGTAAAATGTTTTAGATTAGCACACAGCCTTAGTAATCAGTTCCGCGCTTTTGGTGTTGTTTGCTCACAGTGAGAATGAACCATTTCTTTAACCAAACTACAAAAATTCGATGGTCTTATTTAATTATATATGTGATGCAGGGTGGATTCTCCATATCATACATTGCAACCGCAATAATTTTGTATCTCAAACTATGACAAGAAATTTAATTATAAAAAATTTATCTCACTTGTTGACCTTTTTAAGGTAGGGCATTGCCCCACAATGCTCCTCCTCCCCCCCCCCCCCCCCATAGCTACGGGCCTGCACCGGTGATGCAAGGCCAATCCGCCAGGCTCCTCGCAGCGTTCCATTAGCTAAACGTGAAATGGTGAGCCAGATTATACAAGAAATGAGTGACAGTGGGGTAATTGAACCATCAGTCAGTCCATGGAGTTCTCCGGTAGTACTTGTTAAAAAGAAAAATGGCAAGATGAGATTCTGCGTTGACTACCGGAAACTGAACGATGTAACAAACAAGGATAGTTACCCATTGCCAAGAATTGACGACACTCTGGACTCGCTATCTGGAACGGAATGGTTTTCAACACTGGACTTGAAAAGCGGCTATTGGCAAGTAGAAGTAAAAGAGGAAGACAAGGAGAAAACAGCCTTCAATGTTGGCGATGGTCTTTGGCAATTTACGGTGATGCCATTTGGATTATGTAATGCTCCAGCTACCTTTGAGAGACTTAAGGATCAGGTACTGAAAGGATTACACTGGAAAACATGCCTTGTGTACCTGGACGATATCATTGTATTGGGAAAGGGCTTTGATGAACATCTCGAAAATTTGAAGGAAGTTTTCCGAAGTATAGCTGGCGCTGGTCTCAAGTTAAGTCCTAAGAAATATTCATTATTCAAGAAAGAGGTAAAATACTTGGGACATGCAGTGACTACAAAGGGCATCTGCACTGATAACGAAAAAATAGAAGCAGTAAAAGATTGGCCAAGACCTCGGAATCTACATGAATTGCGAAGCTTTCTTGGCTTGTGCACATACTATCCCCGATTTGTACCAAATTTTGCCAGCGTAGCAAAAAGTCTCACGGAGCTTATGAGGAAAAATAAGACTTTTGAGTGGAGGAAGGAACAAGAAATGGCTTTCCAAACGTTAAAAGACCGGCTTTGTACTGCTCCAATGCTCCAATGTTCCAGGAGCGAGGTTTATTTTGGATACTGATGCGAGTGGTTAGCTATAGGAGGTGTTTTGTCACAAGAAATCGACGGGCAGGAGAAGGTTATTGCATACTACAGCCGATCAATTGGGAAACCGGAAAGAAATTACTGTGTAACACGATGAGAACTATTGACATTGGTAGAATGCATCAAACACTTACACACACAAAAAGCACACACATAAACACTGCTTGACATGCCAGATTGTAAGTTGCCAAGGGCCTTTATAGACTTTAAGCACATTAATTAATTGGCGCGTATTCATAGTCACATTGAGTTCACACCTAAAGCATAGTACTGAATTCGAGTTTCACGTGAAACTGCTGTCAAAATCCATAAAAAAAAACTGGCTGTGAAACATGTGTGAAATTTCACAGATATTTCACGACAAAGTTGTACTGAGTTCCTGCCGTGAAAACGTTGCGGAACATGCTAGCAACATCATGCCAGCAACATTTTTTCACGCCAATATTAAATGTACAATGCCATTTATTTTCGAGTGAAAAGTGACATTTGTTGAAATTTGAATTTATATTTTGTATACAAATTTTTTATTGGCCAAAATTTGAAAGTTGGTTCTGAGACGATGCTCCAAATTTTTTCTTACATTTGCTCAGTTTTTGTTTTGGCATTTATTCTCATCTGACACAAATTTTTTCTTGAAACATTTCACGGCAAAATAAATGCATGTTGCTAAAGGAATTTCACGGCTGTGAATTCAGTACTAGGCTTAAGTCGAAACTATTTTAAGTTGCTACTAAAGTTATTCATAGTCGGCTTAGTTTAGACCAAGGTTGATCCATAAGGTTACCGCAGTACGAAAAAGCAACCCCGCAATACATTTTGTTGTTGCCCGTTTTGCTATCTCAAGTGTCAAACGCCATTTTTAATTAGCCAAGCAACACATGCATACAAGAAAGCAACAAACACATAAAGTTTGACAATTTAGGTAATGAAAAAAATAGTCAGCTGTTCCTACGAAGACAACCTTTTGTATCAACCCTGGTTTAGACTTTTCTTGCTAACAGCATCATTCCCTTTGACGATATCGTGTCCAAAACGTTTGTCGTTCGTGTGTTGGTATTATGAACGACGATATGACACACAAAACGAAAGCCAAGACGATAACAGCTGATAGTTACGTTAAAAACGTAGAAAATTGGTATTCCTAATCACGAACAGAAGTTGTCAATGCGAAAACCAACTGTCAAAATCAAACAAAAGTCTGGAGGTATCGTTTTAGCAGAAAAGTTGAAAATAAGTAAGAGAAAGTAAGTATATTTTGAATATTGTGCATTTTATATTATCAATGTGTGTTTTTATTGTTATTATAGATTGCAAAAAAACAACAAGCACGCAATTCCTTCTGAGATCTAAGAAGGTAGGCGCAGTGGCGAATTCAAAAAAATCTTTAACCAAGGCAAAATACCATTTTGATATTACACTCTATCAATATGTGTATGTTTTCTACCAACTGACGTTAATTAACACTAATTGGGCCGTAGTCATAGTCGATTTAAAACGGTGTTTTACCACACTTATACCATGTTTACATATAACGAGATTATCAGTAAAACTCGATTCGCCAATCTACCCGTTTACATATAACATGAAATCTAGATTTGCTGGGAGAGGGATTGTCAACTGTCAATTTTCCTTACCTGCATGACCCAATAATAATATGGCCGTAGCAGTCAAAAGAGAATAGGGAACTACCGTTCGATTGCTGTTTTCACGAATGTAAAAAGCAGATATTTTGTTTTTTATTTAACTTGAAAAACGCTAGCAAACACACAAGCTTTTGCACGATTAACACGTTAAAGAATGTATAATTAAAAAAAAGACGATAATTTCATAACCTATAAAACAGAAAGAAGAAGAGCGACTTACTATTGCGATACGATTCTTATTGGGCATTGCTTACTGGCGTCCATTTTGTTTACTTTTCATTTTGACGTTTCTCCCAAATTCACCAAAAAAAATATCGATAACATAAAAAACACAGGGTTGTATGCAGAAAAGTATCGTCATAATCCGAGATTCATTTTAAATCTCGAATTTTTGGTAGCGGATTTTTGTATGGAAAACCTCGTATTTCAATCGAAGATTTTGTGTCAACCTCGAAAAAAGTAGATAATCTCGTATATGTAAATGGCCTATTAGAATGACGCTAGCATAAACGTCATTTTATCTCTGTCATAGTCGATTTAAAAACAGTTTTATCACTAAAACAACGTTCTAACTTTAAAATGAGGCGAAAATCTGACTGATTACGGCCCATAATCGTTCACTAAAATCGGTTTTAGTTAAAATCGATGTTAAATTTAGAACGACGTTTAAAATAGTGGTGTGTCATAGACGGGTTAGAACAACGTTTTTGCTAAAATGAACCGAAACAGGGTTACCCATAAAAAATATTAAGAATCGCTCTGTTATTTTAAGAAATTTAGAGGGTTTTAAAAGTTCACCCTGTGTCAACCTTGAAATTCACAAAGAAAATAAGGGAGCGTATCATCTCTTCGACGTTTTGGTTTTCGCAAATTTTATTTGTTAGTTTTAGTTAAATTTAGATAAAACTACACATTTCATATAAATCCAAATAAGCTTGTGATTTGAGGGAACAAAAAGAGCTCAAAAGAAAAAGGTTGTCTGCGAGAAAGCATTTAGTGCCACCTAACCTATGTATGTCACTCAGATGAATATTTCGACCTAAAAATCGGGTGAGATTGGAAGTCCCCTATTACTGACAGGCTCCGCAGTATCTATATAATATACCACTGTGGCCTTATCAAAGCAAAAAATCCTCTTCCTCCATTTGGAACGGATCCCATCGGCCTCTATATACCTTTGATCTCCGTCCCGGGATAGCATCGTCTATAATACTTAGCAAAATCTTTAAAAATTTTGCTATTTCCAAACATATTTATTAAAATGTCTTCTTTTTACGTTTTATTTATTTATATTTTTATCGAATTCACGTATGTGTATGTGTGTGTGCTTTTAAGTCGACTATGACAGAGATAAAATGACGTTTCATTTCATTTTTTTTCATTTCATTTATTAATTTAAACATTAATGCAATAAGTACTTATGTAAGTCTTTTGTAGCACAACAATAATAATTAAGAAAAACATAACAACATGTATACGACAATAGCTTAAGACTAAACTTTTGTATAACTAATTAAAAACATTTACATTTATTCCCTATTCAAGGATAGTATAGAGTAAAATAAAGTGTAAAGGAGAGGAAAGGAAAAAAGAAAGAAGATTAGTATTATAGTGAAATTAACATAGATAGCACATCTATCACATTCTTTTAAGAAAATAAGATAACAAAACAGTCTTAACGTTGCTTTTATTTAGGCTACTACGTATGATGACAGGAACAGAGTTTCATATACGTATAGCGTTGACAAAGAATAGTCTGGACGAGGAGAGAAAATTATACTGTGGAACTATAAGGTCACTTACACGGGCAGATTTAGTAAAATTTAGTTTCTCGTAAAAATAGCTTGGTGTCTTATCACTCATGAGATGAAAGAGGAAGGTACAATTTCTAAGTATAAGATAATCGGAAAGTTCACAACCTAACAGGCTACTCCTCCACGCTGTTATATGCTCAAATCTCGATAATCCGAATACATAACGCGTAATGTGGTTGAAAGCTACATCAAGCTTGTGGGCGGACTTGGAGTCTAGCTTACTGTACACTAGCTCCGCGTAGGAAATTATTGGCATAATGAGCTGGATGTTACCATCATTCTAAGTGTGGTAAAAGACTGTTTTAAATCGACCATGACTACGGCCCATTATATAGAATTGGCAGAAAAGTAATGAAAAAAAGCTAACTGCAGTAACAAAATATATGAACTCGTCATTGCGCCTACCTTCTTGAAGGATGAAGCATATGAGCACAGCGTTGCAAATTTGACATTTCTTTTCGTGTTGCTGGTGATCAACGTAACGCTAGACGATATCGCCGACGAAAGCTTCATAATACCAAAATCAGACGATATCGTCGTCACGGCTATCGTTCGGCAAGGCTATCGTTCGGGAAAGGGAATGCGGCTGTTAAGGTAGTTATAATAGTGCGTTAAGAGCCGCCTTTGACATTTGCCACAGCTGTAAATATTGTGCTTTATTTACCAATTTAAAACAGAAAACTCTCAATTTGTTGATGATTTCATGACGACGTACGCCGTTATTAAGTCTTTCGCCGAATGTAAAAATAATATTTTGCTAACGGTATTCTGTTTTGTCACTGCAAAGAGAACTGTCAAACGGAAGAAATCTAAAATCAACAGATGCTTACGGTTGACGCCGTTTTCTACCGTTTATTATAATCATTCGCATACCTTTCACATACAATAGATATTAAAGTGACAGCTCCATCCGTTACGTTACGGCTATTATAACCAGCGAGTACTTCTTTGCATAAATTAAGCCGATTCCACATAAAACTTCTTTCGCTTTGCGTTACGCCATTTTCTATGTCAAACAACGCAAAACTGAAAAACTATGCCACAATGAACGTTGTTACGTCACTCAAAAAATATTTATTTTCTGAAAAATTTGTCATTCTCCGTTTTATTTACAAAGAAAATAAAAATCTATTAAATTATTTTCTAATTGTGTGAAGTTTAAATTAGTTTATTTACATTTTAAGTAAAGGGAAACGGTAAAAAATTCCAACGCGCCCAGAAGTTGAGATTTGGGCAACTTTGTTCCGGCGGTAAAATAATTAGATCCATTTTTAATTTTTCCGACGTGTAATGATCAGAGTTGATTTTTTCTGTCAAATCTGGATCCATATACATGGTCATACCACATCAAAACATGCTTCCTCTTCTTGGTCGACTGTTGGTTGGTTCCCTGCTAGCATTCGGAAGAGCGTTTTCTCGTCTATCGAAAATGCGTAACGTCTGAGACACCTCTAGACGTTATTCGAAAGATAGTTTCTTATTTTAGAAAAACAAATTTCATTGCTATCGCGTATCTTACTTCTTCGTGTGTATAGAGAAGACAGTTTATGTATTGACAATCAAAATAAAATCAGAACAACAAAAAATTTGAAAAATTTATAAATTTAGTTGCCTCTGATTTTCATTTGTGAAAACAATAATTATGCAATGAACGTGGCGATAGCAACCAAGATCACTATACGCCTGGTGATGTGGTACCTGGAATTTGGGTTGATGGTATTGATTGGGTGAACAAGGTCAGCCCATTTGTTTTGGAATCCAATACCTACCTATCCTTATTCGGGGCACTCGATGTCCGATCCTGGCACGAGCGTAAAAAAATTCAAACATACATATGTACATCGTTTAAGGAGCATGGCCCGCTGACGAAATTTTGGATTAAAGTAAGTTGGAGTGATTGGAATTGTTGAACTCCTAATTTAAATTATTGCTTTACTTTAGAGGAAATTTATACAAGAGATCGATGAAGCCGCACAAATTGCTAGGAATGACAGATTGGCAGCTATTAAAATATTTAGCCTAAAATACGCAATTTCATAAAATAATAATAAATTAAAAAACACAGATCTACAATGTATTTGGAGTTTTTTTTTAGGTTCTAAAAATATTGAGAAAACTGTAGGAGAAAATTTTAATTGACGCTTTTTTGTCTCCCAAATGGCACTAAGAAGTTACTTCCGGAAGCGTCGTATTAGTTTATTTGTACGTAACGTTTTTGTCTCTTCTAAACGACACTTGGAAGATACTTCCATAAGTATCGTTTATGACTCATTATGGACGTAACGTTGACGGGGAACAGTTTTTCCCGAACGAAGATAGGAAAAAGTTAAGAAAGCGATATCTTCCGCGATTGAATTAAACGTCCCAAAGTTACTTTTTCGTCACTTCCACGATAATAAATGTTGGCTGGGTTGTTGTGCCTTTTGACACAAGAGTGCACATGTTTGGCATTAGTCCATTCGCGACTACCATTATTTACTGGATCCTGTGCCAAATCACTTTCCGCCACAATTGTGTGTGCCCGGACGGATTTTCCGGCGGAAAATATCAGCTGTTCACTACCCGTTGGCCCGTTTTCCGTTGACCCGTCGCAATTGTGTTCCGCGCATTATGCCACTCTCACCTACCCGTCGGCGGTACAGAAATGACGTTTCGGCAAATCGGCAAAATGACCACCGACGGCGCCTCGAATCTTTCGAAAATCGGTAAATCGACATTATGAACACCGAATGAACGAACATTTTAACAGTTTTTCGTACCGAAATTTGCCGCAAGTATTTGGTTGCGGCGATATTAACAAAATATCAAAAAATTACAATAAAAGTTTAAGTAAATTGTTAAAATGCATGTATGAAGTTGGAATAAGTGTTAATAAGTGTGAATATATGTAAATACATTAATCAACCGGTCGCGAGAAGCCACAAACATGGCGTGGGTCCATTGCATTTTCCACCGAGATTGAATTACTGTTATATGCAAAGAAAAACTTCAGAGAAAAAATTGTGAAATAATGATAATGTGTAGTGTGTAATAGTGTGTATGTAGGTTCTGGAAATTAAATATATTTTCACCCAAGAATAATAATGCATTTTCTGAAGTTGATAATTGAATGTGTATTACCAACAATTTACCATGTCAGTAAAATAAAGACGTCTCAATAAAGACGCCTTCAAATAAATATTGCAGGTGATGGAAGGTCGGCTTCAGTATAATGCGCCCGCCGTATTTATTTTCAAACCACAAAGGGCCGTTTATTCAACCTCTGATTAAGCTAACCGGTGGATAAAGGTCCGGTTAAGTTGTGTACTGCATTATCGAATGCATGTAAAAAGTGTGGATTGATGAAGTCGACAAAGATGTTTAACCGGGCTTTAACCGTGGTTAGCGTTAATCAGAGGTTGAGTAAACGACCCTAAGGGCCGGTTTCACCATCTCCGGTTAATTTAATCGCTGGTTAGTTGGACGTAAATTGTATGGCGAGCTGTCAAATAAATTGCTTAACCGGGCAAAAATCTCTGGTTAAGTGCTTAACCGGAGCTGGTGAAAACGTCCCTAAGAACGTTTCAATGAATCCTTCAGGAAAAGTCTGTGAATAATAATTTTACTAGTTATAACACTCCCAACTACGCAAAATTAACGTAAATCTCTCCAGATGTAACTCCAGAAAGGGAGTTCTGTCGGCTGAGGGTTACTTTTCAAAGCGCGGCGGCCTTCGCAATGCATAAGGGTGTTCTACGCAAAAATACTGTGTTATTAATGAATTATAAGTTTCCGCAAGATTTCGTTTGCATTTTCGTGATCTATCGCCAAAAAAAAGAAACGAATTTATAATTTTATTATCGATATAAGGCCATAGATCATATATATATGTATATTTTGAGAGCTTTTTGGCCGGTAATAAATAAGCAAAACTAAGTTTTCTTATTTTCTCCTACGCGTTTCGGCTTGATTCTCAGCCTTCATCAGGGAGTCTATTTATTTAAACAATTAAAAAGAAGAAAACACACAATATAAATACACAGACTGATACTATATACATATACATACATAAATAAATAAATTATATGACATCAATAAATATTATACCTAAAAATTGAACACTTTTAAACAAAATACTTTTCACTTACATTTTAAATATTCAACAAGTTACATTACACTACATTTATATATTTATATATATATACATAATTATCGTGGTGTATGTTTCCTACTGTCATTCGTCAATTCTATTTCTACTCGTTAGTATTGATCTGTAGGCGCAATTTATGTTATCGACGTCCTCTTTGAAATTCATTGTATTGTATTTGTTGCTGTATTCGCAGACTTTCTAATGTTAATCTTGTTCTTGTTCTTTTTTCTATGTCTAATATTCTTGTGTTATCAAAGTCTGCTACATGTCCCGTGTTGGTTAAGTGTTGCGCTAATGCTGTGGTCGACTTTCTGTTTTTAACGTCTGTTTTATGTTCGCCTATTCTTATTCCTAATGCACGTTTTGTTGTGCCTATATATTTTTTGTTGCAAAGATCATTTTCGTTTCCTTTACATGTTATTTCATAGACTACGTTGTGTTGTTGTTCTTTGGTTATTTTGTCTTTTGTTTTGCTAAATATTTTGCTAAGAGTTTGGTGTGGTTTTGGTGCAAAGGTTAGCTTGTCATTTCGAATACACTTGTGTAAAGTTTTGTTGTCTGTTAAGCCTTGTATAAATGTCACTCCCATAAATATTTTGTTGCTATTTTTGTCAGTTCTTGCTATATTTTTGTTGTATGTTTTTTGTCTGTGTTTTGTTGTTGTTATCCATCTTTCTATTGTTTTTGTCGGATATCCATTTTTAAGCAATATATTTTTGATTTTCGTTTCATTTTCTTTTCTGAACGCCTGGTCGACCAGGCCTGATCGGGGTATCCATATATATTTTACACTATACGGATATCTCAATCGGTTCCCGGGATTGAGGCCAAAACATGGACCTAAATAGCCCCCGAAATATTTTTTACCATTATTGGTATCAAATTAAAGGTATCAATCAGAGCTTCAATAGGGAGTTCATTCCATTCCAATTTTCCAGTCGGTTCTCTAGATAGAGACCAAAACGTGGACCCGGATGACCCCAAATATTTTTTCGTAATATTGGTATCAAATTAAAGGTGCTGATCAGGGTATCCATATATATTTTACACTATACGGATATCTCAATCGGTTCCCGGGATTGAGTCCAAAACATGGACCTAAATAGCCCCCGAAATATTTTTGACCATTATTGGTATGAAATTAAAGGTATCAATCAGAGCTTCAATAGAGAGTTCATTCCATTCCAATTTTCCAGTCGGTTCTCTAGATAGAGACCAAAACGTGGACCCGGATGACGCCAAATATTTTTTCGTAATATTGGTATCAAATGAAAGGTGCTGATCAGGGTATCCATATATATTTTACACTGTACGGATATCTCAATCGGTTCCCGGGATTGAGTCCAAAACATGGACCTAAATAGCCCCCGAAATATTTTTGACCATTATTGGTATCAAATTAAAGGTATCAATCAGAGCTTCAATAGAGAGTTCATTCAATTCCAATTTTCCAGTCGGTTCTCTAGATAGAGACCAAAACGTGGACCCGGATGACCCCAAATATTTTTTCGCAATATTGGTATAAAATTAAAGGTGCTGATCAGGGTAGCCATATATATTTTACACTATACGGATACCTCAATCGGTTCTCGGGATAGAGGCCGAAACATGGGCCTAAATAGCCCCCGAAATATTTTTGACCATTATTGGTATCAAATTAAAGGTATCAATAAGAGCTTCAATAGAGAGTTCATTCCATTCCAATTTTCCAGTCGGTTATCCAAAATATATTAGTAATCATGATGTACACCGATATGTGCACCGGATGGCCATGGAAAGTTGTTGATAAAGAACGTGAGATGGGGAGAGAGAGAGAGTAGTATAAGAGGAGGAAGAGATAGGGGGAACGGGGAATGCTGACTGGTGGGGAGACCGATAGGGAAGGGAGTGGCATAGTGTGATTTGTCGCAGCGAAGTGGGACGGGTATTTGCTAGTTAAAATATATTTTCACCAAAGAATAATAATGCATTTTCTGAAGTTGATAATTATTGTTTGACTACTATAAAAAAGCAACTAACGAATTATGAATGTGTATTACCAACAATTTACCATTTCAGTAAAAACTTTCGTCTCAGTAAAGACGCATTCAAATAAATATTGCTCGTGGTGGAAGGTCGGCTTCAGTATAATGCGCCCGCCATATTTATTTTCAAACCACTAAGAATGTTTCAATGAATCCTTCAGGAAAATTTCTGCGAATGATAATTTTACTAGTTATAACACTCCCGACTACGCAAACTTACTGTAAATCTCTCCAGATCTAACTCCAGAAAGGTAGTTCTGTCGGCTTACTTTTCAAAGCGCGGCGCAGTGCATAAGGGTGCTCTACGCAAAAATATTGTGTTATTAATGAATTATAAGTTTCCGCAAGATTTCGTTTGCATTTTAGTGATCTATCGGCAAAAAAATAAACGAAAAATTCCGGTGCCGGGTACATTGTTATTGAAATTTTCCCCTGTTTTTGTATACAATTTGCTTTTATGTAGTTCAAAATAATTCTATGAAAAACAGAAAAAAGGACAATTTAAAGATTTCTTTCACGCAGAATTAAGACTATTATTTTTATTTTCAGCCTCTAATTAAATTTACGCTTGTTTACTTAAAGTAAAAGGATTGCTATGATCCCTTAAAACTTTTCTCTCGTTTATCAGATTCCTTTGCTCTTCTTCCTCCACTAATATAGCTGCTATCGCAATAGAATCCTTTATTTTATTATTTAAATAAATAGTTTTTAGTAAAATAAACTAACGATGTGTTTGCTTTTATCAAAAAGATAAGAAACGTCAGAAAATCCCGCTCAATTCCGCCAGCCAGATTTAGAAAGGTAGGCGCATACGTGAATTCAGAACTTTAATATTGTAATTGGTATAGTTTAATGTCAAAATAATGTTTCGCCTTGGTAAAAATCTGTGTTCGCTTGGGACTCGCCCATTCCTGTGGGCCATAGTGTGAATTTGCTTTGATTTAGACATTACACTGTACCTTTCTAAATAAAAAAAGTAGTTTCTGAATTCGCCGCTGCGCCTACCTGTCTTGAATTTCGCATCAGTACTTGGCAACACTGATTCGAACACGGTTCACATATTTGGCTACACTGAACTTCGAACCGTCGGGGTTGCTGATGCCATTTTCGATGAGTTCGGCGCCGTGGCTTTCGGCATTTCGGTGCCGCCGACGGCGTTGGTGATACACACAACATACATATGTATGTATGTGCATAGGCACTTGGGTGCATATGCGTATATACATATGTATGGATATACCCTATAAGACAGTGATAGTCATTTGATATATCATTTTAGGTGCACGTTTGATGGAAATTTCTGTCACACACTGCCTACAAGTTTCCATCATTTTTATATGGACGGTGTGAAAAATGTGATGAAAACATTTGTGTCCGTGTCTCTTTCCATCAATCATGTTCTCCAAATGATGTATCAAATGACTATCACTGCTATATGTGTTAAATGCGAATTCTGTAACTCCGTCTCATCTCAAGTTACAAAATTTTAGACATTTTTAGTGACTTGAGCCATTTTTGGTATTCTGTAAGCCACAGTCACTAAAAATTTCACCAAAGACTGTGGTGAAAATGTACTGAGACTGTTTGAGATAACAAAATAATTTAACGAATACTCACTAATCGATTACATACGAAAATAGGTTTTGGAAATGAGTTTATGAGCAATATATTGCTTGTAACGTAAAACATTGAAATATCGATAAATATCGTATCACATCACTATTTACACTTGATCGAAATGGCGGAAAAAAGTAAGTTAGCAAAACCAGCAAAATGTTATTATTTTGCTAATTTCATACAAATAAGCTTGTTTTATTACAGAAAATAGCCAGCGAACAAGCAAAGAGCAAACAAGTTGTAGGTTTTTATAAATGTTTACGCTTTATTTAGTTCACCTCAATGTTTTGTTTATTTTTTGACCTCCTTAACACCAGGTCACTATTTAGTGACGTATTTTTTGAGACTTGAGACGTGAGCCCGCTTACAGAATAGCAAATTGTCTCAAAATCAATCTCACCACGAAAAAGTCTCCAAAAGTCTCTATTAGTCACGGTGGGCAGGAAGCGGCGATAGGTTGCATGAAAATGTCGCCAAAAAAGGAAAGTGGGGTTGTGTTATGTGATGTTTATAGATGAAACATCCGTTGAAATTAAAATCCGAGCTGCTCCTTTTTCAAGGATATCCACAAATATTGACGAAATCGAAAATTCGCCAAAGTCAAAATTTTTCCGATTTCAGTACATTATCTGGTAGCTAAAGGATATAAGAAAAGGTATTAAAAAGAAAACAGGACACCTGTAGTGGAAAAATCCAATGTGAACAGGACCTAAAGTGTAACCACTGAAATATAAAATAACACAAAAAGAACCCACTTTAATTTGCGTATAACTCCTAAAATGTTAACTCTACGTGAAAACTACTTATGATATGTTTCATTCGAAATAAATAAAGCAATATTTGTTTAATATACAATTTTGATGTACCTGCAGTGCTTAATGTACTTTGGTGCATCTAAAGTGAAAATTTCAAAAAAAGTACGTTTTTTTTATGGTGCTAATTTAAGTTCAAATATTTTGCTAGTTTATGTAAATATTTTAATCTAATAATCCAATTCTCATTCTTACATATTTATACGTTAATATTAAAAAGAATTTGAGCTAAAATACTCGCTAGCTGTGCACGGTGGGCGGTAAGTAACAATAGGTTGCATGAGAATATCGACAAAACGATGGCCGGCTAAAAACTTACGTAAAATGATATTCTAATCTACTTCATAAACACACAGCAAGCGTGAATAACATCTCCAACATTTTTTTTAAACGAAAATTAGTACCAGCGCGCAGCTAGGCACATATTCGTTGGGCCATCGTTTTTCCGATATTTCCATGCAACCTATTGTTGGTTCCCGCCCACCGTGCATAGCTAGCGCGTATCTCAGCTCTTACTTTTTTTGATTATTAACCTATAGATATGTAGGAATGAGAATTGGAGCATTAGATTAAAATATTTACATAAACTAGCAAAATGTTTGAACTTAAAATAGCACCGCATCCATGATCACCGCAAAAAAGAAAAATTGGGAGCTAAGCGCGGAGCCAACAAAAAAATTTTTGTGAGCGGAACTAACAAAAAAAAAAAAACCTTCGCTCCGATGCCCTGATAGCAAAGAAGCGCAAGATGATTGTGGCGATGCACCTACATGCAGCAAAATGCAACTACATCCAGCAGTTGATTGTGACGGGGCTATAATTCATTCATCCTTTCATTCATTTATTCGTTATATATATGATGTAAGTATATACATACCAAGGATGGGCATTTTTCAACTACCACTCATTTTCAACTACCACTCAAATTGAGTGGTAATTAAATCCTGATCAATTTGAGTGGTAGTTGAATTTTGAATCAACTACCACTCAAATTTGGTGCTCGAAACCTATTTAGGCAGTGGAATCATTGAGAAGTTAATCAACACATCAGCTTGTGGTGAAATGTATGTACATACATATGGATGTGAGTATATGTGAGTCGTTAGTTTTGAAATTGGCATAAGTGAACAAGATTTGAACTAGAAATTGAAATAGGGGTGAACTAGAAAGTGAACTAGAACTTTAACTAGAACGAACTAGTAGATGAACTTGAATATCTACAACTACTATTTTAATGCACATGTCCTTCCCTTGAATTCTGTATACTTAATGTACATACATATGTATAAGTTATACGCATACATATACATATGTATGTATGCAAGTTTTTCCATAAGCTTTTTTGGGGTTTGGCTGACTTCTGTGCACTTTTGCTACCAACACTAAAGTTGAGTGGTAGTTGAAAATCGAGTTAAATCATGAATTTAACTACCACTCAAATTGAGTGGATCAGTTGCAGGCTGAGTGCACTCAAAATTAGTTGAATCATGCCCAACCCTGATACATACATATGTATGCGCAAATGCTTGGCAAAGGCAACTGCGGAAATCTGCTTGCATTTCCTGCCATACAACGTAGACGTTTGTTGAAATTTTAGATTTTCTGCATTTCAACTCGTGCGGGTGGTGGGATCACGTACTAAAGTATTTTTTATTTGAAATAAAGTTTTGATTCAAAATAATAATAATTTTATTCAAATCGAAAATGTATTAAGAATCTTGATTCGAAATCAAGTTTGAATCAAGAATCAAAAAAGATTTTTGACTCTTTTGAGAATTGAATAACAAATCAATTTTATCTTTGATTTGAAGATAGTTTGAATCACGAATCAAAGGGTATTTCTGATTCTTTTGTGAAACGAATCACAAATAAAATTTATCTTTGATTTGAAAATATTTTAAATCAAGAATCAGAAAATATTTTTGATTAGTGATTCAATCAAATCAAAATCACGCAACCCTGCGTCTGAATGTGTGTTTTTGAATATATATACACATTGGAGCACTCAAGGGGGGTTTGGGGTTAAACCGTCCCCCCCCCAAAATTTGACAACACCATAAAAAAATAATTTTATAGAAGATGGTACACGCACAAATATTCGTCTAAATACATGTTGTAAAATCTATGAACTACTGATTATGTTTATTATGTTTATTTAGTACACAGAGTATTATAGTTTTAATCACATAACGGTGGAATGTAACATATATCAAAATGATCAGGGTGAGAAGAGAAATCGGTTGAGCCATAACCGTCCGTCGGTATCTCAGCCACTAATATAGCTGGAATGATAAAATTTCACCCACGTATTGAGCTCAGGCTCTTATAAAGAAGTTTGTTGAAATTTTGGAAAATGGGCGGTACCACGCCAACTTATTAAGAGGAAAACATTGAAAGGTTTATAAGCCATAACTCAGAAACCGTAGCAGATATATCGATGAAATTTAATTATAATATAATACAATGGCGCTATTATAACTCTGACGAGTTTTATGGCCGAGCTTCTCTCCCGATTCCAGGTGTGCTCCTTTTGTTTTCCTAATAATTGGGTGGACCTACAGTTTTATGCCGGCTCCGAACGGCGAATGTATTTTTTGTGAGAAGTTTTTTCATGGCAGAAATACACTCGGGGGGTATGCCGCCCACTGCCGAGAGGTGACCGCTGCTCTTAAAAAACCCAGTAATTGGATTTTTACTAATTAGAAAAAATTTTTGGTGTTTGCTCGGACTGGGGTTTGAACCCGAGACCTCTAGCTTAGCAGACGAGCACTCTACCCACTGCACCACAGCGGCCATACGCGATGAAATTTGGTACGCGTAATTTACTTACTTAGGAAAATGTTTGGACGAAAAATTGCCAAAATCGGTTGACGACCACGCCCCAATTTATATAGGGAAACTTTTAAGGGGCCTAATACAAACATTTTAAGCGATATCTTTGTCAAATATAAAGATATGTCATTGAAGGTTTGTGTCATGAGTCCTATAGACATAAAACAAAAAACATAAAAATTTTGGAAAATGAGCGTGGTACCACCTCCCTTTAGAAGCAGGAATATTCGCCATTTCGGAGCCCATAACTCGACAAATAATCGATTTATTATGACAAAAATCAGTTTTTACACTTTTATAACTTGTGGTAATACATGCTCAAAATTTTAGCGAAATCGCCTTACGACCACGCCCAATTTTATATATGGGTATCATAAAGGGGCCTAATGCAATGAATTGAGATTTAAAAGGTGCTTTTGTTTAATGTGTGCATACGTAGGTCCACACCCCAAACATAAATTTAAGTAAAAATTGTCTGGACGAGTTTTAAGTATTTTTTATTTAATTTTCCGTTGGATATTGAAATCCCCCCAAAATATTTTTCTGTGTGCGCCACTGTATATAAATACATATATTTCGATTATATTCGAAGTATTCGCAAGTAGTGTACACTATTAGAGCCTATACACACTTGCGACTCAATCGATTTGGTCGAATTGGACTGTTGTATTCACACTACTCCAACTATTTAGTCGAATCGGTGGCAGCTATTCACACTAGAGACTAAATAGTCGGGTGATTGACAATGACATAGTGTTGCCAATGTTCACATTTTACACAGTGAAGTATTAAATTGCTTAAGTTTACCAGTTTATCTGCATTCTTACATGAAAGCACCTTCTTGTCAGCTGTCAACTTGATTAATAAATAAAAAACAATAAAATAAACAAAAAGTGCATACATTGTTTGGCTTTGTTTCTTATTAAACTAGCAACTAGCTGTCAAGTAAATGAAAAGAGAAAAACGGAAGGAATGACGCTCATAAAGGCGAAAGAACAGAAGTAAAAGAAACGGAAAAAATAGTAAAAATTAGCCATTAATAATTTCCATGCAATTTCATTTTCATTATTTCTATTTTAAAATGCGATTAATGACATTTGAAGAGAACAACAATATCAAGAAACACATGAAAACGGAAGTAAATATCCTTAGTTAGATAATTCTTGTCTATAACTACACCATTTCCAGATGGATTTTAGAAAGCGTCAACTGGATTTTAGAAAGGGGAAATTGGATCTTAGAAATGTCAATTGGATTTTAGAAAGGGGAAATTGGATTTTAGAAATGTCAATTGGATTTTAGAAAGGGGAAATTGGATTTTAGAATAGCCAACTGGATTTTAGAAAGGGAAAATTTGATTTTAGAAATGTCAATTTGATTTTAGAAAAGGGAAATTGGACTTTAGAAACTGTAAATTGGATTTTCGAAAATTTATATAATTATTAATTTATACTTTCATACGCAATAAAGAATTTCTATTCGAAAAATTCTGTGTAAAATTTATTTTACGCACATTCTGAAATCCAATTCATGCTTTCAAAAATCCAATTTTCGTTTTCTAAAATCTTTTTAACGCTTTCTAACATCCAATTGACATTTCTAAAATCCAATTTCCCCTTTCTAAAATCCAGTTAACGCTTTCTAAAATCCATCTGGAAATGGTGTAGTTAATAAGAAACGAACCTTTTGTTTTTTTTTTTAACATTTTGAAAATATTAATTAAAATATTTAATCTCTGCAATTTACCAAAAGTGAAATAAAAGTAGTGCTGTCAGCATGGCAACTCTTTCCACTACGAATATCACTGTTGTTGTTGTAGTCGTTCGACTAAATTGTCTCTAGTGTGAATACGTAGAAGGGCGCCTTGCTGATCAAGCAGTTGTACAACTGTTTCAGTTGGAATGAAATTGGACTGCAAATCCAACTGTTTCAGTTGTACAACTAATTGAATGTAGTGTGAATGCTTCCATACATTCCCATGCAAATCAACATTCGACTAAATCGATTGAGTCGCAAGTGTGTATAGGCTCTTAAGGTCATGTAATTGTCGCTAAGAATAAGGGCCTTTTCACATTACTCGGTACGACATCGGATCGACATTTTTTGCTCGGTATTTTCAGCTTACCGAAACGATTCCGCGTTGCTGTGTTTTTCACACTTGTGGGAATACTTTCGGTGCGTAATCGGCAGAAAATAGGAAAACAAACATCGAAATTTGCAAAACAAAATTTTTAACTTCAACAAAGCACTCAATAATAACAATAATGTCTTCTAGCGAAGATGAAGACATCATAACTTGCTACATTTATAGCCGAAACGAGTTTTTTACTGACTTTGTTGTTCTTCTTTTATTACGCCGCAAAAATGTATGCAGTAATTCCTCAAATTTTACTGACCGGTCTTACCGCGTTGCGGTATACCGAAATTAATCCGCTCCGCTTTCATGTATGCAACACTAATGTGAAAGTGCCAATTGAAATACCCTGCCAGCCAGGTAGCAGCTATTTATATGGATATTTAGCAGCTACTCATGTAGCTATAAAACTAGCTATTTTTGTTCAGGCGGCGTGACGATATTGACAAGTAATCCAGAGGTTAAGATGTGGTTAACATTATTACGTTAATGTTGTGGTTATTATGTAGCTAGTGCTACCAATACAAATTTCCTTTTGTTTGGTTAATTCAGTGGCTAAGATGTGGTTAGCAATAACATGCTAATCTTATGGTTATTTTGTAGCTAATTTTAGCTACTGCTACAACAAACAAAAACATTGCAATTAATGAAAGTTTTTTGTTCTTTATTTTATATTTCCTTATACAACTGAATATTTTACTTATTTAAAGCTAAATTTGAATAAAAATTCTTATAATCTATATGGATACATATGTCTAAAAGATTTGGCTAACTTTAATAAGATTTTTCATAGAATCCATTGTACTCTTGGGCCGGCTTTCCATCAAGGAAACACGCTACGAGAAAATTACTTTTTCAGGGATGTAGAGGGGCTGTCACAGATTTCAGAATTGAAATGGAAACTTGTCGGAGTCTTATAGGTGACGAGATATTTGTTGCTGAAGTTGTGAAATTCACCAACCAAAACTGCACCAATTCCGAGGAAAAGCACATATAAAAACACGCACATATGCATATATGTATGTACGTACATGTGTGTAGAACAACTTTTTGCGTTGATGGCCTTCGCCCGAAGTAATATCTATGGACCCAAACAAGTTTTGATTTTAGTTTTGAGATCTGTGAAAGCTTCTCTACTCCCCTAATAAAGGGGGAAGCCGACACGTACAACGTTTGAATCTTTCCGTTCATGATGTTTTGGCTGCGTCGGTAGTATGTTATAAGGATTGAGGTGGCCGAGCACCACCTACGCTTGGCATTCCACCACCACCTCCACTGGCACCTGGTCCTTGACAATATGGTGGATGGGGAGCTTCAAAATGTAGTTTTTATATTAGCTTTTCAGACACTCGATGTTCGTCCGTAGCGGTACGAGCATTTTCCACGAATTCAGGACCATATTTACTAAAGAAAATATCGGAAATAACTTTGAGCTCGGCTCTTTCATCTGCGTAATTAGATCGAAACATTGAAGCCACAACACAATTCAATTAATCCACTGCTTCCACAAGTTAATCTTACCTACGGAAAAACAGGATTAAAATGAGAATTCAAATAATTAAAAGTTAATAAATTACCGTACCAACTGGCGATTGCTTTAATCTTAACTGCATTAGATAGTTGATTGATTTCAAATGGTGGAAGCGATACCTCGCCAATGGTTGGCATTAACATACTGCAAAGAAAATAATAATGTTTGTAAATATTTGTAAAAGTGTACCGAGTATGTAAATTTAAATTAATATATCTCACAGATTTTCACCCAATTCAATTGCGGCTGACCAATTGTTCAAAAATGGCCGTGAATTGATCGATTATGCGCATTATCGGTGTATCGGATTGGAATATATCGAATTTTTCGATAGAACTGGTTAGCGTTGGCTGGCAGGGTACATGTGGTCGGTAAGGTTTCGGTATACTTTCGGTAAAAACCAAAAATGTCGATCCGATACCGCACCGTGTAATGTGAAAGCGCTCTAAGTATTGTATTGGTTCCATTCGTGCAGCCCTTTAATATTGTGGCGAATATAATCGGTTCAGCTCACATCACTAAATGACTGAACACATCTCTAAGGAAACTGCCAGAGCTAGATGAAGAGACAGATATTTTCCAGTGTTGCCAGAATTATCCAGATTGCGTAGAAGCGTTAACATCAAGTCAAGTAATACTATGTTCATGCTGGATTTGAAACGCAACATTTTGCATTTTCGAAGATGGCTTTTCGAAAAGTGTTCATGCTGCCGCGTTTTGTAAATGCGCATTTGAGAAGTTCGAAACAAACGGAGCTAATATCCCAGATTACGCAATCAGGTGTTGGGGTTTATTTTTTTGTTTTGTCTAATTAAAAAAATAGAACAAGAATTTGCAAAATATGTAATAATATAATACACTAATTTTGCAAACCAAACGTACCAAACGTACCAACCGCTTTGGTATTAATTTGGTCTCTGTTTTGTTTACTTTCGTTCATTACATGTAGAGTGACGTCATCACGGAGCTCGTGTGCCCATGTGCATGCTACTCTATATGCGTAATCTTGTAGGTATTTCGTTCTTGTATTGCCAGAGTGTTGCCACTATTTTCCATTCGAATTGCAAATTTTTTCGAAGATTTCAGGGTTGCTTTCTGCGTTAGCATTCAAAACGCAAAAAAATAGTTGCGTTAAGTTGCATTTTGGTGGTGGCATTTGTATGGAGAAATGTAACATTTAATGTTGCGTTTTGGACTAAACGCAAAAATGCCTCCGAAACGCAAAACGCAGGCTCACCATGAACATGCTATAAAACAAGTGTAGACTTTTTAGTCGTAAAATAAAGCGATGTGAATTAAGAAGTAAATAAAGACTTTTATTTAACAATTCAACGATACGAACCCTATAGAAATAATCGAGCTATCGACAAATACGTAACAATTGGTGTCAGAATTGGAATTGTTAAATAAATTCCAGTACCAAGGATAACGAAGCAAGGATAACGAAATAAGGATAATGGCAAAGTTAAACGAACTGAAAATCCAAGAGCTTAAAAGGGAGTTAGAAAAGAGAAACCTGAGTACAAACGGCAATAAAATTGAACTACAGGCAAGGTTAAGGTTAGCTATGGAAGCATATAACATTAATGTAGATGAGTTTGATTTCAACGATGATGTGGAAGAGGTCCAAAAGGAAGAAACCCAGAAGGAAGAGGCTCCACATTCAGTAGCAAACGTAGACATGAATTCGATATTGGCTGTACTGGCAGAGATGTCAATAATTGGAGTGCGGAGGACAAAGTCGCTGCCCTGTTCGTACCATTGAAAGGACCAGGTGCAGAAATATTACAGACTGTTAGCGAGGGCGAAAGGAACAGCTATGACGCAATTATGGGTGCCGTTGAAAGACGTTATCGTAGCGAACACAGGAAGCAGATATACCATATGGAGTTGCAGAATCGCTTCCAGAAACCAAATGAGACATTACAAGAATTTTCTTCTGAGATTTAGAGGCTAGCTCATTTGGCAAACGCAGGAGCACCACAAGAATTCATCGAAAGAATGAAAATTCAAAGCTTCATCAATGGAATACGAGATATTGAAACGAAGGAACTTTTGCTGAAACGGTCCCATATGCCTTGACGCAGGAAACGGCATCTCTATTGAGCAATCCCACTTACAAGGCTGATCGTGTGGAAGTGGAAACGCCATACTTACTAAGCAAAATATGGGAGGCGTTGAATGAAATGCAGAAAAAGAAAAGTAATGCTGTGAAATGCTTCAGATGCGGAAAAATAGGACATATAGCACGTGACTGCAGCGCATGTTGACTTTGGATACGGGAGCATCTCATTCCATCATTCGATCTGACTTGGTAAAGAAGGAAGCAAGGCCATTTTATGGAGCAAAATTGCATACGGCGAGGATACACAAGTCCTAGGGGAAGTTACATGCGAAATTGTAATTGGAAATGGTGTCGTACTACACACCTTCATAGTGGCGGAAATTGTTGATGAAGTCATAATTGGCGTGGACTTCCTAATCGGCCAAGGCATTCAGATTGACATGAAAAACAAGGTTATGAGCAGTGATGCCGTTTTGATACAATCGTATCAAATGTGATACTTTTTTAAGCCCAAGATACGTAGATACTTTTTATTTTGACGTAGAAAAAATTTGATACCTTTTTAATCAGCATCAAATAATTTTGATACAATTTAATCAAAATCAAAGAATATTAAACTATTCTTTTTCATTTTTAAGATTTTCTAAAAATTGTAACAACCTGTGTTTGCAGCGAAAAATATATATTGTGAAAGTCTTGAGAATGCCAAAAATGGGCAACATTTTATCAAACTGTATAGTAGGCATCACTGCACGGCTCACTAACACAGGTTAACTAACTAAACAGCTGATTTTTAATTTCCACAGTATTCACAGAATACACAAATAATCTTGATCTTGATCAGTTCTTACGTGTTTTGTATATGGAGTTTTGAATTTTTTATGTTAACTATTATTTTAATAGCTTTTATGATTTTCTTGAATTAAATTGAATTCGAAAAATCTAAAATGATACCTAACTATTCATTATCTTTATATTTTTATATTGGTAAATGTAATAAAAAAACGATGTCACGTTGAAAACACGAAAGCAGCTTATTTTAATAATTTTAATTTTTTTCAAAAATTTTTCAGTGATACGAAAAAAAAAATTTGTTATACGAATTAAAAGCCCGAAAACAGCTTTTTTGGTTAATTTAAGTTTTTTTTCCAAAAAATTTTCGGTGATACGAAAAAAACCATGAAAGTATAAATTTTTGATACCAAATTTCTTGAGGCTGCGGCAACACTGGTTATGAGTTAGAAATTTTGGCCATGGGTAATGGCGCAATTTTTTTGGCGCTGATACAATAACTCCAGCGCCAGTCGTGGGGCCAACTCACGGTACTGGCGCAATAACACCTTTAGCGCAATTGTCATGGAATAATCAATAAATAACATTTTTTCGCTTGTTACTGTTTACCATCCCCGTTTTATTTCTTTCGGCGAAATTCTGCTTACATACACGAGGGCACAATTTATTTTAATTTTCATAATCATTTGGAAACATATTCCGTATATTTGTGAAAATATGCTGGAAATTAGAGTCACTTAGATCACTATCAAGCATACATAATTGTGACGGTGTCATACGTATACATATGGGATACCCTCGAAATGTCGAAAAAAAATGTCGAAAAACCAATGTCGAAAATTTCAAATTTTCAAAATGTCGAAAAACAATAATGTCGGAAAAAAAATGTCGAAAAGTTAAAATGTCGAAAAAAAAAATGTCGAAAAAATGTCGAAAAATGTCGAAAATGTGGATAAATACTTGGAATGTTTTTTCTTTATTTTCGGTAGGTGGGTCAGCTTCGATATAATGCGCCCTACTGAGTATCTAAGAGATTCCATATTTTATAAAAAATATGTTCATCTAAATAAATGAAATGAATAAATAAAGGCGAAGGCCGCCTACGCTGAAGGGTGTACTACGCAGAAGGACATCACCGTGGCGGTAGCCACGGTTAGGTTGTATATCCGGACTTTGGTGGCGTAGCCCAGGGTTATTTTTTATAAGCGCGGCCGAAGGCCGCCAACGCAAGAAGGTGTTCTATACAAAAGCACTGTGGATGGGTCTATAAATATTACTCCAGAATGAGAATTATGCGTACTTTTCCTACAAGTTATACATCAAAACAAAGTTGACGAATTGTAGAGCCTTTTCTACAATTTTCTTTCCGACATTAAAAAATCTATCAAATGAAAATTCACGTATGTATTTAATTTGTCTGAACAGGTTAACAATATATAGCCAACTGAAATTGAAAGCGAAAAAGAAACTTATTCTATCCCTTCATATACATATTTTACATAATCAAATTTCATGTAGGTAAATACCAGGTGGCGTGATTATTAGAATATGTAATTGTGCTTATACATATGTGTACATACATATCTACGAAGAACGGCACAGGTGGCGTGATTTTGGAAGCACATTTGTATGGACATATGTACTTATATACATGGCAGTGGGAATGTACATAGGCTGCTGCAGCAGTTGGGAGAGACAATTGCAAAGTAGGCGACGAAATGCATTATGTTGAAGTAGAGCTCTGACGAAGACGAAAAACATTATGATGCGAGAGCGATGACGATAACGATGACGTTAGCAGCGACTTTTGCTGCTGAGTTATTTATGTAGGGAGTGCGTGTTATGTATGTACATAGCGACGACGATGAGTTTGGTACGCATAGGCGGCGATGATAAATGCTTCTAGGAGGGGTTGGGCGCGAACAAAAGGTATTTTAAAGATCTTTCTAGTAAACGTGGACTTGCATATAGTTATTAAGGGATTTTTACGAAAAAATTACATATTTTCTAAAAAAAAGGGACTAAAAATTCGTTTTTTTTTTTAATTTTTTTCACAATTTTTGAAAATTTTCCTATAAATATGGGTACCAAATGAAAGTTTCTTAAAAAAATACGTTATAAATAAATTATTAAAATTGTTTTAAAATAAAGAAGACAAAATCACCTTTAATTTGATGTATGAAGGATGTACTACGCAGAAGGACATCACCGTGGCGGTAGCCACGGTTAGGTTGTATATCCGGACTTTGGTGGCGTAGCCCAGGGTTATTTTTTATAAGCGCGGCCGAAGGCCGCCAACGCAAGAAGGTGTTCTATACAAAAGCACTGTGGATGGGTCTATAGATTTTACTCCAGTAAGAGAGTATTAGAGTGAACTTTGTGGTATACGGGTATTTTTAGCGCTTTAAATTGACTTTTTAGGTAGGTGACCTTTTCACCTTTACCGATTTATTATTAATAAACTATACATTTTCGCGCCCTATGGTTTACATCTTAGTGATCTATACGACCCCCCCCCCCCTTCCCCTCGAAAATAACAAAAAAAATTCCAGTCCTGGCGCGAATTTTACACATCATTAATTACATTATTTCGACATTTTAACTTTTCGACATTTTTTTTTTCGACATTTTTTTTTTCGACATTTTAACTTTTCGACATTTTTTTTCGAGATTTTTTTTCGACATTTTTTTTTTTTCGACATTTTTTTTTCGACATTTCGTACCCAACCCATACATATACTCCCTGCTAGCATTTGGAAGAGAGGTTTATCGTCTATCTCAACTAAGTAACGTCTGGGTCACTTCTGGGCGTTATTCGACAGATAGTCTAATTTTACAAAAACAAATTTCTTTGCTATCGCGTATCTTACTTCTTGCTGTGAATGGAGAAGATATTTGGGTATTGACAACCAAAACAAGGTCAAAATAATTTTTTTTAACAAAAAGGAAATGTATAAATTAAACAAAAATCCAAGAAATCCTACAGAAAATCATGTTCTTCAAAACTTCATTTCGTGTTTTTCCTTGCTAAAATTTTTGGTAAGTTCTCTTAAAATGTTCTAGGACTTCATAGAACTAAAATGTTTTTCTTTCCTTTTTAGATTCTCATAGAAAGGAAAATGAACTTCTGTTCCTGAAGGAAAACATTTGCTCTTACCTACACGTGTTTATATGTAGATATGTACATAACTTTGTGGATGTACATACATATGTATCTGTGGTAATAAAAAATAAAGAAGTGAGAAAATATATGTATATATGCACATATTTGCACTTTTATTTAGGTTTTATATAAAGTGAGAAAATTGTAGGAGAAATTATAATTGACGCTTTTCTGTCTCCCAGATGACACCAAGAAGTCACTTCCGGAAGTGTCTTATTAGTTTATTTGTACGTAACGTTTTTGTCTCTTTCAAACGACACTTGGAAGATACTTCCTGAAGTGTCGTTTATGACTCCTTATGGACGTAACGTTGACGGGGAACACTTTTTCCCGAACGAAGATAGGAAAAAGTTAAGAAAGCGATATCTTCCGCGATTGAATTAAACTTCTTGAAGTTACTTTTTAGTCACTTCCACGATAATAAATGCTGGCTGGGACTATGGTGCTGTTATTGGCGTTATGGTTGCGCCATTTTACACTAGCGCTATATTGGAGCCGGTGCTGGTGTTAGCGCACGAAATTGAGTTGGTTTCATATTACGATATTGAGATGCCGCAATATTGAGTTGGCGCTATATTGAGTTGGCGCATTTTCCAAATCGGGGGTACCGCAATAACGCCAGAGTTGGCGTTAGCGCAATTGCGCGGTGCAGCGCAGTGTTACCCATGCCTATTACAAAAACTTGGAGTGCCGCTAAATTTTGGCTACGATAAGAGATACAGCAGTAAGAAATTCCTCGTGGAAGAGAATCAGCAGATACCTCCAAAGTCCGAGGCAATTATTTGGGCAAATATTGATGGAGATTGTGGGACAAACAAATTGTGGGTTGTTGAAGCAGAAACAGAAACTAAACCAAATGTACTTGTTGGAAAAACCCTGGCTATGACAAAACAACATGGACGTATACCAGTAAGAGTACTTAATGAGTTCAAGTAACCAGTCAAACTCTCCAAATGTAAAGCCCAAGGAGAAGTTTGTAATGGCAACACAGATATTTCAGATGAAATAAATGCTTGGACAGAAGAACTTCAGGAGAATCACAAATGAAAGGCGAAAGAATTACTTGCCAAGTACTCCAGCATATTTGAAAAGGATGGTAAAAAACCAGGCAGGACAAATATTGTGAAGCATCAGATTGACACCGGTGCAGGGCCGTAGCTGGACTTAAATTTAAGGTAGGGCAGCGTTGGTTTAAGGTAGGGCGAAAGTAAATAATGTATCACAATTGATCTGACATCGAGTCATGGCATCCAAAAACAATCAGCATGTATATCACTTTTCTCTAGGTCAGTGACGTACATTGGTTCCGATTTCTATCTGTCTACCGAAAGGGACGGCTTTACAGTAAGGTCCGATAAAAATGACTTTCTCAGGGGTGTGGAGGGCCTCTCACAGATCTTAAAACTTGAATCAAAACCTTCCGGAGGCTTATAGTTCATGAGATATTTGTTGGTAAATTTTTGGTAGTTGGATGGGTCCAAAAAGGGAATTCTGCCGGCTGAGGGTTATTTTTTAAAATCCCGGCCGAAGCAAAAAGGTGTTCTACACACATACATATATACATATGTGCGTGTTTTTATAACTGCCTTTCCTCGGTAATCGTACGCAGTTTTGGGGGTTTGTTTGGTAAATTTTACAACTTACAAACATCTCCGGTCGACGGGACTTATGGATTTAGAATCAGGAGGACCTCTTCTACAACTCACAATGACTTTTTTTTCAACGCGTGGTAGACTGTTGGAAATGGTGTCGTACTACACACCTTCATAGTGGCGGAAATTGTTGATGAAGTCATAATTGGCGTGGACTTCCTAATCGGCCAAGGCATTCAGATTGACATGAAAAACAAGGTTATGAGCAGTGATGCCGTTTTGATACAATCGTATCAAATGTGATACTTTTTTAAGCCCAAGATACGTAGATACTTTTTATTTTGACGTAGAAAAAATTTGATACCTTTTTAATCAGCATCAAATAATTTTGATACAATTTAATCAAAATCAAAGAATATTAAACTATTCTTTTTCATTTTTAAGATTTTCTAAAAATTGTAACAACCTGTGTTTGCAGCGAAAAATATATATTGTGAAAGTCTTGAGAATGCCAAAAATGGGCAACATTTTATCAAACTGTATAGTAGGCATCACTGCACGGCTCACTAACACAGGTTAACTAACTAAACAGCTGATTTTTAATTTCCACAGTATTCACAGAATACACAAATAATCTTGATCTTGATCAGTTCTTACGTGTTTTGTATATGGAGTTTTGAATTTTTTATGTTAACTATTATTTTAATAGCTTTTATGATTTTCTTGAATTAAATTGAATTCGAAAAATCTAAAATGATACCTAACTATTCATTATCTTTATATTTTTATATTGGTAAATGTAATAAAAAAACGATGTCACGTTGAAAACACGAAAGCAGCTTATTTTAATAATTTTAATTTTTTTCAAAAATTTTTCAGTGATACGAAAAAAAAAATTTGTTATACGAATTAAAAGCCCGAAAACAGCTTTTTTGGTTAATTTAAGTTTTTTTTCCAAAAAATTTTCGGTGATACGAAAAAAACCATGAAAGTATAAATTTTTGATACCAAATTTCTTGAGGCTGCGGCAACACTGGTTATGAGTTAGAAATTTTGGCCATGGGTAATGGCGCAATTTTTTTGGCGCTGATACAATAACTCCAGCGCCAGTCGTGGGGCCAACTCACGGTACTGGCGCAATAACACCTTTAGCGCAATTGTCATGGAATAATCAATAAATAACATTTTTTCGCTTGTTACTGTTTACCATCCCCGTTTTATTTCTTTCGGCGAAATTCTGCTTACATACACGAGGGCACAATTTATTTTAATTTTCATAATCATTTGGAAACATATTCCGTATATTTGTGAAAATATGCTGGAAATTAGAGTCACTTAGATCACTATCAAGCATACATAATTGTGACGGTGTCATACGTATACATATGGGATACCCTCGAAATGTCGAAAAAAAATGTCGAAAAACCAATGTCGAAAATTTCAAATTTTCAAAATGTCGAAAAACAATAATGTCGGAAAAAAAATGTCGAAAAGTTAAAATGTCGAAAAAAAAAATGTCGAAAAAATGTCGAAAAATGTCGAAAATGTGGATAAATACTTGGAATGTTTTTTCTTTATTTTCGGTAGGTGGGTCAGCTTCGATATAATGCGCCCTACTGAGTATCTAAGAGATTCCATATTTTATAAAAAATATGTTCATCTAAATAAATGAAATGAATAAATAAAGGCGAAGGCCGCCTACGCTGAAGGGTGTACTACGCAGAAGGACATCACCGTGGCGGTAGCCACGGTTAGGTTGTATATCCGGACTTTGGTGGCGTAGCCCAGGGTTATTTTTTATAAGCGCGGCCGAAGGCCGCCAACGCAAGAAGGTGTTCTATACAAAAGCACTGTGGATGGGTCTATAAATATTACTCCAGAATGAGAATTATGCGTACTTTTCCTACAAGTTATACATCAAAACAAAGTTGACGAATTGTAGAGCCTTTTCTACAATTTTCTTTCCGACATTAAAAAATCTATCAAATGAAAATTCACGTATGTATTTAATTTGTCTGAACAGGTTAACAATATATAGCCAACTGAAATTGAAAGCGAAAAAGAAACTTATTCTATCCCTTCATATACATATTTTACATAATCAAAATTCATGTAGGTAAATACCAGGTGGCGTGATTATTAGAATATGTAATTGTGCTTATACATATGTGTACATACATATCTACGAAGAACGGCACAGGTGGCGTGATTTTGGAAGCACATTTGTATGGACATATGTACTTATATACATGGCAGTGGGAATGTACATAGGCTGCTGCAGCAGTTGGGAGAGACAATTGCAAAGTAGGCGACGAAATGCATTATGTTGAAGTAGAGCTCTGACGAAGACGAAAAACATTATGATGCGAGAGCGATGACGATAACGATGACGTTAGCAGCGACTTTTGCTGCTGAGTTATTTATGTAGGGAGTGCGTGTTATGTATGTACATAGCGACGACGATGAGTTTGGTACGCATAGGCGGCGATGATAAATGCTTCTAGGAGGGGTTGGGCGCGAACAAAAGGTATTTTAAAGATCTTTCTAGTAAACGTGGACTTGCATATAGTTATTAAGGGATTTTTACGAAAAAATTACATATTTTCTAAAAAAAAGGGACTAAAAATTCGTTTTTTTTTTTAATTTTTTTCACAATTTTTGAAAATTTTCCTATAAATATGGGTACCAAATGAAAGTTTCTTAAAAAAATACGTTATAAATAAATTATTAAAATTGTTTTAAAATAAAGAAGACAAAATCACCTTTAATTTGATGTATGAAGGATGTACTACGCAGAAGGACATCACCGTGGCGGTAGCCACGGTTAGGTTGTATATCCGGACTTTGGTGGCGTAGCCCAGGGTTATTTTTTATAAGCGCGGCCGAAGGCCGCCAACGCAAGAAGGTGTTCTATACAAAAGCACTGTGGATGGGTCTATAGATTTTACTCCAGTAAGAGAGTATTAGAGTGAACTTTGTGGTATACGGGTATTTTTAGCGCTTTAAATTGACTTTTTAGGTAGGTGACCTTTTCACCTTTACCGATTTATTATTAATAAACTATACATTTTCGCGCCCTATGGTTTACATCTTAGTGATCTATACGACCCCCCCCCCCCTTCCCCTCGAAAATAACAAAAAAAATTCCAGTCCTGGCGCGAATTTTACACATCATTAATTACATTATTTCGACATTTTAACTTTTCGACATTTTTTTTTTCGACATTTTTTTTTTCGACATTTTAACTTTTCGACATTTTTTTTCGAGATTTTTTTTCGACATTTTTTTTTTTTCGACATTTTTTTTTTTTCGACATTTTTTTTTCGACATTTCGTACCCAACCCATACATATACTCCCTGCTAGCATTTGGAAGAGAGGTTTATCGTCTATCTCAACTAAGTAACGTCTGGGTCACTTCTGGGCGTTATTCGACAGATAGTCTAATTTTACAAAAACAAATTTCTTTGCTATCGCGTATCTTACTTCTTGCTGTGAATGGAGAAGATATTTGGGTATTGACAACCAAAACAAGGTCAAAATAATTTTTTTTAACAAAAAGGAAATGTATAAATTAAACAAAAATCCAAGAAATCCTACAGAAAATCATGTTCTTCAAAACTTCATTTCGTGTTTTTCCTTGCTAAAATTTTTGGTAAGTTCTCTTAAAATGTTCTAGGACTTCATAGAACTAAAATGTTTTTCTTTCCTTTTTAGATTCTCATAGAAAGGAAAATGAACTTCTGTTCCTGAAGGAAAACATTTGCTCTTACCTACACGTGTTTATATGTAGATATGTACATAACTTTGTGGATGTACATACATATGTATCTGTGGTAATAAAAAATAAAGAAGTGAGAAAATATATGTATATATGCACATATTTGCACTTTTATTTAGGTTTTATATAAAGTGAGAAAATTGTAGGAGAAATTATAATTGACGCTTTTCTGTCTCCCAGATGACACCAAGAAGTCACTTCCGGAAGTGTCTTATTAGTTTATTTGTACGTAACGTTTTTGTCTCTTTCAAACGACACTTGGAAGATACTTCCTGAAGTGTCGTTTATGACTCCTTATGGACGTAACGTTGACGGGGAACACTTTTTCCCGAACGAAGATAGGAAAAAGTTAAGAAAGCGATATCTTCCGCGATTGAATTAAACTTCTTGAAGTTACTTTTTAGTCACTTCCACGATAATAAATGCTGGCTGGGACTATGGTGCTGTTATTGGCGTTATGGTTGCGCCATTTTACACTAGCGCTATATTGGAGCCGGTGCTGGTGTTAGCGCACGAAATTGAGTTGGTTTCATATTACGATATTGAGATGCCGCAATATTGAGTTGGCGCTATATTGAGTTGGCGCATTTTCCAAATCGGGGGTACCGCAATAACGCCAGAGTTGGCGTTAGCGCAATTGCGCGGTGCAGCGCAGTGTTACCCATGCCTATTACAAAAACTTGGAGTGCCGCTAAATTTTGGCTACGATAAGAGATACAGCAGTAAGAAATTCCTCGTGGAAGAGAATCAGCAGATACCTCCAAAGTCCGAGGCAATTATTTGGGCAAATATTGATGGAGATTGTGGGACAAACAAATTGTGGGTTGTTGAAGCAGAAACAGAAACTAAACCAAATGTACTTGTTGGAAAAACCCTGGCTATGACAAAACAACATGGACGTATACCAGTAAGAGTACTTAATGAGTTCAAGTAACCAGTCAAACTCTCCAAATGTAAAGCCCAAGGAGAAGTTTGTAATGGCAACACAGATATTTCAGATGAAATAAATGCTTGGACAGAAGAACTTCAGGAGAATCACAAATGAAAGGCGAAAGAATTACTTGCCAAGTACTCCAGCATATTTGAAAAGGATGGTAAAAAACCAGGCAGGACAAATATTGTGAAGCATCAGATTGACACCGGTGCAGGGCCGTAGCTGGACTTAAATTTAAGGTAGGGCAGCGTTGGTTTAAGGTAGGGCGAAAGTAAATAATGTATCACAATTGATCTGACATCGAGTCATGGCATCCAAAAACAATCAGCATGTATATCACTTTTCTCTAGGTCAGTGACGTACATTGGTTCCGATTTCTATCTGTCTACCGAAAGGGACGGCTTTACAGTAAGGTCCGATAAAAATGACTTTCTCAGGGGTGTGGAGGGCCTCTCACAGATCTTAAAACTTGAATCAAAACCTTCCGGAGGCTTATAGTTCATGAGATATTTGTTGGTAAATTTTTGGTAGTTGGATGGGTCCAAAAAGGGAATTCTGCCGGCTGAGGGTTATTTTTTAAAATCCCGGCCGAAGCAAAAAGGTGTTCTACACACATACATATATACATATGTGCGTGTTTTTATAACTGCCTTTCCTCGGTAATCGTACGCAGTTTTGGGGGTTTGTTTGGTAAATTTTACAACTTACAAACATCTCCGGTCGACGGGACTTATGGATTTAGAATCAGGAGGACCTCTTCTACAACTCACAATGACTTTTTTTTCAACGCGTGGTAGACTGTTGGAAAATTTTTCCCGGCATATTTAATACCTATTTGTTGACACATAATTATTGTGACAGTACATAAACAATACTCATTGAGATTAAGCTAACAAGATGGTTCAGCTTCCAGATTTAGATGTGGAGATCTTTAAATTTGGTATGTGGGTCGCCTGTAGGTATGCACGCAAGTCAAGGTGAGAAAAAAATTCTCGAGAATGATTAAACGATAACCACAGAAAATTTAGACACCTCATTTTTCCACCGAGTAAAATGTTTTAGATTAGCACACAGCCTTAGTAATCAGTTCCGCGCTTTTGGTGTTGTTCGCTCACAGTGAGAATGAACCATTTCTTTAACCAAACTACAAAAATTCGATGGTCTTATTTAATTATATATGTGATGCAGGGTGGATTCTCCATATCATACATTGCAACCGCAATAATTTTGTATCTCAAACTATGACAAGAAATTTAATTATAAAAAAATCATCTCACTTGTTGACCTTTTTAAGGTAGGGCATTGCCCCACAATGCTCCTCCTCCCCCCCCCCCCCCCATAGCTACGGGCCTGCACCGGTGATGCAAGGCCAATCCTCCAGGCTCCTCGCAGCGTTCCATTAGCTAAACGTGAAATGGTGAGCCAGATTATACAAGAAATGAGTGACAGTGGGGTAATTGAACCATCAGTCAGTCCATGGAGTTCTCCGGTAGTACTTGTTAAAAAGAAAAATGGCAAGATGAGATTCTGCGTTGACTACCGGAAACTGAACGATGTAACAAAAAAGGATAGTTACTCATTGCCAAGAATTGACGACACTCTGGACTCGCTATCTGGAACGGAATGGTTTTCAACACTGGACTTGAAAAGCGGCTATTGGCAAGTAGAAGTAAAAGAGGAAGACAAGGAGAAAACAGCCTTCAATGTTGGCGATGGTCTTTGGCAATTTACGGTGATGCCATTTGGATTATGTAATGCTCCAGCTACCTTTGAGAGACTTAAGGATCAGGTACTGAAAGGATTACACTGGAAAACATGCCTTGTGTACCTGGACGATATCATTGTATTGGGAAAGGGCTTTGATGAACATCTCGAAAATTTGAAGGAAGTTTTCCGAAGTATAGCTGGCGCTGGTCTCAAGTTAAGTCCTAAGAAATATTCATTATTCAAGAAAGAGGTAAAATACTTGGGACATGCAGTGACTACAAAGGGCATCTGCACTGATAACGAAAAAATAGAAGCAGTAAAAGATTGGCCAAGACCTCGGAATCTACATGAATTGCGAAGCTTTCTTGGCTTGTGCACATACTATCCCCGATTTGTACCAAATTTTGCCAGCGTAGCAAAAAGTCTCACGGAGCTTATGAGGAAAAATAAGACTTTTGAGTGGAGGAAGGAACAAGAAATGGCTTTCCAACCGTTAAAAGACCGGCTTTGTACTGCTCCAATGCTCCAATGTTCCAGGAGCGAGGTTTATTTTGGATACTGATGCGAGTGTTTAGCTATAGGAGGTGTTTTGTCACAAGAAATCGACGGGCAGGAGAAGGTTATTGCATACTACAGCCGATCAATTGGGAAACCGGAAAGAAATTACTGTGTAACACGATGAGAACTATTGACATTGGTAGAATGCATCAAACACTTACACACACAAAAAGCACACACATAAACACTGCTTGACATGCCAGATTGTAAGTTGCCAAGGGCCTTTATAGACTTTAAGCACATTAATTAATTGGCGCGTATTCATAGTCACATTGAGTTCACACCTAAAGCATAGTACTGAATTCGAGTTTCACGTGAAACTGCTGTCAAAATCCATAAAAAAAAACTGGCTGTGAAACATGTGTGAAATTTCACAGATATTTCACAACAAAGTTGTACTGAGTTCCTGCCGTGAAAACGTTGCGGAACATGCTAGCAACATCATGCCAGCAACATTTTTTCACGCCAATATTAAATGTACAATGCCATTTATTTTCGAGTGAAAAGTGACATTTGTTGAAATTTGAATTTATATTTTGTATAAAAATTTTTTATTGGCCAAAATTTGAAAGTTGGTTCTGAGACGATGCTCCAAATTTTTTCTTACATTTGCTCAGTTTTTGTTTTGGCATTTATTCTCATCTGACACAAATTTTTTCTTGAAACATTTCACGGCAAAATAAATGCATGTTGCTAAAGAAATTTCACGGCTGTGAATTCAGTACTAGGCTTAAGTCGAAACTATTTTAAGTTGCTACTAAAGTTATTCATAGTCGGCTTAGTTTAGACCAAGGTTGATCCATAAGGTTACCGCAGTACGAAAAAGCAACCCCGCAATACATTTTGTTGTTGCCCGTTTTGCTATCTCAAGTGTCAAACGCCATTTTTAATTAGCCAAGCAACACATGCATACAAGAAAGCAACAAACACATAAAGTTTGACAATTTAGGTAATGAAAAAAATAGTCAGCTGTTCCTACGAAGACAACCTTTTGTATCAACCTTGGTTTAGACTTTTCTTGCTAACAGCATCATTCCCTTTGACGATATCGTGTCCAAAACGTTTGTCGTTCGTGTGTTGGTATTATGAACGACGATATGACACACAAAACGAAAGCCAAGACGATAACAGCTGATAGTTACGTTAAAAACGTAGAAAATTGGTATTCCTAATCACGAACAGAAGTTGTCAATGCGAAAACCAACTGTCAAAATCAAACAAAAGTCTGGAGGTATCGTTTTAGCAGAAAAGTTGAAAATAAGTAAGAGAAAGTAAGTATATTTTGAATATTGTGCATTTTATATTATCAATGTGTGTTTTTATTGTTATTATAGATTGCAAAAAAACAACAAGCACGCAATTCCTTCTGAGATCTAAGAAGGTAGGCGCAGTGGCGAATTCAAAAAAATCTTTAACCAAGGCAAAATACCATTTTGATATTACACTCTATCAATATGTGTATGTTTTCTACCAACTGACGTTAATTAACACTAATTGGGCCGTAGTCATAGTCGATTTAAAACGGTGTTTTACCACACTTATACCATGTTTACATATAACGAGATTATCAGTAAATCTCGATTCGCCAATCTACCCGTTTACATATAACATGAAATCTAGATTTGCTGGGAGAGGGATTGTCAACTGTCAATTTTCCTTACCTGCATGACCCAATAATAATATGGCCGTAGCAGTCAAAAGAGAATAGGGAACTACCGTTCGATTGCTGTTTTCACGAATGTAAAAAGCAGATATTTTGTTTTTTATTTATCTTGAAAAACGCTAGCAAACACACAAGCTTTTGCACGATTGACACGTTAAAGAATGTATAATTAAAAAAAAGACGATAATTTCATAACCTATAAAACAGAAAGAAGAAGAGCGACTTACTATTGCGATACGATTCTTATTGGGCTTTGCTTACTGGCGTCCATTTTGTTTACTTTTCATTTTGACGTTTCTCCCAAATTCACCAAAAAAAATATCGATAACATAAAAAACACAGGGTTGTATGCAGAAAAGTATCGTCATAATCCGAGATTCATTTTAAATCTCGAATTTTTGGTAGCGGATTTTTGTATGGAAAACCTCGTATTTCAATCGAAGATTTTGTGTCAACCTCGAAAAAAGTAGATAATCTCGTATATGTAAATGGCCTATTAGAATGACGCTAGCATAAACGTCATTTTATCTCTGTCATAGTCGATTTAAAAACAGTTTTATCACTAAAACAACGTTCTAACTTTAAAATGAGGCGAAAATCTGACTGATTACGGCCCATAATC
Organism: Urophora cardui; assembly: GCA_960531455.1. Taxonomy (NCBI): domain Eukaryota; kingdom Metazoa; phylum Arthropoda; class Insecta; order Diptera; family Tephritidae; genus Urophora; species Urophora cardui. Next base: position 68,955,874 of record OY482671.1, on the reverse strand, counting down.
GTTCACTAAAATCGGTTTTAGTTAAAATCGATGTTAAATTTAGAACGACGTTTAAAATAGTGGTGTGTCATAGACGGGTTAGAACAACTTTTTGCTAAAATGAACCGAAACAGGGTTACCCATAAAAAATAATAAGAATCGCTCTGTTATTTTAAGAAATTTAGAGGGTTTTAAAAGTTCACCCTGTGTCAACCTTGAAATTCACAAAGAAAATAAGGGAGCGTATCATCTCTTCGACGTTTTGGTTTTCGCAAATTTTATTTGTTAGTTTTAGTTAAATTTAGATAAAACTACACATTTCATATAAATCCAAATAAGCTTGTGATTTAAGGGAACAAAAAGAGCTCAAAAGAAAAAGCTTGTCTGCGAGAAAGCATTTAGTGCCACCTAACCTATGTATGTCACTCAGATGAATATTTCGACCTAAAAATCGGGTGAGATTGGAAGTCCCCTATTACTGACAGGCTCCGCAGTATCTATATAATATACCACTGTGGCCTTATCAAAGCAAAAAATCCTCTTCCTCCATTTGGAACGGATCCCATCGGCTTCTATATACCTTTGATCTCCGTCCCGGGATAGCATCGTCTATAATACTTAGCAAAATCTTTAAAAATTTTCCAAACATATTTATTAAAATGTCTTCTTTTTACGTTTTATTTATTTATATTTTTATCGAATTCACGTATGTGTATGTGTGTGTGCTTTTAAGTCGACTATGACAGAGATAAAATGACGTTTCATTTCATTTTTTTTTTTTCATTTCATTTATTAATTTAAACATTAATGCAATAAGTACTTATGTAAGTCTTTTGTAGCACAACAATAATAATTAAGAAAAACATAACAACATGTATACGACAATAGCTTAAGACTAAACTTTTGTATAACTAATTAAAAACATTTACATTTATTCCCTATTCAAGGATAGTATAGAGTAAAATAAAGTGTAAAGGAGAGGAAAGGAAAAAAGAAAGAAGATTAGTATTATAGTGAAATTAACATAGATAGCACATCTATCACATTCTTTTAAGAAAATAAGATAACAAAACAGTCTTAACGTTGCTTTTATTTAGGCTACTACGTATGATGACAGGAACAGAGTTTCATATACGTATAGCGTTGACAAAGAATAGTCTGGACGAGGAGAGAAAATTATACTGTGGAACTATAAGGTCACTTACACGGGCAGATTTAGTAAAATTTAGTTTCTCGTGAAAATAGCTTGGTGTCTTATCACTCATGAGATGAAAGAGGAAGGTACAATTTCTAAGTATAAGATAATCGGAAAGTTCACAACCTAACAGGCTACTCCTCCACGCTGTTATATGCTCAAATCTCGATAATCCGAATACATAACGCGTAATGTGGTTGAAAGCTACATCAAGCTTGTGGGCGGACTTGGAGTCTAGCTTACTGTACACTAGCTCCGCGTAGGAAATTATTGGCATAATGAGCTGGATGTTACCATCATTCTAAGTGTGGTAAAAGACTGTTTTAAATCGACCATGACTACGGCCCATTATATAGAATTGGCAGAAAAGTAATGAAAAAAAGCTAACTGCAGTAACAAAATATATGAACTCGTCATTGCGCCTACCTTCTTGAAGGATGAAGCATATGAGCACAGCGTTGCAAATTTGACATTTCTTTTCGTGTTGCTGGTGATCAACGTAACGCTAGACGATATCGCCGACGAAAGCTTCATAATACCAAAATCAGACGATATCGTCGTCACGGCTATCGTTCGGCAAGGCTATCGTTCGGGAAAGGGAATGCGGCTGTTAAGGTAGTTATAATAGTGCGTTAAGAGCCGCCTTTGACATTTGCCACAGCTGTAAATATTGTGCTTTATTTACCAATTTAAAACAGAAAACTCTCAATTTGTTGATGATTTCATGACGACGTACGCCGTTATTAAGTCTTTCGCCGAATGTAAAAATAATATTTTGCTAACGGTATTCTGTTTTGTCACTGCAAAGAGAACTGTCAAACGGAAGAAATCCAAAATCAACAGATGCTTACGGTTGACGCCGTTTTCTACCGTTTATTATAATCATTCGCATACCTTTCACATACAATAGATATTAAAGTGACAGCTCCATCCGTTACGTTACGGCTATTATAACCAGCGAGTACTTCTTTGCATAAATTAAGCCGATTCCACATAAAACTTTTTTCGCTTTGCGTTACGCCATTTTCTATGTCAAACAACGCAAAACTGAAAAACTATGCCACAATGAACGTTGTTACGTCACTCAAAAAATATTTATTTTCTGAAAAATTTGTCATTCTCCGTTTTATTTACAAAGAAAATAAAAATCTATTAAATTATTTTCTAATTGTGTGAAGTTTAAATTAGTTTATTTACATTTTAAGTAAAGGGAAAGGGTAAAAAATTCCAACGCGCCCAGAAGTTGAGATTTGGGCAACTTTGTTCCGGCGGTAATATAATTAGATCCATTTTTAATTTTTCCGACGTGTAATGATCAGAGTTGATTTTTTCTGTCAAATCTGGATCCATATACATGGTCATACCACATCAAAACATGCTTCCTCTTCTTGGTCGGCTGTTGGTTGGTTGTTGTGCCTTTTGACACAAGAGTGCACATGTTTGGCATTAGTCCATTCGCGACTACCATTATTTACTGGATCCTGTGCCAAATCAGTTTCCGCCACAATTGTGTGTGCCCGGACGGATTTTCCGGCGGAAAATATCAGCTGTTCACTACCCGTTGGCCCGTTTTCCGTTGACCCGTCGCAATTGTGTTCCGCGCATTATGCCACTCTCACCTACCCGTCGGCGGTACAGAAATGACGTTTCGGCAAATCGGCAAAATGACCACCGACGGCGCCTCGAATCTTTCGAAAATCGGTAATTCGACATTATGATCACCGAATGAACGAACATTTTAACAGTTTTTCGTACCGAAATTTGCCGCAAGTATTTGGTTGCGGCGATATTAACAAAATATCAAAAAATTACAATAAAAGTTTAAGTAAATTGTTAAAATGCATGTATGAAGTTGGAATAAGTGTTAATAAGTGTGAATGTATGTAAATACATTAATCAACCGGTCGCGAGAAGCCACAAACATGGAGTGGGTCCATTGCATTTTCCACCGAGATTAAATTACTGTTATATGCAAAGAAAAACTTCAGAGAAAAAATTGTGAAATAATGATAATGAGAGTGATGCACGTGTGTATGTAGGTTTTGGAAATTAAATATATTTTCACCCAAGAATAATAATGCATTTTCTGAAGTTGATAATTGAATGTGTATTACCAACAATTTACCATGTCAGTAAAATAAAGACGTCTCAATAAAGACGCGTTCAAATAAATATTGCAGGTGATGGAAGGTCGGCTTCAGTATAATGCGCCCGCCGTATTTATTTTCAAACCACAAAGGGCCGTTTATTCAACCTCTGATTAAGCTAACCGGTGGATAAAGGTCCGGTTAAGTTGTGTACTGCATTATCGAATGCATGTAAAAAGTGTGGATTGATGAAGTCGACAAAGATGTTTAACCGGGCTTTAACCGTGGTTAGCGTTAATCAGAGGTTGAGTAAACGACGTTTCAATGAATCCTTCAGGAAAAGTCTGTGAATAATAATTTTACTAGTTATAACACTCCCAACTACGCAAAATTAACGTAAATCTCTCCAGATGTAACTCCAGAAAGGGAGTTCTGTCGGCTGAGGGTTACTTTTCAAAGCGCGGCGGCCTTCGCAATGCATAAGGGTGTTCTACGCAAAAATACTGTGTTATTAATGAATTATAAGTTTCCGCAAGATTTCGTTTGCATTTTCGTGATCTATCGCCAAAAAAAAGAAACGAATTTATAATTTTATTATCGATATAAGGCCATAGATCATATATATATGTATATTTTGAGAGCTTTTTGGCCGGTAATAAATAAGCAAAACTAAGTTTTCTTATTTTCTCCTACGCGTTTCGGCTTGATTCTCAGCCTTCATCAGGGAGTCTATTTATTTAAACAATTATAAAGAAGAAAACACACAACATAAATACACAGACTGATACTATATACATATACATACATAAATAAATAAATTATATGACATCAATAAATATTATACCTAAAAATTTAACACTTTTAAACAAAATACATTACATACTTACATTTTAAATATTCAACAAGTTACATTACACTACATTGGCCTGGTCGACCAGGCGTTCAGAAAAGAAAATGAAACGAAAATCAAAAATATATTGCTTAAAAATGGATATCCGACAAAAACAATAGAAAGATGGATAACAACAACAAAACACAGACAAAAAACATACAACAAAAATATAGCAAGAACTGACAAAAATAGCAACAAAATATTTATGGGAGTGACATTTATACAAGGCTTAACAGACAACAAAACTTTACACAAGTGTATTCGAAATGACAAGCTAACCTTTGCACCAAAACCACACCAAACTCTTAGCAAAATATTTAGCAAAACAAAAGACAAAATAACCAAAGAACAACAACACAACGTAGTCTATGAAATAACATGTAAAGGAAACGAAAATGATCTTTGCAACAAAAAATATATAGGCACAACAAAACGTGCATTAGGAATAAGAATAGGCGAACATAAAACAGACGTTAAAAACAGAAAGTCGACCACAGCATTAGCGCAACACTTAGAGCCTATACACACTTGCGACTCAATCGATTTAGTCGAATGTTGATTTGCATGGGAATGTATGGAAGCATTCACACTACATTCAATTAGTTGTACAACTGAAACAGTTGGATTTGCAGCCCAATTTCATTCCAACTGAAACAGTTGTACAACTGCTTGATCAGCAAGGCGCCCTTCTACGTATTCACACTTGAGACAATTTAGTCGAACGACTACAACAACAAAAGTGATATTCGTAGTGGAAAGAGTTGCCATGCTGACAGCACTACTTTTATTTCACTTTTGGTAAATTGTAGAGATTGAATATTTCAATTAATATTTTCAAAATGTTTAAAAACAAAAGGTTCGTTTCTTATTAACTACACCATTTCCAGATGGATTTTAGAAAGCGTTAACTGGATTTTAGAAAGGGGAAATTGGATTTTAGAAATGTCAATTGGATTTTAGAAAGGGGAAATTGAATTTTAGAAATGTCAAATGGATTTTAGAAAGCGTTAAAAGGATTTTAGAAAACAAAATTGGATTTTTGAAAGCTTGAATTGGATTTCAGAATGTGCGTTTAAAATAAATTTTACACAGAAATTTTCGAATAGAAATTCTTTATTGCGTATGAAAGTATAAATTAATAATTATATAAATTTTCGAAAATCCAATTTACAGTTTCTAAAGTCCAATTTCCCTTTTCTAAAATCAAATCGACATTTCTAAAATCCAATTTTCCCTTTCTAAAATCCATTTGGCTATTCTAAAATCTAATTTCCCCTTTCTAAAATCCAATTGACATTTCTAAAATCTAATTTCCCCTTTCTAAAATCCAATTGACATTTCTAAAATCAAATTTCCCCTTTCTAAAATCCAATTGACATTTCTAAGATCCAATTTCCCCTTTCTAAAATCCAGTTGACGCTTTCTAAAATCCATCTGGAAATGGTGTAGTTATAGACAAGAATTATCTAACTAAGGATATTTACTTCCGTTTTCATATGTTTCTTGATATTGTTGTTCTCTTCAAATGTCATTAATCGCATTTTAAAATAGAAATAATGAAAATGAAATTTCATGAAAATTATTAATGTCTGATTTTTACTATTTTTCCGTTTCTTGTACTTCTGTTCGTTTCGCCTTTATGAGCGTAATTCCTTCCGTTTTTCTCTTTTCATTTACTTGACAGCTAGTTGCTAGTTTAATAAGAAACAAAGCCAAACAATGTATGCACTTTTTGTTTATTTTATTGTTTTTTATTTATTAATCAAGTTGACAGCTGACAAGAAGGTGCTTTCATGTAAGAATGCAGATAAACTTTAACAATTTAATACTTCATCACTTTATATGAAGACCACTAATGTAAAATTTGCTGAGTAAAATGTGAACATTGGCAACACTATGTCATTGTCAATCGCACGACTATTTAGTCTCAAGTGTGAATAGCTGCCACCGATTCGACTAAATAGTTGGAGTAGTGTGAATACAACAGTCCAATTCGACCAAATCGATTGAGTCGCAAGTGTGTATAGGCTCTTAACCAACACGGGACATGTAGCAGACTTTGATAACACAAGAATATTAGACATAGAAAAAAGAACAAGAACAAGATTAACATTAGAAAGTCTGCGAATACAGCAACAAATACAAAATACAATGAATTTCAAAGAGGACGTCGATAACATAAATTGCGCCTACAGATCAATACTAACGAGTAGAAATAGAATTGACGAATGACAGTAGGAAACATAGACCACGATAATTATGTATATATATATAAATATATAAATGTAGTGTAATGTAACTTGTTGAATATTTAAAATGTAAGTGAAAAGTATTTTGTTTAAAAGTGTTCAATTTTTAGGTATAATATTTATTGATGTCATATAATTTATTTATTTATGTATGTATATGTATATAGTATCAGTCTGTGTATTTATGTTGTGTGTTTTCTTCTTTTTAATTGTTTAAATAAATAGACTCCCTGATGAAGGCTGAGAATCAAGCCGAAACGCGTAGGAGAAAATAAGAAAACTTAGTTTTGCTTATTTATTACCGGCCAAAAAGCTCTCAAAATATACGAATTTATAATTTGCTTTTATGTAGTTCAAAATAATTCTATGAAAAACAGAAAAAAGGACATGGTAAAGATTTCTTTCACGCAAAATTAAGACTATATTTTTTATTTTCAGTCTCTAATTAAATTTACGCTTGTTTACTTTAAGTAAGAGGATTGCTATGATCTCTCAAAAACTTTCTTTCGTTCAGAGTAATCCTTTGCTCCCCTTCCTCTACTAATAAAGCTGCTATCGCAATAGAATCCATTATTTTATTATTTAAATAAATTATTTTTAGTAAAATAAACTAAAAATGTATTTGGTTTTATCAAAAAGATAAGAAACCAGATAAAACCCCGCTCAATTTCGCATCAGCACTTGGTAACGCTAATTCGAACATGGTTCATATAGTTGGCAACACTTAACTTCGAACCGACGGGGATGTTTCGGTATTTCGTTCGGTGTTCGTGATATTGTCATTAATTTCATGAATTCGCAAATGGTCCCGTTTATGCAGCATTTAAGAACTGAATAGTCCATTTTCAAAACTGGCCATCTCCAAAATTTTAATTTTTAAGCTAGGTATCAGATCCAATTCTAAAACATCACCTGTATTTAATATTAAAGCTGGGTATCCACATCATAAGAAATTGCTCAAGAAAAAATTGGCATTTATTTCTTAAGTAATTTTGACGTTTGATTTTTTCTTCAAGAAATATATACAATCGTATATATTTCTTGGCAAAACCAGCGTTGCCAACCTCATTTTTCGTCAAAAATTTTAATAGATTTTCTTGTGAAGTGGATACTGCCTAAAGAAAATTTGACACAAGAAAATTTCTTGGCCATTTCTTAAGCGTTTTTTTATATGGAGTTTTAGCATTTCTTGTGATGTGGATACCCGGCTTAAAACAATTTCTTAACAAAACCTGCCATATTCAAGTCAAATTACTCTATTTAAATTGCCCTTATATTATGTTCAGATTGACTTCATTTAACGTGTTATAGCCCAGTTAGTCGAGAACGTGTGGTCTGCTCGCTGACGGAAACGCCCGTATGCAATTTTTAGGATTTTTTGAGCCCGTAGCAATCAGTGTTTTACTCACACATATTTACATATATATATGGTTTGTTTAAATTTTGGCAGGGTTGCCGTTTAGTCATTTTTGAACAAACAAGATTTTTACTAATCTTCAAAGTGTTATGCGGATTACTCTTCAATACACAACTGTGCATTATTTGCCAAATGACAAGAAAATACTAATTTAATCGTTTTTAAAGTTGTCCTTGACGACTTTTTTTTTTATTAATTTATTTACTTTTTTACGGCTTAGTTGGTAATTACAACACATTTTTCTTGTAATTTTGTTGCTGCCCAATATATTTCCATCACACCTTGGTGATAGTTATCAAGGACTAAAACATAAAATAACAAAAAACACAGTCAAAACATTAAATTTACAATTGGAAATCCATAAAAAAATTATATTGGGAAGCAACAAGATTCTCACAAAAATCTGTGTTTAATTAAGAAATCTGTACTGAGTTTCTGTAACTCATATCTTTTCTAGTATAAATAGGTGGTGACAAATTGTGGATCGTATTAGTGTGACATCACTTTAATTGATTTTGTTACAGAAACTCAGATTTATTGTGGCAATTTATAACTTTTTAATGTAGAAAAATTGCAGAAGAAGACCACCAAGAGTTATCAATTAAAATACCGCCACCATTGTGGATAAATACAATTTTTGCTTTAATTTTCAGTAATATCTTCATTTATTGGGAGTGTTCAATATCTCAAAATTTTTACATATTTTTACGAATAGTTACGAATTTATGTTCAATAACCCAAAAAATTCGCAAAAGAGAGCCAAATTGAGAGAGTAAGACCTCGAGAGAGTTGATAAACGCTGCAAGTAAAATTTTCACTTGCAACTACTAGCAGCTTTCAAAAAATAGAAGTGTCAAAAATATATGATCACAAGAATTTCAATTGGAAATATACAAACATTTTAAACGCAAATTTCTAATTGTGTACTAAATAAGTTAGCGCAAAAACGAATCTTGATGATGTTGTGGAATAGCCAAAGTAGAATTTTGTTTTCCTAATTCAGTTATTTCCATTCATTTCCAATTTCAAAAATTTCAATTACAACCTCACCTAAAAATCAAATTGTCAAAACAGCGTATCAGCTGTTTTCTTGCGAATGTTTACGATTTTGTGTTCAATTACTTTGGTTGATAATTTTCTGTTTTTCTCGTTTTTACTCTTAATTTGACATTGACGCTCTTTTTGCAAGTACTTGCAAGTAAAGTTGTTGAACAAAGCTATTATCTTGTTATTAATTTATATATATATATACATATATATATATATATATATATATATATATATATATATATATATATATATATATATATATATATATATATATATATATATATATATATATATATATATATATATATATATATATCTATATTTACATTTTGTTTGGAATTTAAAAAAAATTTATAAACGTTTTCTTTCCTTTCTTTTTAAAAATTAAAGTAGTAATAAATGGTTCGTTTAAGTAGACATACTATTTTTCCATGTGAACACATATATGTATATTCGATAACATTTTACAATCTTGTTGAGTTAGTTGTATAATGCTATGAAAATTACTGTTTAAATATTTAATAACTAAAAATGTTCAACTGGCAACCCTTCTACCTTGCAACCATGCGAGCTATCAGCTGCCACGTTTTTACGTAAAAAATCAAAATGATTTTGATTTCTGCGGTACGGGCTTCTGCGTCGTACGTCGTTGAATAATCGGTTACATACAAATCCCATTAAAAAGGTTGGATCAGCTGACACGGTACACGGGTTTACGTTCTCGACTAACTGGGCTATTAAATGGCCTACAACCTGATAAATAGGCAAACCCAGTTCTTGAACGTGATAAATTGCACGGAAATTGTTGGAATTGAAACTAGGTAAATAATTTAACACGTTCAAAACCCAGTTTCGCGCAGTGTTGCATTAGCAAAAATGTCGTTACTTACAGGGAACATACCCAAGTTTTTAAACGAACAGGTCGAAAATTGGCAAGTGTCAAAAAAAAAAACCAAGTGTAGAAACAAACGCCGTTGTTCGCAAATAATTTAAAAATGGAAAACATGAAAAAAAAATTTAAGTGGTCCACCTCATTCGAGAGTGCTATAATACAGGTATGGGGCGATTACATTTCGAAATCTTGCTTTTAATTGACCAAAAGCATTTTCTACCACTCTTCGACACTCTTGCAGGCGCTTAATTATAGCATTTGAGTATATCTCCTCCAATATTTTAAAAAGGTCTGCTAAGAAAATTATTATTTTAAAAATTACGAAAAAGTTTCCGTGCCGAACCATTTCTAAAGTTTGTTTACGGTTTTGAAATGAAAACAACCAGCTGTCAAAAGTAAACACAGAACTGCAGTCTGAACGGTCTCGTTAACGAACAAGGTTTGTTCATTTATCACGCTAAATGAAGTCAATCTGAATGTACTATTAGTTTCAAAATCGGCCATCTCCAATGGTGCCTTACGTTTAGCCCATGGTATAATGAGAAGGTAGAAGCATTACGAAAAATGCAACCCTTCCATTATATTTGTTGTTGTCTCATATCCCTAGACTGTCAAACGTGAATTGTCAAATTGGCGAACACACATCCGCACATTCAATATATTTGACAGTTCAGAATCATAAAATTCTTCAATTGGTAAAGGTAAACAAAACATTTACTTTTGTGATAAAATGAAGGCTATAAATGCAGACAAACAGCAATGCCATGGTGGAATAATATATTTAGTGGATCCTGCAGCAATGCGAAGCCGGAGATGTAGACAAGCTAATGCAAAATATGGAGTAAGTACGAAAAACTCCAATCTTTGAGGATCCAAGCTTGCCAGCAGCACGGCGCACAGTGGTTCAGCCGCGGAAAAAATTCATTTTTTTCAATACCTAATTTTCAGATTCTAATGATGTAGTCTTATAAAAAAATGTCCAAATATGAACAATTCATGACTACTTTGCAAAAAGTTGATTTGTTTTTACAAAATAATGGTATCAGAAGTCGGAAAAATTTTATTCAACAAAAACTGCTTGAAATTTTTGCTAACTTTAGCTATAAATTTTCTTATAACCTATATCTCTATTGTCCCTGTTGTGAGTTTAAAAGAAAATATAGCACTTCCTTGACTAATTAAAGAAAAAATCAGTGCAATCGACCAAATATTAAAAAAAACATAGGCCAGCAAAAATGGTACTTCATAAATGCTACCTTTTCTAACTTCGATGGAAAAAAAGTTTGTGTGCTACAGCGTGCTACACTCGCTAACTGTAATAAAATGAAAGTTTGGAATGTCTGCTATAGATTTCTGTTAAAAACTTTTTCCCGTATTTTCCCCAATCGATGTAAACTTGATTTAAATGTCGAAAGTCCCATCAAATTTTGATAAAATTGACAAAATGTAGCATACTTTTAGGCTCATGCGTATATATTAACGTTTACATCTTATCGTCGTACCATACGAAAACTAACATCAGATTTTTTGTGGCTGACGAAAAGTAAAAAGTTCAAGTTTTGGCCGACGAAAAGTAATAAAATCGAGTTTTGGCTGACGAAAAGTAATAAAATCAACTTTTGGCTGACGAAAATTATCAATTTCGTATAAACAACAACAATTTTAATGTAAAAACAGTATATAATTACTGATACTTTTCGTCAGCCAAAAGTCGATTTTATTACTTTTCGTCAGCCAAAACTCGATTTTATTACTTTTCGTCGGCCAAAAGTCAAATGTTCTACTTTTCGTACAGAATTTTTTTATTGATAGCTTTCGCCAGAAATTTTAAATATGTTAGTTTTCGTATGGTACGACGTTATGTGAATTTTTTTTGTTTACGAATATGAAGGCACAGACAGGATTAGATAAAAATGCAGATTGGTAAATTATACACCTAATTTGTTAGAATCAATGGTAATGCAAACAAAAATAGCGATAAACACATTCGTCATAACATTGCGGTTTGTAAACAACAATAGCAACAAACACATTTGTTTAAACATTTTACCAGCTTATTTTAAGGTATTAGATGAAAAAAAATGTTATCCCGACGAAATTGTAGTAACAGAAACATACATATCGTCGTTTAAGATGCACTTTTGCGTAAGAGGTATTTGCATTCTCGCGTAGCGGACATTGGTTGAACTTTACAGGAGAGCAAAAAAACTATTTCATTTAAAAACCGTTACTTATTTCTGCGTACAAACTTAAATTTAAATAGTTACGTAGATCAGTTTGTTAGCAATAACATCAACTTAGTGTAAAAAAAGGAAACAAAAATGTCCCTTACGCGAGAATGCAAATACCTCTTACGCAAAAATGCATCTTAAACGACGATATGCTGCTGTTAATTTGCAAAGTTTACTTGCTCACACAACAAGAAGACTTATTAATACTTTCTCAGCAGAAAAGTTGAACTCTTTATCATATTCTGAGTTAACCCTTACTAGTAAATGGGGCTTATGATTTCTAGGCTTATGTTTTCTAGGACAAGTGATAAAATTTTTACCAATTCAGATGTTACTAATCGATTACTGGCAAGTTCTGATCATTATATAAAGTTCATACGACGACAACCCAACCAAAAGTGTGTGGAATTTTATCCTGTTGTCAAGGATATGCTAAATCATTAAACATTTTTCTTATATTTGTTTTTTTTTCTTTCCATATATACATACATAGTTATATTTTCGATTATATGTATTATAAATATAATCATTAAGTACATCAAATTATTACAAGGGCTCTTTTCAGTTACTGAAAATGTATATCTTCATTTGTTTTTGAATAAAAGGTGTATGAAAAGTGGGCGTGGTTGTTTGCCAATCACGCCTATATTTGGTATTGTCGATATCTTTCATGACAGTAACTTATGCGACAAGTTTCGTGAAGATATCTTATTTTTTAGAGCTGAAATAAAAATTTCTCTTTAAAAATTTTTACTATAGGTCCAGGGGAGATACCCCTAATGTACCAAGTTTCGTGAAGATATCTTAATTTTTTTTAGCTGAAACTAAAATTTGTATTTCAATCATTTTTTTATAGGTCCAAGGGAGGTAACCCTAGGGTTTGACCGATTTCAACTATTTTTTGAAAATTTCTTAATTAGCTCACATATAACCTCTGTGCAAAATTTCAATGGCCTAGCACCACTCCTTCTATTTTTTTCCGCAAAATGTATGGAGCCGAACCACTGTGCGGCGTATAAACATTCGCCATGGTGAGGAATATCGTGGTTAACGAATTAAGATTTATGTTATGTTCAGACACAACCTTAATTGAACATTAAGAGCCTATACACACTTGCGACTCAATCGATTTGGTCGAATTGGACTGTTGTATTCACACTACTCCAACTATTTAGTCGAATCGGTGGCAGCTATTCACACTAGAGACTAAATAGTCGGGCAGGCCCGTAGCCAGGAATTCGTTTCGGGTGGGGCTTACAGAAATCATGGACAAATTGCACTCCCCCCGCCCCCACATATATATATGTACATACATAGGTCAAATGAAAGTTATTCATATTGGTTGATTATTTTGAAAATGAATATGGAAAAAATTTGTACATATGTACAAGATTACTGAAAAGCTATTTTAATTGACATTTATTATGCACATACATACATATGGAATGTGGTACAAAATTTCATATAAAACTTTCTTTTACAATAACCTTTTCATCAAAGAAGTAGCCTTCTGGATTTGTTTTTTGATAAAATGTCTATGGCATGGTCAGGATCAACAGCAATATCCCAGTGAATGCAGATCATAGCGAGTGAACTCAATCTTTCATGACCCATTACACTCCGAGGTAAAGTTTTGATTCTTTTCATGGTAGAAAATGATCTTTCCACGCTCGCCGTTGTCACGGGCAAAGTTGCCAAGGCAGTGAGAAGAATTTTTATACCACGGAAATAGTTTCCATCGCAGTACTCCAATAGTTTTAAAACCTCGGGTTCGTTTTCAATCGACGATATTTTCGCACACCACAACCTATATTCGGCCTTTACTGCTGTTGATGATATGTGATCTTCGAAGAATGGCGCCAGGTTGTCAAGCTCATCTGCTTTACTTACATCAGCGAATCCTGGAAGAAGCAGTTGGAAGCTCGGTAGAATATCTTCGTTTTCTAAAAATCGTTGCGTTAAATTTTAAATTAATAAGTCGATGCATGGCAGGAATATTGCGATTCTGAAATACTCTTCACTCGACGTTGTTCCCGGGTTAGCTCGGTTTCTTTGACGCGATACCACTCTTGGAGCACAGATTTCACCGTCAAAAAAGTCTTCAGCGATTTTTGATGCGGAAACTAAGATTTGCCAGAAGAAATCATTAGCAGATTGTCTAATTTCGCGCAAAGACTGTATTACTTCTTTCGTGCGGTTTATAGCAGAGATAAAGTCTGGCACCGCCTCCTTTTAGAAGCAGGAATATACGAGATTTCTTAGCCTATAACTCGACAAATAATTGAGATATTATGACGAAACTTGGTGTATACACTTTTATTACTTGTAGTAATACATGTTCAAAATTTTAGCGAAATCGGTTGACGACCACGCCCACTTTTATAAATGGGTATTATAAAGTGGCCTAATAAAAACATTTTAAGTGATATCTTTTTCAAATATAAAGATAATTCATTGAAATTTTGTGGCATGAGTTCTACAATAGACCGGAAACAAAAAATAGAAAAATTTTGGAAAATGGGTGTGGCATCGCCTCTTTTTAGACAAAGGAATCTACGAGAGCCCATAACTCGACAAATAATTGAGATATTATGACGAAACTTGGTGTATACACTTTTATTACTTGTAGTAATACATGTTCAAAATTTTAGCGAAATCGGTTGACGACCACGCCCACTTTTATATATGGGTATTATAAAGTGGCCTAATAAAAACATTTTAAGTGATATCTTTTTCAAATATAAAGATAATTCATTGAAATTTTGTGGCATGAGTTCTACAATAGACCGGAAACAAAAAATAGAAAAATTTTGGAAAATGGGTGTGGCATCGCCTCTTTTTAGACAAAGGAATCTACGAGAGCCCATAACTCGACAAATAATTGAGATATTATGACGAAACTTGGTTTATACACTTTTATAACTTGTGTTAATAAACACGCAAAAATTTATTGAAATCATTTTATGACCACGCCTACTTTTTAACAAAGATATTTCTGGAACACGCTTTAGGAATTTGTAACGTGACATCTTTGTAACTAGAAGTCATAAAGGAATGAAATTTTGCACAAAGAATAATATTCATATGCT
The DNA here is from genome assembly GCA_960531455.1 of Urophora cardui. Taxonomy (NCBI): domain Eukaryota; kingdom Metazoa; phylum Arthropoda; class Insecta; order Diptera; family Tephritidae; genus Urophora; species Urophora cardui. The sequence continues at coordinate 68,940,793 of OY482671.1, read as the reverse complement.
TAGTTGGATGACTGATAAAAATTTTGAAAATGAGCGTAGCTACGCCCACTTTATGCAGCACGCGCTTTATATAAAGTACCTACACCGTGTTTCAATCAAACGCAAACAAACAATGAAAGCATACGGCTGAGTATCTAATGTTCGATCCACTCGAACTTAGGCTTCCTTACTTGTTATCTAGAAATTTAGTGTTGGCAGAAAAAATTTTGATTTATTTAATTTAATGAGCACAGGCCCATGTTATATTTAATTTTTTTATTTTTTAGAAACTAGAAAAAAACTTTTTAAGCATGGAGGTAACTACAGCTGTTTCACCTTAGATCCCTCTAAGACTCATCAGGTTACTTTTGCTTCTGCCAAGACTCGAACTTGCGCACTTTGGTTGGGGCTAGGTTCACGAAAAAAGGGCTTGAAAGAGCTAAATTTCTTCAAGAAAATCCAAACCCACTTTCGCCATGCTTGACATTCGAATTTGCGAGACGCGAGTTGAGGAAATTACAAAAAAAAAATACTTCCTTCGAATTTCGGGGGGGGCTTGAGCCCCCGAGCCCCCCCCCCCCTGGCTACGTGCCTGTAGTCGGGTGATTGACAATGACATAGTGTTGCCAATGTTCACATTTTACACAGCAAATTTTACATTAGTGGTCTTCATATAAAGTGATGAAGTATTAAATTGCTTAAGTTTACCAGTTTATCTGCATTCTTACATGAAAGCACCTTCTTGTCAGCTGTCAACTTGATTAATAAATAAAAAACAATAAAATAAACAAAAAGTGCATACATTGTTTGGCTTTGTTTCTTATTAAACTAGCAACTAGCTGTCGAGTAAATGAAAAGAGAAAAACGGAAGGAATGACGCTCATAAAGGCGAAAGAACAGAAGTAAAAGAAACGGAAAAAATAGTAAAAATTAGCCATTAATAATTTCCATGCAATTTCATTTTCATTATTTCTATTTTAAAATGCGATTAATGACATTTGAAGAGAACAACAATATCAAGAAACACATGAAAACGGAAGTAAATATCCTTAGTTAGATAATTCTTGTCTATAACTACACCATTTCCAGATGGATTTTAGAAAGCGTCAACTGGATTTTAGAAAGGGGAAATTGGATCTTAGAAATGTCAATTGGATTTTAGAAAGGGGAAATTGGATTTTAGAAATGTCAATTGGATTTTAGAAAGGGGGAATTGGATTTTAGAATAGCCAACTGGATTTTAGAAAGGGAAAATTGGATTTTAGAAATGTCAATTTGATTTCAGAAAAGGGAAATTGGACTTTAGAAACTGTAAATTGGATTTTCGAAAATTTATATAATTATTAATTTATACTTTCATACGCAATAAAGAATTTCTATTCGAAAAATTCTGTGTTAAATTTATTTTACACGCACATTCTGAAATCCAATTCACGCTTTCAAAAATCCAATTTTCGTTTTCTAAAATCTTTTTAACGCTTTCTAAAATCCAATTGACATTTCTTACACAAGTCCTAGGGGAAGTTACATGCGAAATTGTAATTGGAAATGGTGTCGTACTACACACCTTCATAGTGGCGGAAATTGTTGATGAAGTCATAATTGGCGTGGACTTCCTAATCGGCCAAGGCATTCAGATTGACATGAAAAACAAGGTTATGAGCAGTGATGCCGTTTTGATACAATCGTATCAAATGTGATACTTTTTTAAGCCCAAGATACGTAGATACTTTTTATTTTGACGTAGAAAAAATTTGATACCTTTTTAATCAGCATCAAATAATTTTGATACAATTTAATCAAAATCAAAGAATATTAACCTATTCTTTTTCATTTTTTAAGATTTTCTAAAAATTGTAACAACCTGTGTTTGCAGCGAAAAATATATATTGTGAAAGTCTTGAGAATGCCAAAAATGGGCAACATTTTATCAAACTGTATAGTAGGCATCACTGCACGGCTCACTAACACAGGTTAACTAACTAAACAGCTGATTTTTAATTTCCACAGTATTCACAGAATACACAAATAATCTTGATCTTGATCAGTTCTTACGTGTTTTGTATATGGAGTTTTGAATTTTTTATGTTAACTATTATTTTAATAGCTTTTATGATTTTCTTGAATTAAATTGAATTCGAAAAATCTAAAATGATACCTAACTATTCATTATCTTTATATTTTTATATTGGTAAATGTAATAAAAAAACGATGTCACGTTGAAAACACGAAAGCAGCTTATTTTAATAATTTTAATTTTTTTCAAAAATTTTTCAGTGATACGAAAAAAAAAAAATTGTTAAACGAATTAAAAGCCCGAAAACAGCTTTTTTGGTAAATTTAAGTTTTTTTTCCAAAAAATTTTCGGTGATACGAAAAAAACCATGAAAGTATAAATTTTTGATACCAAATTTCTTGAGGCTGCGGCAACAATTGTTATGAGTTAGAAATTTTGGCCATGGGTAATGGCGCAATTTTTTTGGCGCTGATACAATAACTCCAGCGCCAGTCGTGGCGCCAACTCACGGTACTGGCGCAATAACACCTTTAGCGCAATTTTCATGGAATAATCAATAAATAAAATTTTTTCGCTTGTTACTGTTTACCATCCCCGTTTTATTTCTTTCGGCGAAATTCTGCTTACATACACGAGGGCACAATTTATTTTAATTTTCATAATCATTTGGAAACATATTCCGTATATTTGTGAAAATATGCTGGAAATTAGAGTCACTTAGATCACTATCAAGCATACATAATTGTGACGGTGTCATACGTATACATATACTCCCTGCTAGCATTTGGAAGAGAGGTTTATCGTCTATCTCAACTAAGTAACGTCTAGGTCACTTCTAGGCGTTATTCGACAGATAGTCTATATTTTACAAAAACAAATTTCTTTGCTATCGCGTATCTTACTTCTTGCTGTGAATGGAGAAGATATTTGGGTATTGACAACCAAAACAAGGTCAAAATAATTTTTTTTAACAAAAAGGAAATGTATATATTAAACAAAAATCCAAGAAATCCTACAGAAAATCATGTTCTTCAAAACTTCATTTGGTGTTTTTCCTTGCTAAAATTTTTGGTAAGTTCTCTTAAAATGTTCTAGGACTTCATAGAACTAAAATGTTTTTCTTTCCTTTTTAGATTCTCATAGAAAGGAAAATGAACTTCTGTTCCTGAAGGAAAACATTTGCTCTTACCTACACGTGTTTATATGTAGATATGTACATAACTTTGTGGATGTACATACATATGTATCTGTGGTAATAAAAAATAAAGAAGTGAGAAAATATATGTATATATGCACATATTTGCACTTTTATTTAGGTTTTATATAAAGTGAGAAAATTGTAGGAGAAATTATAATTGACGCTTTTCTGTCTCCCAGATGACACCAAGAAGTCACTTCCGGAAGTGTCTTATTAGTTTATTTGTACGTAACGTTTTTGTCTCTTTCAAACGACACTTGGAAGATACTTCCTGAAGTGTCGTTTATGACTCCTTATGGACGTAACGTTGACGGGGAACACTTTTTCCCGAACGAAGATAGGAAAAAGTTAAGAAAGCGATATCTTCCGCGATTGAATTAAACTTCTTGAAGTTACTTTTTAGTCACTTCCACGATAATAAATGCTGGCTGGAACTATGGTGCTGTTATTGGCGTTATGGTTGCGCCATTTTACACTAGCGCTATATTGGAGCCGGTGCTGGTGTTAGCGCACGAAATTGAGTTGGTTTCATATTACGATATTGAGATGCCGCAATATTGAGTTGGCGCTATATTGAGTTGGCGCATTTTCCAAATCGGGGGTACCGCAATAACGCCAGAGTTGGCGTTAGCGCAATTGCGCGGCGCAGCGCAGTGTTACCCATGCCTATTACAAAAACTTGGAGTGCCGCTAAATTTTGGCTACGATGGCAGTAAGAAATTCCTCGTGGAAGAGAATTAGCAGATACCGCCAAAGTCCGAGGCAATTATTTGGGCAAATATTGATGGAGATTGTGGGACAAACAAATTGTGGGTTGTTGAAGCAGAAACAGAAACTAAACCAAATGTACTTGTTGGAAAAACCCTGGCTATGACAAAACAACATGGACGTATACCAGTAAGAGTACTTAATGTGTTCAAGTAACCAGTCAAACTCTCCAAATGTAAAGCCCAAGGAGAAGTTTGTAATGGCAACACAGATATTTCAGATGAAATAAATGCTTGGACAGAAGAACTTCAGGAGAATCACAAAAGAAAGGCGAAAGAATTACTTGCCAAGTACTCCAGCATATTTGACAAGGATGGTAAAAAACCAGGCAGGACAAATATTGTGAAGCATCAGATTGACACCGGTGCAGGGCCGTAGCTGGACTTAAATTTAAGGTAGGGCAGCGTTGGTTTAAGGTAGGGCGAAAGTAAATAATGTATCACAATTGATCTGACATCGAGTCATGGCATCCAAAAACAATCAGCATGTATATCACTTTTCTCTAGGTCAGTGACGTACATTGGTTCCGATTTCTATCTGTCTACCGAAACGCAGATTCGGTTTCCTGCAGAGTGTGCTCACCGATCGGTTGTGCCACTCGTACAAAGATCTTATGCTCACCACAGAGTTTGGCGTTATTGTTTGACATAGTGATATTGGTGACTTCTAAACACACTCAACATTTTCTTTGTCAAAAGGTATGCGTATTTTTGGGAATCGTCGAAGAAAACCGTATAATAAACAAACCCACTTTACCTTTTTTTTAGATGTATATATTATACCAATACAATCATGCCAACAGGGAAATGTTTCCATTATTCCAGCACGCCCCGAGAAAAATGACTTATACAGGGGTGTAGAGGAGCTCTCACAGATCCCAAATCTGAAAACCAAACTTGCCGGAGGCATATGGTTTCCGAGGTAGGTAAAATTTTAGACGAGTCCCCCACGGCTAGAAAAAAATGGTTTTTTAGGAGGGTAGAGGTGGGCCCCCAGATCACAAAACTGAAGACCCCACCTACCGGAGGCCTATAGTTCCCGAGATATTTGTTGTTAAAGTTCCCATACAAATTTCACCACACATGGAGTTTAGCGAAAATTTTGCAAAAAAAAACTTTTCTGCGTTGGCGGCCTTCGGCCGCGCTTATAAAAAATAACCCTGGGCTACGCCATCCGTCCGGACGTTTGCCCCAACCGTGGCTACCGCCACGGTGATTTCCTTCTGCATAGTATTTTCACAACTTTAAGAAGGAATATCTCGGGAACTATAAGCCTCCGGCAAGTTTGGTTTTCAGTTTTGAGATCTGTGAGAGCCCCTCTACCGCCCTGTATAAGTCATTTTTCTCAGGGCGTGCTGGAATAATGGAAAGCCGACCCAAATTTTCCATTACGGAAGCACGCCCGGAAAGTTTTAAAATTTACCAAACAAAATACCAAAACTGCATATACGTATGTATGTAGAACACCATTTTGCGTTGGCGGCCTAAGGCCGTGATTTAAAATAATAACCCTTCGGGGAGTGCTTCTTTAATGGAAATAGAGCAAATCCGGATATCGCAGATGTTTCCATGTGTGTTGGTGCGCAAGAGGAGTGGACAGATAAAAAGTAAGAAAGTGCATTTGTTTTTGTATGAAGTTATGGGTCGGCTTTCCGATAATGCCGCACGCCCGCCCCCCCCCCCCCCCCCAAAGTCATTTTTATCGGACCTTACTGTAAAGCCGTCCCTTTCGGTAGACAGATAGAAATCGGAACCAATGTACGTCACTGACCTAGAGAAAAGTGATATACATGCTGATTGTTTTTGGATGCCATGACTCGATGTCAGATCAATTGTGATACATTATTTACTTTCGCCCTACCTTAAACCAACGCTGCCCTACCTTAAATTTAAGTCCAGCTACGGCCCTGCACCGGTGTCAATCTGATGCTTCACAATATTTGTCCTGCCTGGTTTTTTACCATCCTTGTCAAATATGCTGGAGTACTTGGCAAGTAATTCTTTCGCCTTTCTTTTGTGATTCTCCTGAAGTTCTTCTGTCCAAGCATTTATTTCATCTGAAATATCTGTGTTGCCATTACAAACTTCTCCTTGGGCTTTACATTTGGAGAGTTTGACTGGTTACTTGAACTCATTAAGTACTCTTACTGGTATACGTCCATGTTGTTTTGTCATAGCCAGGGTTTTTCCAACAAGTACATTTGGTTTAGTTTCTGTTTCTGCTTCAACAACCCACAATTTGTTTGTCCCACAATCTCATCAATATTTGCCCAAATAATTGCCTCGGACTTTGGCGGTATCTGCTGATTCTCTTCCACGAGGAATTTCTTACTGCCATCGTAGCCAAAATTTAGCGGCACTCCAAGTTTTTGTAATAGGCATGGGTAACACTGCGCTGCGCCGCGCAATTGCGCTAACGCCAACTCTGGCGTTATTGCGGTACCCCCGATTTGGAAAATGCGCCAACTCAGTATAGCGCCAACTCAATATTGCGGCATCTCAATATCGTAATATGAAACCAACTCAATTTCGTGCGCTAACACCAGCACCGGCTCCAATATAGCGCTAGTGTAAAATGGCGCAACCATAACGCCAATAACAGCACCATAGTCCCAGCCAGCATTTATTATCGTGGAAGTGACTAAAAAGCAGAGCTGTGAAGTACTGAATATACTTGGTACTTGTACTTGGTCCAAGTATCATTACTTGATAATTAAAAAATTCAAGTATCAAGTACAATTACTTTATACTGGTAATTGGTAATTAAGTACCAATTTTTCAATTCTTTCACCAATTACTTTCAATTACCACCAATTACGACCAATTCTTTTCAATTACATGGAGTTTAATCAGTGAATTTATCTTAACTATTGTATTTTATTCTATCCTCTTCATAAGATACATCGGATACTAAATATTACAACCACTAAAAGGGGGAACATTCCCTTATAAGAACTCTTTATTAAATATACGTGCGTACATTAGGGTGGGTTTTTTTTTAATATGGCTGTGTTGCAGTGGGTAGAGTGCTTGCCTGCTATGCCAGCGGTCTCGGGTTCAAACCCCAGTCCGAGCAAAACACCAAACAAATTTTTCTAATTCAAAAAAATCCAAGTCAAAGTGAACCACAAAACTTTTCTGGCCAGTCCTTTACTTCATCAAATAATATTGCTGAATTTTTTTGAATATACTATACGAGATCCTGAGATGTAATTTCCACGTTTAAAAAAATATTCCACAATCTTAGACGTGGCAATACGAACTTCGGCTTCATCAGCTTCAGTTGAACGAATGTTTTCATAGCCACCATTATAAATAATCCAAGGAGGAATTCCTTAACTGAAATTTTTTTTTTTCAAAATTTTGTACTAATGAAAGCTAACTCATCATGTTAAAGGAGTTGCATGCGAAAAATTTGCAAATGTATGCACTCGTTTTAATATTTTATTGTTATTAAACTGTTATCTTATATTTACAATGAAATAAAAAAAAATTAAAGAATTGAAAAACAACTGAAAAAGAATTGAAAGTAATTGAAAATCAACTGAAAAAGAATTGAAAGTAATTGGAAAAGAATTGCAAAAGAATTGAAAAATGTACGTACTGAGTATCAAGTACCAGTATAATATAATTATACTTGGTAATTGGGCTTTTCAATTACTGAGTACTGGTAATGGTAATTGTACTGGTACTTGGTTTTTTCCAGCTCTGCTAAAAAGTAACTTCAAGAAGTTTAATTCAATCGCGGAAGATATCGCTTTCTTAACTTTTTCCTATCTTCGTTCGGGAAAAAGTGTTCCCCGTCAACGTTACGTCCATAAGGAGTCATAAACGACACTTCAGGAAGTATCTTCCAAGTGTCGTTTGAAAGAGACAAAAACGTTACGTACAAATAAACTAATAAGACACTTCCGGAAGTGACTTCTTGGTGTCATCTGGGAGACAGAAAAGCGTCAATTATAATTTCTCCTACAATTTTCTCACTTTATATAAAACCTAAATAAAAGTGCAAATATGTGCATATATACATATATTTTCTCACTTCTTTATTTTTTATTACCACAGATACATATGTATGTACATCCACAAAGTTATGTACATATCTACATATAAACACGTGTAGGTAAGAGCAAATGTTTTCCTTCAGGAACAGAAGTTCATTTTCCTTTCTATGAGAATCTAAAAAGGAAAGAAAAACATTTTAGTTCTATGAAGTCCTAGAACATTTTAAGAGAACTTACCAAAAATTTTAGCAAGGAAAAACACCAAATGAAGTTTTGAAGAACATGATTTTCTGTAGGATTTCTTGGATTTTTGTTTAATTTATACATTTCCTTTTTGTTAAAAAAAATTATTTTGACCTTGTTTTGGTTGTCAATACCCAAATATCTTCTCCATTCACAGCAAGAAGTAAGATACGCGATAGCAAAGAAATTTGTTTTTGTAAAATATAGACTATCTGTCGAATAACGCCTAGAAGTGACCTAGACGGTACTTAGTTGAGATAGACGATAAACCTCTCTTCCAAATGCTAGCAGGGAGTATATGTATACGTATGACACCGTCACAATTATGTATGTTTGATAGTGATCTAAGTGACTCTAATTTCCAGCATATTTTCACAAATATACGGAATATGTTTCCAAATGATTATGAAAATTAAAATAAATTGCGCCCTCGTGTATGTAAGCAGAATTTCGCCGAAAGAAATAAAACGGGGATGGTAAACAGTAACAAGCGAAAAAATTTTATTTATTGATTATTCCATGACAATTGCGCTAAAGGTGTTATTGCGCCAGTACCGTGAGTTGGCGCCACGACTGGCGCTGGAGTTATTGTATCAGCGCCAAAAAAATTGCGCCATTACCCATGGCCAAAATTTCTAACTCATAACCATTGTTGCCGCAGCCTCAAGAAATTTGGTATCAAAAATTTATACTTTCATGGTTTTTTTCGTATCACCGAAAATTTTTTGGAAAAAAAACTTAAATTAAAAAAAAAAACGGTTTTCGGGCTTTTAATTCGTTTAACAATTTTTTTTTTTTCGTATCACTGAAAAATTTTTGAAAAAAATTAAAATTATTAAAATAAGCTGCTTTCGTGTTTTCAACGTGACATCGTTTTTTTATTACATTTACCAATATAAAAATATAAAGATAATGAATAGTTAGGTATCATTTTAGATTTTTCGAATTCAATTTAATTCAAGAAAATCATAAAAGCTATTAAAATAATAGATAACATAAAAAAATTAAAACCCCATATACAAAACACGTAAGAACTGATCAAGATCAAGATTATTTGTGTATTCTGTGAATACTGTGGAAATTAAAAATCAGCTGTTTAGTTAGTTAACCTGTGTTAGTGAGCCGTGCAGTGATGCCTACTATACAGTTTGATAAAATGTTGCCCATTTTTGGCATTCTCAAGACTTTCACAATATATATTTTTCGCTGCAAACACAGGTTGTTACAATTTTTAGAAAATCTTAAAAAATGAAAAAGAATAGGTTAATATTCTTTGATTTTGATTAAATTGTATCAAAATTATTTGATGCTAATTAAAAAGGTATCAAATTTTTTCTACGTCAAAATAAAAAGTATCTACGTATCTTGGGCTTAAAAAAGTATCACATTTGATACGATTGTATCAAAACGGCATCACTGCTCATAACCTTGTTTTTCATGTCAATCTGAATGCCTTGGCCGATTAGGAAGTCCACGCCAATTATGACTTCATCAACAATTTCCGCCACTATGAAGGTGTGTAGTACGACACCATTTCCAATTACAATTTCGCATGTAACTTCCCCTAGGACTTGTGTATCCTCGCCGTATGCAATTTTGCTCCATAAAATGGCCTTGCTTCCTTCTTTACCAAGTCAGATCGAATGATGGAATGAGATGCTCCCGTATCCAAAGTCAACATGCGCTGCAGTCACGTGCTATATGTCCTATTTTTCCGCATCTGAAGCATTTCACAGCATTACTTTTCTTTTTCTGCATTTCATTCAACGCCTCCCATATTTTGCTTAGTAAGTATGGCGTTTCCACTTCCACACGATCAGCCTTGTAAGTGGGATTGCTCAATAGAGATGCCGTTTCCTGCGTCAAGGCATATGGGACCGTTTCAGCAAAAGTTCCTTCGTTTCAATATCTCGTATTCCATTGATGAAGCTTTGAATTTTCATTCTTTCGATGAATTCTTGAGGTGCTCCTGCGTTTGCCAAATGAGCTAGCCTCTAAATCTCAGAAGAAAATTCTTGTAATGTCTCATTTGGTTTCTGGAAGCGATTCTGCAACTCCATATGGTATATCTGCTTCCTGTGTTCGCTACGATAACGTCTTTCAACGGCACCCATAATTGCGTCATAGCTGTTCCTTTCGCCCTCGCTAACAGTCTGTAATATTTCTGCACCTGGTCCTTTCAATGGTACGAACAGGGCAGCGACTTTGTCCTCCGCACTCCAATTATTGACATCTCTGCCAGTACAGCCAATATCGAATTCATGTCTACGTTTGCTACTGACTGTGGAGCCTCTTCCTTCTGGGTTTCTTCCTTTTGGACCTCTTCCACATCATCGTTGAAATCAAACTCATCTACATTAATGTTATATGCTTCCATAGCTAACCTTAACCTTGCCTGTAGTTCAATTTTATTGCCGTTTGTACTCAGGTTTCTCTTTTCTAACTCCCTTTTAAGCTCTTGGATTTTCAGTTCGTTTAACTTTGCCATTATCCTTATTTTGTTATCCTTGTTTCGTTATCCTTGCTTCGTTATCCTTGGTACTGGAATTTATTTAACAATTCCAATTCTGACACCAATTGTTACGTATTTGTCGATAGCTCGATTATTTCTATAGGGTTCGTATCGCTGAATTGTTAAATAAAAGTCTTTATTTACTTCTTAATTCACATCGCTTTATTTTACGACGAAAAAGTCTACACTTGTTTTACTTTACTTGATGTTAACGCTTCTACGCAATCTGGATAATTCTGGCAACACTGGAAAATATCTGTCTCTTCATCTAGTTCTGGCAGTTTCCTTAGAGATGTGTTCAGTCATTTAGTAATGTGAGCTGAACCGATTATATTCGCCACAATATTAAAGGGCTGCACGAATGGAACCAATACAATACTTAGAGCGCTTTCACATTACACGGTGCGGTATCGGATCGACATTTTTGGTTTTTACCGAAAGTATACCGAAACCTTACCGACCACATGTATTTCAATTGGCACTTTCAGATTAGTGTTGCATACATGAAAGCGGAGCGGATTAATTTCGGTATACCGCAACGCGGTAAGACCGGTCAGTAAAATTTGAGGAATTACTGCATACATTTTTGCGGCGTAATAAAAGAAGAACAACAAAGTCAGTAAAAAACTCGTTTCGGCTATAAATGTAGCAAGTTATAATGTCTTCATCTTCGCTAGAAGACATTATTGTTATTATTGAGTGCTTTGTTGAAGTTAAAAATTTTGTTTTGCAAATTTCGATGTTTGTTTTCCTATTTTCTGCCGATTACGCACCGAAAGTATTCCCACAAGTGTGAAAAACACAGCAACGCGGAATCGTTTCGGTAAGCTGAAAATACCGAGCAAAAAATGTCGATCCGATGTCGTACCGAGTAATGTGAAAAGGCCCTTATTCTTAGCGACAATTACATGACCTTAAGAGCCTATACACACTTGCGACTCAATCGATTTAGTCGAATGTTGATTTGCATGGGAATGTATGGAAGCATTCACACTACATTCAATTAGTTGTACAACTGAAACAGTTGGATTTGCAGCCCAATTTCATTCCAACTGAAACAGTTGTACAACTGCTTGATCAGCAAGGCGCCCTTCTACGTATTCACACTTGAGACAATTTAGTCGAACGACTACAACAACAACAGTGATATTCGTAGTGGAAAGAGTTGCCATGCTGACAGCACTACTTTTATTTCACTTTTGGTAAATTGTAGAGATTGAATATTTCAATTAATATTTTCAAAATGTTTAAAAACAAAAGGTTCGTTTCTTATTAACTACACCATTTCCAGATGGATTTTAGAAAGCGTTAACTGGATTTTAGAAAGGGGAAATTGGATTTTAGAAATGTCAATTGGATTTTAGAAAGGGGAAATTGGATTTTAGAAATGTCAATTGTATTTTAGAAAGCGTTAAAATGATTTTAGAAAACAAAATTGGATTTTTGAAAGCGTGAATTGGATTTCAGAATGTGCGTTTAAAATAAATTTTACACAGAATTTTTCGAATAGAAATTCTTTATTGCGTATGAAAGTATAAATTAATAATTATATAAATTTTCGAAAGTCCAATTTACAGTTTCTAAAGTCCAATTTCCCTTTTCTAAAATCAAATCGACATTTCTAAAATCCAATTTTCCCTTTCTAAAATCCATTTGGCTATTTTAAAATCTAATTTCCCCTTTCTAAAATCCAATTGACATTTCTAAAATCTAATTTCCCCTTTCTAAAATCCAATTGACATTTCTAAAATCCAATTTCCCCTTTCTAAAATCCAATTGACATTTCTAAGATCCAATTTCCCCTTTCTAAAATCCAGTTGACGCTTTCTAAAATCCATCTGGAAATGGTGTAGTTATAGACAAGAATTATCTAACTAAGGATATTTACTTCCGTTTTCATATGTTTCTTGATGTTGTTGTTCTCTTCAAATGTCATTAATCGCGTTTTAAAATAGAAATAAATTTTTTGTTTATTTTATTGTTTTTTATTTATTAATCAAGTTGACAGCTGACAAGAAGGTGCTTTCATGTAAGAATGCAGATAAACTTTAACAATTTAATACTTCATCACTTTATATGAAGACCACTAATGTAAAATTTGCTGAGTAAAATGTGAACATTGGCAACACTATGTCATTGTCAATCGCACGACTATTTAGTCTCAAGTGTGAATAGCTGCCACCGATTCGACTAAATAGTTGGAGTAGTGTGAATACAACAGTCCAATTCGACCAAATCGATTGAGTCGAATGTTGATTTGCATGGGAATGTATGGAAGCATTCACACTACATTCAATTAGTTGTACAACTGAAACAGTTGGATTTGCAGTCCAATTTCATTCCAACTGAAACCATGGTATAATGAGAAGGTAGAAGCATTATGAAAAATGCAACCCTTCCATTATATTTGTTGTTGCCTCATGTCGCTAGACTGTCAAACGTGAATTGTCCAATTGGCGAACACACATCCCCACACTCAATATAATTTGACAGTTCAGAATCGTAAGATCTTTCCCAATAAGCACTGAAAAAGAAATTCTCAAACGTTGAGAAAATATTGTTTCTAAATTTGAGAATCAACATATATCGACACTTCCAAACAATACTATACTAAGTCTGAAAACTGTGATTTGCAGGTGAAGCTCTCGAAGTTTAAATTCGATATGAAACTTCAGTTTCGCTTGTAACTTCTATTTGGATTGTAAGGTTGATACCTGTGGAATCTTCCACCATTTATTTAGTAAATATAAATAGGAATATGTAGACAAATAAGAGATAAAGACTGGGTGAGTGATTATCTCTTGTTACAGTCTTTGTTAATATTAGGAATATAAGAATTAATATGCTGGTACATACACGCATACATGTATGACACATACATATATATATAACAATAGATATTTGGGAAACGTATTTCTTATCAGAGAATTGAAACACATAAGAAATACGTCGCCATTTAAAATGATATGTAAGGGACAATGCTTTGTCTGGACTCTGATGCTTGTTATTTAGGAGCATTGTTGTTGAAATACATTGCATTGTCAATTGCTATCGTTTCCTAATATTTACTTAGGATAATAGGGACGTGCTTCTTATCTGTGGAGCGTTACCATTAGTTGTAAGTGTACATATAAGTATTTATATTTGTATATTTACACACTGGACGAACTGCGTTCGTTCAGATAGAGATAAGGATAGGTTAATTTTAGTATAAATAAAGAGCTCCGTGCAACGGAGCGTCAGTGTTCTTTCAACTATCAACAATACCAAAACTCGATACCATCTAAGTTAGGGTACGCTTTGTATAAAACCATAAGAAAAAATAAAAACTTGTTTCGTTGTTTTTCATGGCAAGCCTTCAATGTTTTTATTCTGTAAAAATGTCGAGTTGTATTATATGTACACTTTTGATTAGATTGTCCGAATGATACCAAAATTTGACAGCATCTAAATTTAGACACGCAATACTTGAAAACGCTAAAAACGGGAGAACATACTAAGTCGACTTAGTACAGTAGTTTGGAAGCGTCGATATATATATACACAGGCATGTATATATGTACATATATTAAAACAGATATTAATATACACACGTAACTTGTCGAAAGGCATCGGCGAAATTCGCCCGCACGGGTAAATGAAGAACATCACATCAGAATACAAATATGTAGTACATACATACATCTATTGATTCCATTCCATTTCATTTGATAACTAACGTTTGATGTTTGAGAATATGCTTAGTTCTCGGATGAACCTCAAGTTGAAAATTAAAATGTTAATTGGGTAAACAAATGTACGTATGTGTGTGCACACATAAAGAAGATTTGACAATTCAAGGTTAGTCTCGAAAAATACTACTAAAAAAATCAACCCTTGTGCTTCTACCTTTTAAGTGTACCCTGACTGAAACAGTTGTACAACTGCTTGATCAGCAAGGCGCCCTTCTACGTATTCACACTAGAGACAATTTAGTCGAACGACTACAACAACAACAGTGATATTCGTAGTGGAAAGAGTTGCCATGCTGACAGCACTACTTTTATTTCACTTTTGGTAAATTGCAGAGATTAAATATTTCAATTAATATTTTCAAAATGTTAAAAAAAAAAAAAACAAAAGGTTCGTTTCTTATTAACTACACCATTTCCAGATGGATTTTAGAAAGCGTTAACTGGATTTTAGAAAGGGGAAATTGGATTTTAGAAATGTCAATTGGATTTTAGAAATGTCAATTGGATTTTAGAAAGCGTTAAAAAGATTTTAGAAAACGAAAATTGGATTTTTGAAATGTCAATTGGATTTTAGAAAGGGGAAATTGGATTTTAGAAATGTCAATTGGATTTTAGAAATGTCAATTGGATTTTAGAAAGCGTTAAAAAGATTTTAGAAAACGAAAATTGGATTTTTGAAAGCGTGAATTGGATTTCAGAATGTGCGTGTAAAATAAATTTAACACAGAATTTTTCGAATAGAAATTCTTTATTGCGTATGAAAGTATAAATTAATAATTATATAAATTTTCGAAAATCCAATTTACAGTTTCTAAAGTCCAATTTCCCTTTTCTGAAATCAAATTGACATTTCTAAAATCCAATTTTCCCTTTCTAAAATCCAGTTGGCTATTCTAAAATCCAATTCCCCCTTTCTAAAATCCAATTGACATTTTTAAAATCCAATTTCCCCTTTCTAAAATCCAATTGACATTTCTAAGATCCAATTTCCCCTTTCTAAAATCCAGTTCACGCTTTCTAAAATCCGTCTGGAAATGGTGTAATTATAGACAAGAATTATCTAACTAAGGATATTTACTTCCGTTTTCATGTGTTTCTTGATATTGTTGTTCTCTTCAAATGTCATTAATCGCATTTTATAATAGAAATAATAAAATGAAATTGCATGGAGATTATTAATGGCTAATTTTGACTATTTTTTCCGTTTCTTTTACTTCTGTTCTTTCGCCTTTATGAGCGTCATTCCTTCCGTTTTTCTCTTTTCATTTACTTGACAGCTAGGTGCTAGTTTAATAAGAAACAAAGCCAAACAATGTATGCACTTTTTGTTTATTTTATTGTTTTTTATTTATTAATCAAGTTGACAGCTGACAAGAAGGTGCTTTCATGTAAGAATGCAGATAAACTTTAACAATTTAATACTTCATCACTTTATATGAAGACCACTAATGTAAAATTTGCTGAGTAAAATGTGAACATTGGCAACACTATGTCATTGTCAATCACCCGACTATTTAGTCTCTAGTGTGAATAGCTGCCACCGATTCGACTAAATAGTTGGAGTAGTGTGAATACAGCAGTCCAATTCGACCAAATCGATTGAGTCGCAAGTGTGTATAGGCTCTAAGTGTACCCTGGTTTAGCCATGGGTAATGGCGGAATTTTTTTGGCGCTGATACAATAACTCCAGCGCCAATCGTGGCGCCAACTCGCGGTACTGGCGCAATAACACTTTTAGCGCAATTGTCATAGAATAATCGATAAATAACATTTTTTCGCTTGTTACTGTTTACCATCCCCGTTTTATTTCTTTTGGCGCAATTCTGCTTACATAAACGAGGGCACAATTAATTTTAATTTTCATAACCATTTCACTATCAAGCACACATAATTGTGACGCTGTCATACGTATACATATACTATGGTGCTGTTATTGGCGTTGTGGTTGGGCCATTTTACACTAGCGCTATATTGGAGCTGGTGTTAGCGCACGAAATTGAGTCAGTAGGCGAGTTCCCGTGGCAGTGATCCAGATCCGGATACAAATTTTGCAAGCAAATGCAACAACAATTTGGTGATCCTGGTATTTATATGGATCAAAAAAATATATTGTGGCGAATATAATCGGTTCCACTCTCACATCACTAAATGGCTGAACACATCTCTAAGGAAACTGCCAGTACTAGAAGAAGAGACCAGATAATTTCCAGTGTTGCCAGAATTTTCCAGATTGCGTTTGACAGACTATATAAGGCGGCGAGCAGGCGCTCCGCAGTCAGTCGTAACTTAACCGTATAAGTGTTAACATCAAGTCAAGTAAAACAAGTGTAGACTTTTTAGTCGTGAAATAAAGCGGTGTGAATTAAGAAGTAAATAAAGACTTTTATTTAACAATTCAGCGATACGAACCCGATAGAAATAATCGAGCTATCGACAAATACGTAACAATTGGTGTCAGAATTGGAATTGTTAAATAAATTCCAGGACCAAGGATAACGAAGCAAGGATAACGAATCAAGGATAACGAAACAAGGATAACGAGACAAGGATAACGAAATAAGGATAATGGCAAAGTTAAACGAACTGAAAATCCAAGCGCTTAAAAGGGAGTTAGAAAAGAGAAACCTGAGTACAAACGGCAATAAAATTGAACTACAGGCAAGGTTAGGAGTAGCTATGGAAGCATATAACATTAATGTAGATGAGTTTGATTTCAACGATGATGTGGAAGAGGTCCAAAAGGAAGAAACCCAGAAAGAAGAGGCTCCACAGTCAGTAGCAAACGTAGACATGAATTCGATATTGGCTGTACTGGCACAGATGTCAGCAAAAATGGAATCACAACAATCATTACTTTTAGAAGAGGTGTCCAGTATTGCAACTCAGTTGGGAGCGCAAGAAAAACGCATATCCTCACAATTAAAATCACAGGATGCAAAAATTACGCAGGTTGAGGAAAGACAAGATAAAATTGAGGATAATGTAAAAAAGTTGGAAGCCCGTCTTCAGGAGACCAATATAAGTGTCCAATCGATTCAACTGCTACACAGAAGATAAAACCTCCGTCGTTTGATGGAAGTGGTCCATTTCAAGTATTCAAGCTACAGTTTGAGAAAACGGCAGTTGTAAATAATTGGAGTGCGGAGGACAAAGTCGCTGTTCGTAGCATTGAAAGGACCAGCTGCAGAAATATTACAGACTATTAGCGAGGGCGAAAGGAACAGCTATGACGCAATTATGGGTGCCGTTGAAAGACGTTATGGTAGCGAGCACAGGAAGCAGATATACCAAATGGAGTTACAGAATCGCTTCCAGAAACCAAATGAGACATTACAAGAATTTTCTTCTGAGATTGAGAGGCTAGCTCATTTGGCAAACGCAGGAGCACCTCAAGAATTCATCGAAAGAATGAAAATTCAAAGCTTCATCAATGGAATACGAGATATTGAAACGATGCGGGCTACCTATGCAAATCCAAAAGGAACTTTTGCCGAAACGGTCTCATATGCCTTGATGCAGGAAACAGCATCTTTGTTGAGTAAGCCCACTTACAAAGCTCATCGGGTGGAAGTGGATGCGCAAGACTTGCTAACTAAGATATTGGAGGTGTTGAATGAATTGCAGAAAAAGAGGAATAGAGCTGTGAAATGCTTCAGGTGCAGGAAAACAGGACACATAGCACGTCATTGTAGCAAGGGCTCCAGTAATTTCAGCACTGTGGACAAGCGAAAGCGCAAGGTTGACGGGCATGAGCAAATGTCCAAATTAATAGATCGCCAGAAAGGAACCATACAAGGAAATACTGATGCCGTATTGCGAAAACCATGTAACCTCGAACGAAAGAATTCCTCCAGAGCTGAGCGGAAGGAAGTCGTCGTAAATGTTCGGCGAATGACAATAACATCTACAGACGAATGGAATGCGGAACAATTAAGGAAGTGTTAGCCAGAAGATCCAGATCTGGCACGTGTAATGATCGGTTTGGAGCAAAATGAACGACCATCAAAAGAAGAGATGTCATCAGAGAGTCCTGTTGCCAAATCATATTGGGCACAGTGGAATAGTTTGCAATTGGTAAATGGTTGTCTACATCGTGTTTGGGAGAGTGAAGATGGTCAAAGTTCTAAAACATTGATAGTTGTTCCAAGGAAAAGAATACCGGATGTGCTAAATGAACTACACAATGGTCCAAGTGGAGGTCATCTTGGAGTAACAAAGACGGTAGAGAAAATCAAGAAGAGGTTTTATTGGGTCGGCTGCCGTCAGAGAGTTGTTGAGTGGATTGCGAACTGCGATGTGTGCATAAAGGCTAAGGGTCCCAAATCCAGGAGTCATGGGCTGATGAAACAATACAACTCAGGAGCACCATTTGAGAGAATTGCCATGGATGTAGCTGGGCCATTTCCTACTAGCAAACTTGGAAACAAATATGTACTGGTGGTAATGGATTACTTCAGCAAATGGCCGGAGGTGTACCCGATTCCAAATCAAGAAGCAGAAACTATATCCGAAGTATTCACCAACAATTGGGTGGCGAGATATGGTGCACCTATAGAGCTACATTCTGACCAAGGAAGGAACTTCGAATCAGTTGTGTTCCAGGAGATGTGCAAGACACTGGGTATTAGGAAAACCCGAACAACTGCGTTGCATCCACAATCAGACGGCATGGTAGAAAGATTTAACAGAACATTAGAGGAACATCTACGAAAAGTGGTGGACAAGTTCCAGAGAGATTGGGACACTCATATTCCTCTGTTCCTGTTGGCATATCGATCGGCCGTACACGATACAACAGGTCAGACTCCTGCAAAAGTAATCTTTGGTAGTGATCTTCGATTACCAGCTGACTTGAAATTCGGGATAAATGCCGATACAGGAATAAATACCAGACAGTCTAACAACGTTCTGGAAGAGGAAATGAGAGAAATACATGAACTTGTAAGACAACGAACAAAGATCATGAGTGACAAGATGAAGGCCAGATACGACAAGGCGATGAACTCAGAAGGTTTTGTTGAGGGAGATCTAGTTTTGCTATACAACCCGCAGCGAAAGAAAGGTTTGTCCCCGAAATTGCAGTGTACTTGGGAAGGGCCATACAAAGTGATTAAACGGCTCAACGATGTTGTGTATCGCATACAAACGATTGGAAGACCGAGGAATAAAATGAAGGTGGTTCATCTGGAAAGGCTAGCAGCATTTAGAACGAGTAATGTGTCAGATCGGGACGATCAGACTTAGGTGGAGGGCAGTGTGGCGAATATAATCGGTTCCACTCTCACATCACTAAATGACTGAACACATCTCTAAGGAAACTGCCAGCACTAGAAGAAGAGACCAGATAATTTCCAGTGTTGCCAGAATTTTCCAGATTGCGTTTGACAGACTATATAAGGCGGCGAGCAGGCGCTCCGCAGTCAGTCGTAACTTAACCGTATAAGTGTTAACATCAAGTCAAGTAAAACAAGTGTAGACTTTTTAGTCGTGAAATAAAGCGGTGTGAATTAAGAAGTAAATAAAGACTTTTATTTAACAATTCAGCGATACGAACCCGATAGAAATAATCGAGCTATCGACAAATACGTCACAATATTACAATCTATACGGATCCGAAATTGATACAGATAAACACCAGGATCACAAAATTCTGGTTGCATTTGCACGCAAACTTCTTATCCCGATCTGGATCACTGCCACGGGAACTCGGCAAGTGTTATATTGCAATAGCGCATCATTGAGTTGGCGCTACATTGAGTTGGGGCTATATTGAGTTGGCGCATTTTCCAAATCGGAGTTAGCGCAATAACACCAGGGTTGGCGCCAGCGCAATTGCGCGGCGCAGCGCAGTGTTACCCTTGCCTACTTACGTTCAAAGCCGGCCATCTCCAACCGACCAATGCAATTTTGTTATTCCCGCATATTCTGCATGTCACGAGGAAAATAAATGATTGGAAAAGTGCCACACTAGAAGTAATGAAGCCTCCAGGACAGTTTCACTTTAAAATCAACCCTTCAAAAAGTAATTTCGTTTTGCGCGGAAACTTTATTGCAATTTCGCAAAAAAAAAAAATAATGGGGTTCATACTTTTTTATGCTCTATTCGACTACAGTATGCCGTTTTTCGTATTTGCAAAAATTGTAAAAAGTTATATGCTTAATAGTCAAATGTATTAAATGCAACAGTCAAAAATATCCACAATAGTCAAATTTAGTAAAGAAAACACAGCAGGAAAAACTTAATTTTCTTCTATTTAAATTTTTATCTCCATATAAAAACAAATAAAAACGATTGATACAATATGTAGTTAAATTTAGTAAAAAAAAACGCCAAAAAACCTTCATTTTCTCTATTTACATTTTTATTTCCTTGTAAAAAAACGATTGCGGCAATAGTCAAATTTAGTAAAAAAAAACGCAAGAAAAAACTTAAATTTTTTATTACATTTTTATCTCCATATTTAAAAAAAAAAATACACTTATGTTAACATAATTTTATAATCGGCAACATTCGGAATAGTTATTGAGGTACTTTGGGAGCATATTGAAAGATTCGTACTAATTTACTACAAAATGATCGCTCCGGCAACCCTGTTGCAAAGAGAGCAATCAGCTGACACGTTATTACGTGAAAAATCAAACTGAGCTAGGTTTCTACGATACGTGCGTTAAAGGGGCCTTCGTCATGCGTTGGTGAGTGGGCATTTACACTACAACTCCATAAGACAGGTTGTGTCAGCTGACACGGGCTACGTGCGTGCGTCGTTGACTGGTTGGGCTATGACGTATGATATGTGTCGGGGCTATTAGGAAGTGACAAGTCAGTATAAAAAAAGGAAAAACACTCAATAGGTTATTTCCTGGAATTTGAACAACTGGAATGGCTCCAAATACCTAGAATATCAAGAACGTTACGGCGCTTTTGCAAGCGCACTATGGAGAAAACTGGCGAGAGTTAGAAAATTTGAAATTCTATGCTACTGTTGAACAATCTACAGGTGAATCTCCAATATATGACTTGGTATGTGAGCAAATTGAAGAAAGAGAAAATGTTGTCTAATTTACTAGTCAAATGCATATTTAAATCTTCACAGAACGAATATTCTGTGTTTTGAATTTTTGTTTGAGTTCTTTTTCGTATTTTTTCTAATGTAACAATGTAATGAAAGATTTATTTTTTGTTAAGTTTTGAAATAAAATTTAAAAGTGTATACGTTTTCCTTGTATTATTAGTTAATAAATGAAAGTATGTTTGGCTAATTACTTTCACCATAATAGGCCAAGAACATCGGCAGGTAATTTCAAAACCGGCCATATTCATATAGGTTAGCATCAAATCCGGCTAACTCCATAGCTTGGTTTCAAGGGCGTAGCCAGGTAGGGGCTGGGGGCATTTGCCCCCCCTGGCTACTGCCTAATATTATAATGGCATTAGAGAATAGTACAGAAATTTACCTGTTAAAATAAAACAGTGATATTTGTTTCGATTCGTGTCTACAGTTCACTAAATATTTTAGCACTAGCATTGATAAGCAGAATCTAAGGCCCGGTTTCACCAGCGTGACTAAAGCTAATACTGATTTCACACAGGCGGTTAATGGAGTAATTATCCACATTTTCTTCATTAAGTTGATAATGAAGATCGATTTTCCATACAGAAGTTCAATTATTAATGGATCCATTACTTATTAATTGAATTTTTAATCGAATAAAAATCCAATACAACTCTGGGAGGTAAGTTCGTTTTTATTAATTTTGAAGTTTTAAGTGTCAACCGTCAATTCGTTTTGGCATGAATTTATTATCCCAACAAACATTCTCAGAGCACTCATAACTTGGAGTCGGATAAAGGAAAAAAATTTTAATAATTTTTTTCTTGTTTTTTTTTTAAATGATAATTGTAATTCTAAAAATGGAAAGTAGGTATAAAAGTATCACTAAAGTTCATCCGGAGGAAAATAAAAGTAGACAATACTATAAAGCAAGCAATGAAGGTCCCACAATGGTTGTGTTCAGAATCCCAACGGTTGCGCAAGAGTTGTGTTTTTATCTTCTGAACGCAAAGTTGAGTATTTCTGATCAACACGTGAGTTTGGACACTTTTTTCCATCATAAATTTTTTATGCTCACTTCGGATAACATGTTGTGCTTACGATTTTGACATATGTACAAATATATAAATACCTATATTTATGAATTTTTGAATGTAATAAAAATGTTTCAAAGCAGCGAAATTATTGCCGACTATGTTGTGGAGAGTTAATTATAATAATAGTTTGTTTAGTTTCTGTATCACCTCGTTCAGAAGGAGCAAATTATATCCCTTTCCGCTCAGTGATATATACACAACAGTTTTG
Organism: Urophora cardui; assembly: GCA_960531455.1. Taxonomy (NCBI): domain Eukaryota; kingdom Metazoa; phylum Arthropoda; class Insecta; order Diptera; family Tephritidae; genus Urophora; species Urophora cardui. The sequence continues at coordinate 68,917,982 of OY482671.1, read as the reverse complement.
CTCAACAGTTCCGACTTCTGAACGTAATCAATGAGAGAAGAGGAGAATAAGATGGGGTGAATGGAGAGAGAGGATGAAGGGAATTGGGTCAGGGGAAGGAAAATTCAAAAAGAAAAGAAATTTTTTGGTTTTACTACATATTCAGGCTCATAAAATGTATGAAATTAGGCTCATATCAGGGGACCACCTTAAGAACAGGAATACATATATTTCGGACTCCAAAATGAGCTCATAATGAGTGTGAATGCTCCAGTTTACGATTCCTTTCTGATTTTTTTATGACTCCGAATGTGTACTGGGATTATTTATTAAAAAAATTTTGTCAATAATAACAAATTATTTAATGAAAAGTGACATCTCCTTGTTAATTGAGTGTGTGTGAAACACAAGAATTTATTATTAGATTATAAATGTAATGTACTACATTAATTTTCTGTCTAAAAACGGTATACAACTAAGTTTTGACTCAAGTTAGCCCAGATTTTGGGCTAACTTACTTTTGGTTTCACCAAATGAGCAACTTGAATAATTTTGCACACAACAACCCGATCAGCTCTTTTATACATAGTAGTATTTTAGTAGTTTTTTTTCCTACCTTTAGACTTTGCGCAACCCAGTTTTTTTGACAGTTGTTGTTGTCATTTTTATATTAGCAGTGTTGCTGTAGTCGCACACACAAATTAGTATTATTTTTACATTTAAGAGCGGAACAGCAACACTTGATTTTAATCGCAAACAGATTGATGTTTGACTACTTCAAATATTTGATGTGCTTGGCCCCCCTGGATAAAATCCTGGCTACGCCCTTGCTTGGTTTCAAAATCGCCATCTCCAATTTATTTTAATAATTTTTAGGTTTAATATACGGAACCGATTGTTTTGTATTAGTAACATGTATTTATATTATCATCACAAACATAACAATAATAAACACAAATCGTTTTAGCCATTGGTTTCTAAAGAGCAGTTTTTTGCATTTTTCTTACAAACGACTTGAGTGAAGATGGCCGGTTTTGAAAATAGACGATTCAACTCATGAAATTCAGCTTTTTTAAAAAGTGGCAACGTTTAACGAGATCAGCTTTGAAGACAGATTTACCAGGTAGACTCGGTGGCGAATTCTGGAATTACTTTTCTTATTTACAAAAGGTCTGTTTGGTGAGATTTTGGGTAGAATGCTATTTTATGTCAAACTGAAGATGAAGGCAAAAGTTCAACAAACGCATTTGTGCAAAATGCTATTTAGTGTCAAAAATTACGCTTAGGAACAGTGTTGCCACAGCCTAAAAATTATGCTATCACAAATTGATGCCTTCATGGTTTTTTTTTCGTGGTCACGCTTTCCTTTACCGATCGTAAAAACCGTTTATAAAAGGGGCGTTGCACCGCCCTCCGTTCCTATATCTGAAGTCGGAATAGTCCGGAGGCCGATAGTTTTCGAAAAATAAATATATGTTTTTTCAAAATACCTTTATTTTGGTGATAACGGGTTGAAAGGACCACATAATCCTCTTTCTGGGGCAAAATCTACGTACCCATCCACAGTAATCCTGCGTGGAATACCTTCATCGCCTTCATGAGGGAGTACTTAAATTTATAAAAAAAAAACACCTAAGCACAATTACATATGAATGATACGTAGATAATTTTTATTTTGGCTTAGAACAAATTTTATTTTTATCAAACTTTTGGTTGGACCACTCCGCATAGCAGGCATTTTGACTTAAAGGAGGACAGCGCGACAAATATTTAAGAACTGATTCAATGACTCCAAATCAATTCCAGAATTAGCTCTGGCAACTAGATCACCCAGCTCGTTTGACCCATAGCATTTTATAGAACTTTTATATTACTCGGTACAGTACCAAAGTATTCATATTTATTTGCATGTGAAATTTAAGTATTATCTTTATATTTTTATATTAAAAAAACGATATCGTTAAAACCACGAAAGTAGCTTAATTTATTAATTTTAATTTTTTTCTCAAAAATTTTTCGGTGTTAGAACCCAAAAGCAGCTTATTTTATTACTTTTAATTTTTTTTCAAACAACGGTATATGCACCGCATGCTGCGTGAAAGACTCCATTCGCTAAACATCTCTTCGTGGTAAAAATTGCAAAATATGAAGAGGAAAAAGAAAATATTGAATATTAAAAACTTTTAGAAACAAAAATGCAATCCACTTTTAACTTACCTGCGAACTGAAAATATAAATGGAAACCCCATTACCGCGCACTAACAATGATGCTAACCTCTCATCACTGCCACGGCACAAAACTTAATTTTTGTTAAAAAAAATAATATTAGTTTGTGTTTTGCACGAACAGCAGAACTTCAAACGATGAAAAAATTGTGTATGTTTCAAAATAGTTTTGACGTTTTTTTTAACACTTTAGATTATACTTACACTTTTTAGATTATATTGACACTATCATCGTGTTGAATAAACCAATATTCCAAATGACGTTTATGTTTGAACATTGTTTCTTGTTATATCAATCAACTTTTATTGTTAATTGTGGTTCTTGTTGTTTTAACATTTGTTGTCATGTTGTATTAACACTAAAATCGGGACGTAATTTTTCTAACATTTTTTTAGTTTATATTGACACTACATCATGTTAAATAAACCAAATTCCAAATGGCATTTAGGAATAAAATTTTATATTTGAATCATTTTGTATATTTTAAAATCTCTTCATGTTGTATCAACAATAAAATTTGGTTGAATTTACCAAATTTTCAGATGACAGTTACAAAGCCAAAATCATGTTTCAAACATCGTGTAATTTGAAAAAATTGTTGCTGTTCTATGTGTAAAGATCGATCGTGTTAATTTTACATGAATCGTGTTAATGATTTTTTTTTCTGAGTGCAGGTAAGGGAAATTAACAGTTGATAATCGTCTCCCAGCAAATCTAGATTTCATGTTATATGTAAACGGGTACGTTATCCAAAGAAGATTTATCGCTAATCACGTTATATGTAAACATGACATTACAGACCAATTGGATTTTGGTTAGCAAACCTAAATCCGTAAACAGCTGACACTTGTGAAAGCATTATAGGAAGGTAGGCGCATAGACGAATTCAGAAACTTCCTTTTGTTATTTACAAAGGTAGATTATAATATCAAAATCAAAGCGAATTCACATCATGGCCAATAGTAATGTGCGAGTCCCAAGCGAATTCAGATTTTAACCAAGAAAAATTTTATTTTGACATTACAATCTACCAATTACAATAACAAAATACATGGGAAATTTCTGAATTTGCCTATGCGCCTACCTTCCAAGATCTGCTTCGACATGTGTCAGCTGTTTACAGATTTACAGCACCACTAACAACTCATATGGATAGCGATAAAGTTACAATAAGGTTAACTATACAGAATAATAGGCCACTTACATATACGAGATTATCTAATTTTTTCGAGGTTGACACAATATCTTCGATTGAAATTCGAGGTTTGCCGTACAAAAATCCGCTCCCAAAAATTCGCGATTTAAAATGAATCTCGAGATTATCACTATAGTTTTCTCAATGCAACCCTGTGTTCTTCGTGTTATCGATATTTTTTTGGGCGAATTTGGGAGAAACTTCAAAATTAGAAGTAAACAAAATGGACGCCAGTAAGCATGGCCCAACAAGAATCGTATCGCAATAGTAAGTCGCTCTTCTTCTTTCTGTTTTATAGGTTATGAAATGATCGTCTTTTTTTTTAATTATGCCATCGAACGGTAGTTGCCTATTCTCATTTGACTGCTACGACCATATTATTATTGGGTCATGCTGGTAAGGAAAATTGACAGTTGACAATCCCTCTAGCAGCAAATCTAGATTTCATGTTATATGTAAACGGGTAGATTTGCGAACCGAGATTTTCTGATAATCTCGTTATATGTAAACATGGTATAACTTATAAAGGTCCCCACAAACAGAAGCGATACGATACAGCCCACACTGCAAAATCGTGCATGACGCGATATGATCTTGCTGTGTGGGCTGTATCGTATCGCTTCTGTTTGTGGGGACCTTAACGCCGAAACTCCACAAAACAAAAATTATGTTAATTTTGTCTACCATAATCATGTCTAAAATCCATGTTTTCATATGCGTGGGCACTTCGTTATGTTAGACATAATTTGCAAAATGGCGCCGAATTGGCATGCCGTGTACGCAGAAGCACTTAGAAAGTTAAAAAAAATTGTTAAAAATTGGCGATGATGCTCGCAAACTGTATATGTGCACTTAATGTTCTTTTTATTTTTTTTTTAAGCCCAAACACTCAAGCCAAATGGACGCCGTGCGAAATTTCAGGTTCAATGCGGAGATGTTGCCACTGTGAATTTTTCGTTGAAATGAAAAATTCGCTGTCAAATGATCAAACTGATAGCTCATGTTAAGGCAATCTTGTTAAAGCAATTGCCTTGGAATCTCTGTTATACCAGAAGACAGAGGCGGTCTCCATTTGAAATCTATGTTATAATGGTGCTTGTGATGACAGAATTCTGATTTGAGGAGACGCCGGGTAAGTCACCAATGTCTGAAAAAATCCTTTTATTCGAAAGGTATTCGTAATTCGAATAATATTTATTCGAATAATTTAATCGTATATTCGAATAAATACTATTCGAATAGTACTATTCGAATATCACTATTCGAATACCACTATTCGCAAATAGCTATAGAATGTATGTATGTATGCTTTTGTTTTTGTAAATACATACATATGTATGTACATATATGTATATACGTACTCTGACTTGCGCGAAAGCAAGTGGAATTCCCAAATTATGCATGCACATACATACTAATATTCGAATAGTATTATTCGAATAGTGTTATTCGAATAGGATTATTCGAATAGTACTATTCGAATTTTTTCCCACGAATATTATTATTCGTTTATTCGAATAATATTTATTCGAATATTATTCGAAAAAAGTCCCACTACTAGTCTGAACCTTTAATTCCGTCACTCCGAAACACTCCTCTATTTGTCAATGTTCACTCCGCTCCTAAAAGGTCTGTTTGGTGAGATTTTGGGTAGAATGCTATTTTATGTCAACCTGAAGATGAAAGCAAAAGTTCAACAAACGCATTTGTGCGAAATGCTATTTAGTGTAAAAAATGACGCTTAGAAACAGTGTTGCCACAACCTCAAAAATTTTGGTATCACAAATTAATGAGTTCATGGTTTTTTTTTCGTGGTCACGCTTTCCTTTATCGATCTAGGGGGGCGTAAAAACCGTTTATAAAAGGGGCGTTGCGCCGTCCTCCGATCCTATATATAAAGTCGGAACAGTCCGGAGGCCGATAGTTTTCGAAATATAAATATTTGTTTTTTCAAAATACCTTTATTTTGGTGCCTAACTGATTGAAAGGACCACATAATCCTCTTTCTGGGGCAAAATCTACGTACTCATCCACAGTAATCCTTCGTGGACCACCTTCATCGTCTTCATGAGGGAGTACTTAAATTTATCAAAAAAAAAAACACCTAAGCGCAATTATATATGAATGATAAGTAGATAATTTTTATTTTGGCTTAGAACAAATTTTATTTTTATCAAACTTTTGGTAGGACCACTGCCCATAGCAGGCATTTTGACTTAAAGGAGGGCAGCGCGACAAATATTTAAGAACTGATTCAATGACTCCAATTCAATTCCAAAATCAGCTCTGGCAACTAGATCACCCAGCTCGTTTGACCCATTTCATTTTATAGAACTTTTATATTACTCGGTACAGTACAAAAGTATTCATATTTATTTGCATGTGAAATTTAAGTATTATCTTTATATTTTTATATTAAAAAAAACGATATCGTTAAAACCACGAAAGTAGCTTAATTTATTAATTTTAATTTTTTTCTCAAAAATTTTTCGGTGTTAGAACCCAAAAGCAGCTTATTTTATTAATTTTAATTTTTTTTCAAACATTTTTCAGTGATACCAAAAAACCATAAATGTATCAATTTGTGATACCAAATTTTTTGAGGCTGTGGCAACACTGTTTACAATTTCTTCCTCTTCTTCAGAGATTTTGACACAATTTAGGAAAGTACCCACACAAATTCTGTGTGCGGATTCCTACAAATAGCTAGTCTCCTTTCTCGCTCACATCCTCTGATCCTCTCGCTCTTTTGTGGTAAAATTCCCGCAATTCATACGCTTTCCTACACTCAACAAACGCTATTAAAGGTAGAGTGTAATGGTAAAATCTAACCGAAATCACATCATGACCATTGGGAATGCGCGAGACCTAAGAGACTATACACACTTCCGACTCAATCAATTTAGTCGAATGTTGATTTGCATGGGAATGTATGGAAGCATTCACATTACATTCAATTAGTCGAACAACTGAAACAGTTGGATTTGCAGCCCAATTTCATTCCAACTGAAACAGTTGGACAACTGCTTGATCAGCAAGGCGCCCTTCTACGTATTCACACTACAGACAATTTAGTCGAACGACTACAACAACAACAGTGATATTCGTAGTGGAAAGAGTTGCCTTGCTGACAGCACTACTTTTATTTCACTTTTAGTAAATTGCAGAGATTGAATATTTCAATTAATATTTTCAAAATGTTTAGAAAAAACAAAAGGTTCGTTTCTTATTAACTAGAATTATCTAACTAAAAGCCTATACACACTTGCGACTCAATCGATTTAGTCGGGCTTTGATTTGCATGGGAATGTATGGAAGCATTCACACTACATTCAATTAGTCGAACAACTGAAACAGTTGGATTTGCATACAACAGCCCAATTCGACTAAATCGAGTCAATCGCAAGTGTGTATAGGCTCTTAGGATATTTACTTCCGTTTTCATGTGTTTCTTGATATTGTTTTTCTCTTCAAATATGTCATTAATCGCATTTTAATATAGAAATAATGAAAATGAAATTGCATGGAAATTATTAATGGCTAATTTTTACTATTTTTCCGTTTCTTGTACTTCTGTTCGTTTCGTTCTTTATGAGCGTAATTCCTTCCGTTTTTCTCTTTTCATTTACTTGACAGCTAGTTGCTAGTTTAATAAGAAAGAAAGCCAAACAATGTATGCACTTTTGTTTATTTTATTATTTTTTATTTATTAATCAAGTTGACAGATGGCAAGCAGGTGCTTTCATGTAAGAATGCAGATAAAGTGATAAAAGCAATTTAATAATTCATCACTTTATACGAAGACCACTAATGTAAAATTTGCTGCGTAAAATGTGAACATTGGCAACACTATGTCATTGTCAATCACCCGACTATTTAGTCTCTAGTGTGAATAGCTGCCACCGATTCGACTAAATAGTTGGCTTAGTGTGAATACAACAGCCCAATTCAACCAAATCGATTGAGTCGCAAGTGTGTATAGGCTCTAAGAGCCCTGATTGACAATGACATAGCGTTGCCAACATTTTACGCAGCAAATTTTACATTAGTGGCCTTCGTATAAAGTGATGAATTATTAAATTTCTTTTATCACTTTATCTGCATTCTTACATGAAAGTACCTTCTTGTCATCTGTCAACTTGATTAATAAATAAAAAATAATAAAATAAACAAAACGTGCATATGTATATTGTTTGGCTTTCTTTTTTTATTAAACTAGCAACTAGCTGTCAAGTAAATGAAAAGAGAAAAACGGAAGGAATTACACTCAAGCCAAATGGACGCCGTGCGAAATTTCAGGTTCAATGCGGAGATGTTGCCACTGTGAATTTTTCGTTGAAATGAAAAATTCGCTGTCAAATGATCAAACTGATAGCTCATGTTAAGGCAATCTTGTTAAAGCAATTGCCTTGGAATCTCTGTTATACCAGAAGACAGAGGCGGTCTCCATTTGAAATCTATGTTATAATGGTGCTTGTGATGACAGAATTCTGATTTGAGGAGACGCCGGGTAAGTCACCAATGTCTGAAAAAATCCTTTTATTCGAAAGGTATTCGTAATTCGAATAATATTTATTCGAATAATTTAATCGTATATTCGAATAAATACTATTCGAATAGTACTATTCGAATATCACTATTCGAATACCACTATTCGCAAATAGCTATTGAATGTATGTATGTATGCTTTTGTTTTTGTAAATACATACATATGTATGTACATATATGTATATACGTACTCTGACTTGCGCGAAAGCAAGTGGAATTCCCAAATTATGCATGCACATACATACTAATATTCGAATAGTATTATTCGAATAGTGTTATTCGAATAGGATTATTCGAATAGTACTATTCGAATTTTTTCCCACGAATATTATTATTCGTTTATTCGAATAATATTTATTCGAATATTTTTCGAAAAAAGTCCCACTACTAGTCTGAACCTTTAATTCCGTCACTCCGAAACACTCCTCTATTTGTCAATTTTCACTCCGCTCATAAAAGGTCTGTTTGGTGAAATTTTGGGTAGAATGCTATTTTATGTCAACCTGAAGATGAAAGCAAAAGTTCAACAAACGCATTTGTGCGAAATGCTATTTAGTGTAAAAAATGACGCTTAGAAACAGTGTTGCCACAACCTCAAAAATTTTGGTATCACAAATTAATGAGTTCATGGTTTTTTTTTCGTGGTCACGCTTTCCTTTATCGATCTAGGGGGGCGTAAAAACCGTTTATAAAAGGGGCGTTGCGCCGTCCTCCGATCCTATATATAAAGTCGGAACAGTCCGGAGGCCGATAGTTTTCGAAATATAAATATTTGTTTTTTCAAAATACCTTTATTTTGGTGCCTAACTGATTGAAAGGACCACATAATCCTCTTTCTGGGGCAAAATCTACGTACCCATCCACAGTAATCCTTCGTGGACCACCTTCATCGTCTTCATGAGGGAGTACTTAAATTTATCAAAAAAAAAAAAACACCTAAGCGCAATTATATATGAATGATAAGTAGATAATTTTTATTTTGGCTTAGAACAAATTTTATTTTTATCAAACTTTTGGTAGGACCACTGCCCATAGCAGGCATTTTGACTTAAAGGAGGGCAGCGCGACAAATATTTAAGAACTGATTCAATGACTCCAATTCAATTCCAAAATCAGCTCTGGCAACTAGATCACCCAGCTCGTTTGACCCATTTCATTTTATAGAACTTTTATATTACTCGGTACAGTACAAAAGTATTCATATTTATTTGCATGTGAAATTTAAGTATTATCTTTATATTTTTATATTAAAAAAAACGATATCGTTAAAACCACGAAAGTAGCTTAATTTATTAATTTTAATTTTTTTCTCAAAAATTTTTCGGTGTTAGAACCCAAAAGCAGCTTATTTTATTAATTTTAATTTTTTTTCAAACATTTTTCAGTGATACCAAAAAAACCATAAATGTATCAATTTGTGATACCAAATTTTTTGAGGCTGTGGCAACACTGTTTACAATTTCTTCCTCTTCTTCAGAGATTTTGACACAATTTAGGAAAGTACCCACACAAATTCTGTGTGCGGATTCCTACAAATAGCTAGTCTCCTTTCTCGCTCACATCCTCTGATCCTCTCGCTCTTTTGTGGTAAAATTCCCGCAACTCATACGCTTTCCTACACTCAACAAACGCTATTAAAGGTAGAGTGTAATGGTAAAATCTAACCGAAATCACATCATGACCATTGGGAATGCGCGAGACCTAAGAGACTATACACACTTCCGACTCAATCAATTTAGTCGAATGTTGATTTGCATGGGAATGTATGGAAGCATTCACATTACATTCAATTAGTCGAACAACTGAAACAGTTGGATTTGCAGCCCAATTTCATTCCAACTGAAACAGTTGGACAACTGCTTGATCAGCAAGGCGCCCTTCTACGTATTCACACTACAGACAATTTAGTCGAACGACTACAACAACAACAGTGATATTCGTAGTGGAAAGAGTTGCCTTGCTGACAGCACTACTTTTATTTCACTTTTAGTAAATTGCAGAGATTGAATATTTCAATTAATATTTTCAAAATGTTTAGAAAAAACAAAAGGTTCGTTTCTTATTAACTAGAATTATCTAACTAAAAGCCTATACACACTTGCGACTCAATCGATTTAGTCGGGCTTTGATTTGCATGGGAATGTATGGAAGCATTCACACTACATTCAATTAGTCGAACAACTGAAACAGTTGGATTTGCATACAACAGCCCAATTCGACTAAATCGAGTCAATCGCAAGTGTGTATAGGCTCTTAGGATATTTACTTCCGTTTTCATGTGTTTCTTGATATTGTTTTTCTCTTCAAATATGTCATTAATCGCATTTTAATATAGAAATAATGAAAATGAAATTGCATGGAAATTATTAATGGCTAATTTTTACTATTTTTCCGTTTCTTGTACTTCTGTTCGTTTCGTTCTTTATGAGCGTAATTCCTTCCGTTTTTCTCTTTTCATTTACTTGACAGCTAGTTGCTAGTTTAATAAGAAAGAAAGCCAAACAATGTATGCACTTTTGTTTATTTTATTATTTTTTATTTATTAATCAAGTTGACAGATGGCAAGCAGGTGCTTTCATGTAAGAATGCAGATAAAGTGATAAAAGCAATTTAATAATTCATCACTTTATACGAAGACCACTAATGTAAAATTTGCTGCGTAAAATGTGAACATTGGCAACACTATGTCATTGTCAATCACCCGACTATTTAGTCTCTAGTGTGAATAGCTGCCACCGATTCGACTAAATAGTTGGCTTAGAGCCTATACACACTTGCGACTCAATCGATTTAGTCGAATGTTGATTTGCATGGGAATGTATGGAAGCATTCACACTACATTCAATTAGTTGTACAACTGAAACAGTTGGATTTGCAGCCCAATTTCATTCCAACTGAAACAGTTGTACAACTGCTTGATCAGCAAGGCGCCCTTCTACGTATTCACACTTGAGACAATTTAGTCGAACGACTACAACAACAACAGTGATATTCGTAGTGGAAAGAGTTGCCATGCTGACAGCACTACTTTTATTTCACTTTTGGTAAATTGCAGAGATTAAATATTTCAATTAATATTTTCAAAATGTTAAAAAAAAAAAACAAAAGGTTCGCTTCTTATTAACTACACCATTTCCAGATGGATTTTAGAAAGCGTTAACTGGATTTTAGAAAGGGGAAATTGGATTTTAGAAATGTCAATTGGATTTTAGAAAGGGGAAATTGGATTTTAGAAATGTCAATTGGATTTTAGAAAGCGTTAAAAAGATTTTAGAAAACGAAAATTGGATTTTTGAAAGCGTGAATTGGATTTCAGAATGTGCGTAAAATAAATTTTACACAGAATTTTTCGAATAGAAATTCTTTATTGCGTATGAAAGTATAAATTAATAATTATATAAATTTTCGAAAATCCAATTTACAGTTTCTAAAATCCAATTTCCCTTTTCTAAAATCAAATTGACATTTCTAAAATCCAATTTTCCCTTTCTAAAATCCAGTTGGCTATTCTAAAATCCAATTGATATTTCTAAGATCCAATTTCCCCTTTCTAAAATCCAGTTGACGCTTTCTAAAATCCATCTGGAAATGGTGTAGTTATAGACAAGAATTATCTAACTAAGGATATTTACTTCCGTTTTCATGTGTTTCTTGATATTGTTGTTCTCTTCAAATGTCATTAATCGCATTTTAAAATAGAAATAATGAAAATGAAATTTCATGAAAATTATTAATGGCTGATTTTTACTATTTTTCCGTTTCTTGTACTTCTGTTCGTTTCGCCTTTATGGCGTAATTCCTTCCGTTTTTCTCTTTTCATTTACTTGACAGCTAGTTGCTAGTTTAATAAGAAACAAAGCCAAACAATGTATGCACTTTTTGTTTATTTTATTGTTTTTTATTTATTAATCAAGTTGACAGCTGACAAGAAGGTGCTTTCATGTAAGAATGCAGATAAACTTTAACAATTTAATACTTCATCACTTTATATGAAGACCACTAATGTAAAATTTGCTGAGTAAAATGTGAACATTGGCAACACTATGTCATTGTCAATCGCACGACTATTTAGTCTCAAGTGTGAATAGCTGCCACCGATTCGACTAAATAGTTGGAGTAGTGTGAATACAACAGTCCAATTCGACCAAATCGATTAAGTCGCAAGTATGTATAGGCTCTAAGTGTGAATACAACAGCCCAATTCGACCAAATCGATTGAGTCGCAAGTGTGTATAGGCTCTAAGAGCCCTGATTGACAATGACATAGCGTTGCCAACATTTTACGCAGCAAATTTTACATTAGTGGCCTTCGTATAAAGTGATGAATTATTAAATTTCTTTTATCACTTTATCTGCATTCTTACATGAAAGTACCTTCTTGTCATCTGTCAACTTGATTAATAAATAAAAAATAATAAAATAAACAAAACGTGCATATGTATATTGTTTGGCTTTCTTTTTTTATTAAACTAGCAACTAGCTGTCAAGTAAATGAAAAGAGAAAAACGGAAGGAATTACGCTCATAAAGAACGAAACGAACAGAAGTACAGGAAACGGAAAAATAGTAAAAATTAGCTATTTATAATTTCCATGCAATTTCATTTTTATTATTTCTATTTTAAAATGCGATTAATGACATATTTGAAGAGAACAACAATATCAAGAAACACATGAAAACGGAAGTAAATATCCTTAGTTAGATAATTCTAGTTAATAAGAAACGAACCTTTTGTTTTTTTTTAAACATTTTGAAAATATTAATTGAAATATTCAATCTCTGCAATTTACGAAAAGTGAAATAAAAGTAGTGCTCTCAGCATGGCAACTCTTTCCACTACGAATATCACTGTTGTTGTTGTAGTCGTTCGACTAAATTGTCTCTAGTGTGAATACGTAGAAGGGCGCCTTGCTGGTCAAGCAGTTGTCCGACTATTTCAGTTGGAATGAAATTGGGCTGCAAACTCAACTGTTTCAGTTGTTCGACTAATTGAATGTAGTGTGAATGCTTCCATACATTCCCATGCAAATCAACATTCGACTAAATCGATTGAGTCGCAAGTGTGTATAGGCTCTTATTGTGTAGATCAGACATAGGCAGCCCATACCACAATTGTGGGAAGTCGATTCACACGTATTCTTAGAGCCTATACACACTTGCGACTCAATCGATTTGGTCGAATTGGACTGTTGTATTCACACTACTCCAACTATTTAGTCGAATAGGTGGCAGCTATTCACACTAGAGACTAAATAGTCGGGTGATTGACAATGACATAGTGTTGCCAATGTTCACATTTTACACAGCAAATTTTACATTAGTGGTCTTCATATAAAGTGATGAAGTATTAAATTGCTAAAGTTTATCAGTTTATCTGCATTCTTACATGAAAGCACCTTCTTGTCAGCTGTCAACTTGATTAATAAATAAAAAACAATAAAATAAACAAAAAGTGCATACATTGTTTGGGCTTTGTTTCTTATTAAACTAGCAACTAGCTGTCAAGTAAATGAAAAGAGAAAAACGGAAGGAATGACGATCATAAAGGCGAAAGAACAGAAGTAAAAGAAACGGAAAAAATAGTCAAAATTAGCCATTAATAATTTCCATGCAATTTCATTTTCATTATTTCTATTTTAAAATGCGATTAATGAAATTTGAAGAGAACAACAATATCAAGAAACACATGAAAACGGAAGTAAATATCCTTAGTTAGGCACTCTGCACACGGAGCGTACTGCGTTAGACGCGTATTAGATACTACAGACGAAAGCTGTACGCTTTGATGTCGCGCACGTATATTTCAATTGAGGGCTGCACACGAGTCGTCAGCTTCATGCATTCGTCAAAGTATGCTGGCTACATGTCGCTTGGCGTAAAGCAGTGCTGGTAGCTAGGCGTACTACGCTTAGAAAACAGGAAGAAGAAGATGTTTGTTTACATTTTTCCACTTGGTGGAATTTATGAAAGCAGTAAAATTTGTGTAAAAAATCGGAAAAAATGAGTGTATAATGAAAGAAAATGGAAGACTCGGAAAAATTTTAAATCTTTTCTACTTAAAGTTTTGAAATTTAAAGCAAATACCGTATTATTAATTTGTTTGTTTGTTTTGTGCAGCGAAGTTTCATGTCACTTCGTGTGCAGATCTTGAGGCGTAGGGAAATCGACGCTACATGAAATGTCTGGTACGCGTCTATGACGATACGCCTCGTGTGCAGAGTGGCTTAGATAATTCTTGTCTATAACTACACCATTTCCAGATGGATTTTAGAAGCGTCAACTGGATTTTAGAAAGGGGAAATTGGATCTTAGAAATGTCAATTGGATTTTAGAAAGGGAAAATTGGATTTTAGAAATGTCAATTGGATTTTAGAAAGGGGAAATTGGATTTTGGAATAGCCAACTGGATTTTAGAAAGGGAAAATTGGATTTTAGAAATGTCAATTTAATTTTAGAAAAGGGAAATTGGACTTTAGAAACTGTAAATTGGATTTTCGAAAATTTATATAATTATTAATTTATACTTTCATACGCAATAAAGAATTTCTATTCGAAAAATTCTGTGTAAAATTTATTTTACACGCACATTCTGAAATCCAATTCACGCTTTCAAAAATCCAATTTTCGTTTTCTAAAATCTATTTAACGCTTTCTAAAATCCAATTGACATTTCTAAAATCCAATTTCCCCTTTCTAAAATCCAATTGACATTTCTAAAATCCAATTTCCCCTTTCTAAAATCCAGTTAACGCTTTCTAAAATCCATCTGGAAATGGTGTAGTTAATAAGAAACGAACCTTTAGTTTTTTTTTTAACATTTTGAAAATATTAATTGAAATATTTAATCTCTGCAATTTACCAAAAGTGAAATAAAAGTAGTGCTGTCAGCATGGCAACTCTTTCCACTACGAATATAACTGTTGTTGTTGTAGTCGTTCGACTAAATTGTCTCTAGTGTGAATACGTAGAAGGGCGCCTTGCTGATCAAGCAGTTGTACAACTGTTTCAGTTGGAATGAAATTGGACTGCAGATCCAACTGTTTCAGTTGTACGACTAATTGAATGTAGCGTGAATGCTTCCATACATTCCCATGCAAATCAACATTCGACTAACAGCCTTATTCCGGTGTGGTAACATAATTTACTTTACTGGTGAAATGAAGAATCTGGTACCTTAAACATCCTTTTCGTATTCTGGCAGGAGAAAATTAAGTTACCATCTCAATATGTGGTAACATTTTGTTACCATTTTCAGCCCGATTCCATTCCGTTCGTATGGAAATGCTTTGACAGCGTTACCATTTGTGCCAGAATACCAATTGAAAAGATGGTAACAATTTTCAGCAACATAAATTACTAGCAAATTAATTTTCCGGTAACGCCCAGAATAGGACTGTAAATCGATTGAGTCGCAAGTGTGTATAGGCTCTTACTCTCTTCATCACTGTGTAACCTAAATCAAACGCACGCCGTCAATTTACTGTCAAAAATTTCTCATCCCCATACAACTTGTATGGGAGTAACCGAAATTGAACGGCGTGCGTAAAAAGCAAATTCGACGCCCAATTTTTGTTTTGCGTGACAGTTGAAATTAAGCATTGTGGGTGATTGTTTGCAAATAAATTGACACGTGCTTTTGATATCGTGTCTGTTAGGTACATATTACACAAAATAACAAGATTTTCTCTGATTTTCTGTATTTTTCTATTTCTTTATCTGACCACGCACGCAAGTCACTTTCGGTTCAACGCATATGAAAAATTTGCGTGCGTGCGTTAAATTGACGACTTGCGTTTGATTTAGGTTACACAGTCAGTCGTATGCCAACTGTCGAACGATAAACATTGCGCCTGACTACGTCGCACAGTAGGGGCACCTCCATACAAACGCGGCCAAAAATAGTAATAATTAAGCTAGAATCTTGAAACTCGGAACTTAAGCTTTTTTGGTTGAAATTTGTAAACTGTGAAAATTTGAACAAAATCCACCCACAAATACGCCCACCTCCCATATAACGGTATTTTTGAAATTTCAGCATTTTCCTAACTATTATAGCTAAAATGCTCAATTTTGATTAGTGTATACATTTTTGAAATATAAATCAAATGCGGTAATCATTTTGGAAAAAGGGTAAAGCACTTCACCGTTTTTAAATTAAAAATATATGCACTTTTAAGTATGTTATAAGCATTTATCATAAAACTTTCATACAAAAAAATCGCATTTCAGAAAAATTTTATACCGGAAATGAGATTACACTTTTCTAAAGGATTTCAGTGTGCTAAACCTGAATCTGGAGTCAGATTTTCCAAATTGTTTCTAGTTTCTGAGATATTCATGCCCAAATAGGCAAAAAACACGTTTTTTGGCTCTATTCCCTGCTTAATATCTTTTATATAATTACTTTCCACTCAAATTCGATTTAACCAGTTGAAAGCACAATCATTACCCTTGAAAACAGCGTTTAGTTTCTTCGAATATCTTAATTAGAATTGGAAATATCGATATTTAAGTTTCACCATTTTGACAAATATTCCCCATACAAAAAAATTTAAACTTTTTGAAGCATACTTCTGGGCATTTTGTATGGGAAAAATGTACCAAAACTCAAAAAACACCTTCCATAAAAATGTTCATAAAACAAAATGGAGCAAACGAATTTTTACAATTTTTTCGCCAGTTTTTAAAAGACATTCAGGAGCATCAAATATTAAAAAATTGAGGAGGTAATATTTTTTGTTTTTTTTTAATTTCATTTTAAAATTTTACAATTTTTACAATTTTTTTTTTATATTCTAAAATAAAAAAGCTGCCAAAGATAATAATTAACGCTGATAAAAAAAATTACCTCATAATTTTAAAGTATGGACCATTTGCTGAAAGACGATAGAGAAATATTCGATTAGTCGCCTAAATATACACGTTTTTCATAATGTCAAAAGTATCATAATTAATGCATTTACAAAAACGCAGTTTTAGGCAGATGGGAAAAAAATTATAAAAGCAAATGGAGCAAGTGGATTTTTAAAATGAAAATGCAGTTTGATTAAGAATATATTATTTCAAAGCATAAAAAAAATTGAGGAGGTAATATTTTTTGTTTTTTTTTTATTTTTTTATTCAAAGTCGAGGAAAATATTTTATCATCGACATTTTTTGTGAATATTTGAAAATTCATATAAATTAAACAGTGAACGCTATTTACAACTAAGTTATTTTTTCTGAAAGAGAAAATCATTATCTATGTAACGATGTATCATTCGTGTATATAGGTTAACAGTTAAATGAGAAAGAGCGTTTTGTATGAGGTGTGTTCATTGAGAAATAAAAGGACCTATTTTTTGCTCAACTTTGGGCACCCTGTACGGCTAAACGAAAAGATACTCAAAAATTTTTATATAAGCTTTTTTATTACAATTTGATGTATCTGTCGATCTCTATTTAAAAAAATGGTTTTACTCATACTTTAATTTTGAATTTATTTTTGGCCGCAATCACCCATTGTGCGTCGCTTCGTGGTTGAACGCAAGCATTGACTTTATACAGGTAATGTATGTATGTACCCAATAGACCAAAGGGCTTGAGAATAATATTATAACAAGCTTACAAATATAAGCGTTAAGCTTGAGGAAAGCTTGTGTAAAGTATTGAAAAAGTCTTAAGAACAATTGTAGAAAAATCAAAACGGCCCCCTCTTTATAAGCTTACAAATGTAATTGTAGAAAAATATTACTTGTGAAAGCTTGTTGTAAGCTTATAAATATAATTGTATATATAAATATTAGAAAAACGAAAAAAATTAATTTTTATTTGCATTTTTTTTTCTTTTTCTTTCCTTCTTCACCTTTACTGCAATGTTCTTTATTTTATATTCTCCTCCTGTTTCGGACCATAACATCAACCTGAAATTCAATCCAACGGTATCATATAGTGGTACATTCAACATTATATTGAACATTATTGAGGCTTTTATACTTCCCTTTTCGAAGAAGGAATCAATGAATTATATGAATCATTGTAAAACCAAAATTTAAAAAAATTTTACAGCAAGCTTATAACAATATTATTATTAATATTTTTTCAAGCTTTCATTGCAAGTGTAAAGTAAGCTTATTTTAATATTGTTTTTAAGCTTGTGTTCCTCAATTATTACAATCATGCTTGTGAATAAGCTTACAATTAGGCTTATAAAAACTGTATTGCAATAAGCTTACAATGGACAATTATTATAAGCTTGTTCTCAAGTCCTATTACATTTCGCTTACATCCTGGTCTGTTGGGTATGTTCACAAATAAAATGCCCAGCGAGAAATTTTATATGATGGAAATGCCGTCGGCCATATGCAATGCCTTTTTTGCTACAAAGTATTTAAAAATAATATAAATGATTAAAGGCATTGCGAAGTATTTCACAAACAGTTTTTGTACTCTTGTTTGGATGACTTTTGTCTTCCAAACACTCTGTTTTACCCAACTACACTTTAATTTTTTTCAGAAGAGATATTTTTTTTTTCATTAAAAAGTTCTTTTCCTTTCAAAAGCAAAAAATAAAAACAACAAAAAAACCAAAAATGTCCGTTCTACACATGTATACGTATGTACATATATTCCACTTGAAGCGGATTAATTTCGTACTGGGGTGCGCATGCGGAGAACTTGTTTTGTTCTCACCAACACAACCTCATTTCAGATTTCGCCGACCACTGGTGTAGATCATAGCTGTCCAATTGCGACTCATGTGAGCAATGAGAGTAAGCACTTGTGTACGTATACTCACCGATTGTCACTACTACAGACAATTAAGAGCGTAAAACGAGCGCTTACGATGGGACTGGGCGATCGCCGATTAGCAAAAATAATTAAGTTGCCTTCATGGAGCAACAATAAAGGAGAATGCATAAGATCAGCTGACTTCTTCTTCAATCTTCATAAACACACGAACACAAGCATTTTTTTTGTTGACATATTCCACACACACACGCACCCTAGCATTTCCATAGGGGCCAAATCTGTCAAATTCTTCTACATTCCTTTTTGCATGACACTTCTGGCCCCACTATGTATGAAGGTATGTCGTCATGCGAAAACCTTTATTGTTGAATCATGGTTGTCTTCGACTGGCATGAAAGCAAGTGGTCGCTAGCTGGTCTTAGCTTGAAATTCTTTTGTTCTAATTACAGATGCCAAACAACAAACAAAAGTACGAAGACCTTGCATATAACGTGCGTACACAAATGTAAATATGTACGTGTATATTTCTGTTGTTTCATAATTTCGCAAAGCGTGCGCACGTGACCCTGCTCGCTCAACATCTGCAAGCAGACTGATTATTTTTAGTAATTTTTCACTTTGGCATACGGTAGGCGCCAGTGATGCCGAAATTGGGCCTTTCGGACCAAATCTGGTCCGATAAATTTACTTTGGGCTGTTGGGCGGCTAAAATCAATTCTGGTCCGATTTGTAATATGAATATTTTTAGTGGAGACAATATCTCTGACGCTAAACATTTTATCTTTCCCGTGTAAAGTTCTTTTATTGTTAGTGAAACACACTATTTGCATATCTATTAGAGTTGGGAAATTTAGTTCACTTTGTTGAGCGCTCAATTGGTGAGCGCCAGCGAACATACGGGCTATTCCACGAATAGGTTAGGTTGGAGTGGCTGCCATACAGTCGCACTTGGGCCAGTGCAGAGGCCCGTTGTGATATCACAAGAATAAAACGGATTACTCCTCCTTTTTGGATCAATTTGAGAACCTTATGAAGTTCATCAGGGCCTTCACAATGTAGTTCTATTTAAAAGCGAAATGCGATTAGAAAGCACATTATTATTGCATAGAATATATGGAATAGAACTCGAAATCGAACGAATTTTCTTTCGAATTAAACTATAGAGTGAGGGCCCATGTCCTTTATGTCGACGTCCGCATAGGCTATCCGAGCAGTGGCAGATGAGGTGTTCGATTATCTTCTCGCCTCCAGCTTATGCAGCATCTGCGGTAGGGTGCACCTAGCTTCTCTGCGTGTTTCCCGATGAGGCAGTGCCCTGTAAGTACCCCACCAGGTTCGAGATGTCATCTCTCCTTAGAGATGAGATCACTTGTGAACCCATTTCTGCATTGATGTTCGATATACTGGCTTCTGTTGCCATCTATCACTTGCTAGTTTATAGATATGCTGTTTAAGAATTAGCTTGTTTGTGGCTAACGGCATACCTATGCGTTCTTTGTCAGGATGAACCTGTTCGGTAGTGCCCTGCCTCGCAAGTTCATCCGCCCTACAATTGCCATTGATATCCCTACGTCCCGGGACCTACATGAGGTGCAGACAGATCTGTTTGACCATCTCCTTTAGAGATCGGCGACAGTCTAGTGTTAGTTCTGAATTGAATGAGTGGGAGCCAAGATTACTTAGTATGTACATATGTATTTAAAAATAAATATGTAATTCCATTTTAAGTTGACTTCTGATTTTTGGTCGTTTTTTGGCGGAATTGGGCGGTAATTTGGTCGGTAAAATTTTTTTTCAGTGGCAACACTGGTAGGCGCATCAACACACATTCATTGTTCGGTCGTTGCTTGATTGTGGTAGTGAATCGCATTTGGACAGCCCTGGTGTAGATACAGCTTCGACATTCATTGTGTAGTTACGCCTTCATACATACATACATACATACATATGTATGTACATATGTATGATGTACATTCCCTGCAAAAAAATGTGCGATCAATCCCGAAAGAGATTTGTCCTCGATTGATCTCTTTCGAGAACAAGTGGTCCACAATTAGTCCCCGATTGTTCCCGTGCGGGTATAAATGTAGACCAGCGATGCGCAGCCTCTTACCCGCGGGCAGACCAGCTGTTTGTGATTCACACGTATACTCACCGATTGTCACTAATACAGACAAATAAAGAGCGTAAAACGAGCGCTTACGATGGGACCAGTCGATCGTCGCTTAGCAAAAAGAATTAATTTGCCTTCGACTATCGTGAAAGCAAGGGGTCGTCGCTTGAAATTCTTTTGTTTTATTTGCAGAAGCCAGACAACAAACAAAACTACCAAGAGATTGCATATATCATACATACGTATGTATTTGTATACGTACGTTGTTTCATAATTTCGCAAGGCGTGCGCAGCATGACCCTGCTCGCCCAACATCTGCTTGCAGACAGATTATTGTTTGTCGTTTTCCACTTTGGCCTACAGTAGGCGCACCAATACACACTAATTTTCGGAGATTGTTTGAATGTGTTTGTGTGCCCATCCCTGATGTAGACTAATTGTAGACCAATTGTTCTCGAACGGGTATAAATGTAGACTAATTGTAGACCAATTGTTCCCTAACGGGTATAAATGTAGATTAATCGCTTTCATCCCGCACGGGTATAAATGTAGATTAATCGCCTTCATTCCGAAGGCTTCCTTACGCTTAAATCCTGGCCACCTATGCACTTAATCACTGTTTTAAACAAACCGCTATAAAACCGCTCAGAGATTGATAATCCACACATTCGCAACTGTTTATTTCGTAAATGTAAACTATTTAACACGAAAAGCTACCGCTTCAATTATTACATTAGAAATAATATTGTAAGCTGTCAAATGGAATGACCGCCTACTACGCTCCAATTTATTTTCACTGAGTATTGGCTATTTTAACTAAGTAAGTAAGAGTATTGATATAGTATACCTCCATAATGGTTTTCAGGCCCCTCCTCCAACCCTTTTAGATATATTCAGCCTGAAAAGTGTAGTACATATGGGAGGTGCAATGCCACAGTTTTCGATAAATCTTCTTTTTTGGGTGAATATGTTATTGATATCGCATAGTGATTTCTATGTACATGCCATGAACGCTTTTAGGGATATTTAGCCTTAAAAATTAAGAACGCATGGGAGGTGCCACGGCCAATTCTCCCAAAACTACTGTTTTGTTCATAAGCATGCTATTGATATCGTTAATGTCCTAATCAATTTTCAGGTCCCAACCTTATACGCTTTTGTAGATATTCAGCTTGAAAAATAAAGTTTCTATGGGAGGTGCCATGCCCCCTTTTCCGATAACACCCACATTTATGCGTGGGAATGGTTTTGATATCATTTAGCTCGATACCAATTTTCAGCTCCCTACCTTGAACTCCTTTAGAGATAATCAGCTTGAAAAATTAAGATTATATGGCAGGTGCCACGCCCCGTTTTCTGATAACCTACATTTTTATGTGCAAGAATTGTTTTAATATCATATAGCTCTGTACCAATTTCCAGATCCCTGCCTTAAATCCTTTTAGAGATATTCAGCTTAAAAAATTAAGTGTGTCCGGGAGGTGCCACGCCCTCTTTTTCGATAACCCCCACTTTTATGCGTAAGAGTGGTTTTAATATCATTTAGCTCTATAGCAATTTTCAGGATCCTGCCATATATTCTTTCTGATATATTCAGCTTCCAACGCTAAGTATGTATGGAATATGCCACGCCCCCTTTTCGTATAACTCCTAATATTTTGTGTTAATATGGAACTGGTATCGTTTATCTCCAAGCCAATTTCCAAGTCCCTACCTCAAACAATTTTAGAGATATTCAGCATGAAAAAATTAAGTTTGTATAGGAGGTGCCATGCCCCCTTTTCGTATAACTCCTATTATTTTGCGTTAATATAGAATTGTTATCGCTTATCTCCAATTTCCAAGTCCCTACCTTAAACAATTTTAGAGATATTCAGCATGAAAAATTAAACTTGTATGGGAGGTGCCACGCCCTCTTTTCTGATAACCCCCACTTTTCTGCGTGAGAAGGGTTTTGATATCACCTACCTCTATACCAATTTTCAGCTCCCTAACTTGAACTCTTTTAGAGATAATCAGCTTTAAAAATTAAGATTGTATGCGAGGTTTCATGCCCCCTAATATTTTTTAATTTTTTCTTCGGCTAAACCTTCGCGGGGTAACAACAAACAAGGAAGTATTTGATGTGGTTCAGCCGTTTTCAAGTTTTAGCGTTACAATTAAACACCAAATTATTTTTATATATATACATATGTAGATGTATTTTTGCCGTCGGGGTGGAGTGGAATTCCAAGCAGCTGATTGTATAGTATTAAAAGTTCATACGGCTTGACAGGAGAGGATTATCGATGACACAATTGTGTGTTGCATTAGTAAGTGCTGTTGCAGTTACGGATTGGAAGAACTTCCAATAAGCTGCGTGTATGAACTTAAGCTAAGATCACACGATTTGTACATTTGGCAAAAAATTTGCCAAATTCATAGGCAAACCGTGTGAACGGTAAATTTCATTTGACACAAATCACAAAAGCCAAATATTTAGCCTCTTGTGGCAAATCAAAAACAGCCCTTGTAGCCAAATCGTGTGAACACAAATGTGATACAGAAGGTAAATAAAAATGATGAAAATGGACAAATTTTGATTTGCCACTTGAATACAAATTATTGTGGCAAATATACAAATCTTTTTTGACAACTATAAAATAAATTATGTTTAAATTAAAAAATATATAGAAATACAAGTTTTAAATTGGCCTCTTATAAGCTTCTGCTTTGGCCATAAGGGGAAAGAAGAAGTCCGGAAGAAACATTATACGGCGCACTGGCTTCTCTTTATAAAATGGAATACACAGATACCCTGCCATTTGAGATGCATAATTTTTTTATTTATTATAGTGGCCGCTGTGGTGCAGTGGGTAGAGTGCTCGCCTGCTATGCCAGAGGTCTCGGGTTCAAACCACGGTCCGAGCAAAACACCAAAACAATTTTTCTAATTAGTAAAAATCCAATTATTGGGTTTTTTAAGAGCAGCGGTCACCTCTCGGCAGTGGGCGGCATACCCTCCGAGTGTTTTTCTGCCATGAAAAAGCTTCTCACAAAAAATGCATTCGCCGTTCGGAGCCGGCTTTAAACTGTAGGTCCACCCAATTAGTAGGAAAAACAAAAAGGAGCACACCTCGAATTGGGAGAGAAGCTCGGCCATAAAACTCGTCAGAGTTATAATAGCGCCATTGTATTATATTATTATTATTAATTTTTTTATTTCAGTAATTTGAATTCCAATTTCGAAAAAAATTAATTTTTGAAATAAATATTATTTTCATTTAGTTTGAAGTTTAATGTCAATCAAATTGTTTTTAATGGAGTACTTGGCTCTGTTCGTGGCCGCTGTAGTGCAGTGGGTAGAGTGCTCGCCTGCTATACCAGAGGTCTCGGGTTCAAACCCCAGTCCGAACAAACACCAAAAAAATTTTTTCTAATTAATTAAAACTCAATCGTTGGGGTTTTAGAAACAGCGGCCACCTCTCGGCAGTGAGCGGCATACCCTCCGAGTGTATTTCTGCCATGAAAAAGCTTCTCAAAAAAATGCATTCGCCGTTCGGAACCGGCATAAAACTGTAGGTCCACCCAAATAGTGGGACAAACAAAAGGAGCACACCTCGAATTGGGAGAAAAGCCCGGCCATAAACTCGTCAGAGTTATATTAGCGCCATTGTATTATTATATTATTATTTAGCTCTGTTCAATAACAAAAAATTGTTACGAATTTTTCGTAAAAAATGACAGCTCTCCATATGAAAATGACAGTTTTTATGAAAAATAAGTTACAAATTTTTAGTAATTGAACACAGGTTTTGTCTCTTTTCAAGAATTGTTTTTGTATTTTGGGCCGAAGAAGCATTTTTTAACGTTTAGCTAGAAAAAATTAGGAATAATTTTTTATTCCTTATTGAGATAATTTTGTATAATGAATACATTTTTGACGTTATTCAATTATTCTTGCTAGTCACACAAGTATACTTTTTCATAAAGTGATTTTTCGAATACTTTCCCAAATTAGGAAAGAATATTTGCCCGAATTTGAACCGAATGTTTTCCCGAAACTGAACCGAATAATTTTCCAAATACTTTCCGGATCCTAAACCGAACCCCAATACTTTCCCAAATCAGGAAAGAATATTTGCCCGAATCTGAACCGAATGTTTTCCCAAATGCTTTCCCGAATCTGAACCGAATATTTTTCCAATTACCGGATCCGAAACCGAACCCGAATACTTAACCTATTATTTTTCTAATAATTTCCCGAATCCGAACCGAATATAAATAACCATGAACCCCTGGTAATAACTCAGTCAGTTTCCGAGCGAATTTAACAAAACTTTGCACGTGACTATATCCTACTATTACCCTAACCATTTCTAAAAATAATCGAAATTGATATATGATTTTGATCCTTCATTTGTTTCTAACTCCGAAAATAGTCATTCCGAGCAAAAAAGTAACATAATCACTTTCATTCAAAATGAGTACATAAACAATTTCTTCATATACGATTTCGACGTATCTGCAACATTTCATTCACTTTTGTGCAACCAAAGTCAACATTTCACAATGACCATTTTTTTGGAGCTCGTTAGCACACGTATTCTATTGAATGAATTAAATTAACTTTATATCATCTTACAGAGAATTAAAAGAAGTATTATCCAGTTTTGAAATCGTGAAAATACATGTACTTATAATGATTTAATACCTATTTGATTAATTTTTGTTTGTTAATTTTTCATAAAATTTTCTTCCAAATAATGCCCAAGAAGAAGAAGCATACTTTTCTATATT
This sequence comes from Urophora cardui, assembly GCA_960531455.1. NCBI lineage: Eukaryota > Metazoa > Arthropoda > Insecta > Diptera > Tephritidae > Urophora > Urophora cardui. The sequence goes on along the minus strand of OY482671.1, from coordinate 68,892,411 downwards.
TTTCATACGACTGTTTTATCATGATTGGTTAAATCGTGTGAACGAATGTGAACAAATTTGCCACTTTACTTCTATGTACAAATGTGTGGCAAATCAAAAGCTAATAAATCGGGCAAATCGTGTGAACGCAAAGCAAGTCATTTGCACATCGATATCAAAATGGGCAAATGTGGACAAATTTAAATTTGTCATTTTCTGTACAAATGCGTAAATCGTGTCATCTCGGCTTTAGGAGTTTTTACGGTCTAATGGGATAGGCTCGTCGGGCACACAGTTGTCGGCTTGAAAGTAATACAAATAATCTTCGTTTTCAATTATATTACTATAAAAATATTTTTTGTCTGAAATCACATACACATATTTTTCTCTGCTAGTATTCATACCGTGTAAACACGATAAAATTAGGGCTGGGTAATAGCCCAGTAGCACTGCTATTCCGAGCGTTACCGGAAAATTACTTTACTGGTATTTTATGTTGCTGAAAATTGTTACCATCTTTTCAATTGGTATTCTGGCACAAATGGTAACGCTGTCAAAGCATTTCCATACGAACGGAACAGAATCGGGCTGAAATGGTAACAAATTGTTACCACGTATTGAGGTGGTAATTTAATTTTCTGCTGCCAGAATACGAAAAGAGTGTTTAAAGTACCAGATTTTTTATTTCACCAGTAAAGTAAATTATGTTACCACACCGGAATAAGGCCGTTAGTCGAGAACGTAGACCCGTGTACCGTGTCAGCTGATCCAACCTATTTAATGGGATTTGTATGTAACCGATTATTCAACGACGTACGACGCAGAAGCCCGTACGGCAGAAATCAAAATCATTTTGATTTTTTACGTAAAAACGTGGCAGCTGATCGCTCGCATGGTTGCAAGGTAGAAGGGTTGCCAGTTGAACATTTTTAGTTATTAAATATTTAAACAGTAATTTTCACAGCATTATACAACTAACTCAACAAGATTGTAAAATCTTATCGAATATACATATTTGTGTTCACATGGAAAAAATAGTATGTCTACTGAAACGAACTATTTATTATTACTTTAATTTTTAAAAAGAAAGGAAAGAAAACGTGTATACTTTTTTTTTAAATCCCAAACAAAATGTAAATATATATATATATATATATATATATATATATATATATAAATTAATAACAAGATAATAGCTTTGTTCAACAACTTTACTTGCAAGTACTTGCAAAAAGAGCGTCAATGTCAAATTAAGAGTAAAAACGAGAAAAAGAGAAAATTATCAACCAAAGTAATTGAACGCAAAATCGTAAACATTCGCAAGAAAACAGCTGATACGCTGTTTTGACAATTTGATTTTTAGGTTAGGTTGTAATTGAAATTTTTGAAATTGGAAATGAATGGAAATAACTGAATTAGGAAAACAAAATTCTACTTTGGCTATTCCACAACATCATCAAGATTCGTTTTTGCGCTAACTTATTTAGTACACAATTAGAAATTTGCGTTTAAAATGTTTGTATATTTCCAATTGAAATTTTTGTGATCATATATTTTTGACACTTCTATTTTTTTAAAGCTGCTAGTAGTTGCAAGGGAAAATTTTACTTGCAGCGTTTATCAACTCTCTCGAGGTCTTACTCTCTCAATTTGGCTCTCTTTTGCGATTTTTTTGGGTTATTGAACATAAATTCGTAACTATTCGTAAAAATATGTAAAAATTTTGAGATATTGAACACTCCTAATAAATGAAGATATTACTGAAAATTAAAGCAAAAATTGTATTTATCCACAATGGTGGCGGTATTTTCTTAATTGATAACTCTTGGTGGTCTTCTTCTGCAATTTTTCTACATTAAAAAGTTATAAATTGCCACAATAAATCTGAGTTTCTGTAACAAAATCATTTAAAGTGATGTCACACTAATACGATCCACACCACCATGTCACCACCTATTTATACTAGAAAAGATATGAGTTACAGAAACTCAGTACAGATTTCTTAATTAAACACAGATTTTTGTGAGAATCTTGTTGCTTCACAATATAATTTTTTTATGGTTTTTCAATTGTAAATTTAATGTTCTGACTGTGTTTTTTGTTATTTTATGTTTTAGTCCTTGATAACTATCACCAAGGTGTGATGGAAATATATTGGGCAGCAACAAAATTACAAGAAAAATGTGTTTTAATTACCAACTAAGCCGTAAAAAAGTAACTAAATTAATAAAAAAAAAAGTCGTCAACGACAACTTTAAAAACGATTAAATTAGTATTTTCTTGTCATTTGGCAAATAATGCACAGTTGTGTATTGAAGAGTAATCAGCATAACACTTTGAAGATTAGTAAAAATCTTGTTTGTTCAAAAATGACTAAATGGCAACCCTGCCAAAATGTAAACAAACTATATATATATGTAAATATGTGTGAGTAAAACAGCTGATTGCTACGGGCTGAAAAAATTCTAAAAATTGCATACGGGCGTTTGCGTCAGCGAGCGGACCACACGTTCTCGACTAACTGGGCTATAAGCCGACTTCGACTTTAATCGATTATCGACTTTTTGCTTAAAAAAATCGAATTTAACAATCGATTGCTGTGTGTGAAAGTCTGTAGCGTATAGGATATCGATATTACTAAATATACTTCAATAACTTTATTTAACTTAAACAATAACTAATCCAATCGAAATTTGTATTATCAAAACTTTATAAGAAATTCATGATCTGGGTTTCGTGGTAAGCCCCACGTTACCGCCTTTTTGAATCTCGTCAGCTGCTCGATTATTAGGGATGATACTCGAATAGATGCCACAGTAGCCCCCCTAGAGTGACTTGATGGTGTATGAGAAGTCACAGATCCTTGTTGCCTTACCTCTGAGTAAGTCAGTGGTTTGCTGGCCATATGGATCTATTCGATGATGGTGGAGTCGTTGAGTCGCTGATTGCGTTGTTTGGATTTTCGATTCCAGCTTCAATAAAGGCTGGTTTAAGCCTCTCTGTTGAGATCGTGGCTGGATTACCACCGATGTCTACCTTGAACACATATTCCGATATACGTTCTAGTACTTTATACGGTCCACGATATGGTTGTTCAAGTGGCTTTTTAACTTCATCTACCCGAACGAAGACATGAGTACAGAGATGCAATGTATTATGTTTGAACGCTCTAGATCGATTATGATGTGCGGAGGGTCAAGACCGTATTGCGCGCATAAACTTTCTAAACTCTTCGACAAAGTGTTCTGGTTTAGAGCGCTTTCACATTACTCGGTGCGGTATCGGATCGACATTTTTGGTTTTTACCGAAAGTATACCGAAACCTTACTGACCACATGTGTTTCAATTGGCACTTTCACATTAGTGTTGCATACATGAAATCGGAGCGGATTAATTTCGGTATACCGCAACGCGGTAAGACCGGTCAGTAAAGTTTGAGGAATTACTGCATACATTTTTGCGGCGTAATAAAAGAAGAAGAACAAAGTCAGTAAAAAACTCGTTTCGGTAATAAATGTAGCAAGTTATAATGTCTTCGTCTTCGCTAGAAGACATTATTGTTATTATTGAGTGAATTGTTGAAGTTAAAAATTTTGTTTTGCAAATTTCGATGTTTGTTTTCCTATTTTCTGCCGATTACGCACCGAAAGTATTCCCACAAGTGTGAAAAACACAGCAACGCGGAATCGTTTCGGTAAGCCGAAAATATCGAGCAAAAAATGTCGATCCGATGTCGTACCGAGTAATGTGAAAAGGCCCTTAGATTCCATTTCGACGTCAATGAAGAATGCACCTGGCAAACGGAGTGTAGTGCCATAAAGCAGGTAGGTATATAAGGTCTTACGTTACCGGTTGAAACGTCACAATATAACTCAGCATCCGATTCGTCGATTTTTAATTTTCGTAGCGGAAAGGACGTTGAATTTGAGTGTAACAAATGATTTAATTCTTGATCTTTGTGTTGTTCCTGTTCTCTCTCCTTAGCTGATATACATACTGGAAGGTTTACAGTGTTGATTCTCGACAATGCATCAGTCACTACATTTTCATGACCAGGTATGTGGACTATTTTGTTAGTGGACTGGCTTATATACTGAAGTTGACTTTGTTGTCATAGCGATGCTTTATCAGACTTTTGATCTAAAGCGAACGAGAGCGGTCGATGTTCGGTAAGAACCTTGACATTATGTCCCTCGAGTAAGTGCTTAAAAAATTGTATACTTTTGAAAATGGCCAACAACTCACGATCATAGGCACTGTAGTTTCTCTCTGTTTTAGAGCCTATACACACTTGCGACTCAATCGATTTGGTCGAATTGGACTGTTGTATTCACACTACTCCAACTATTTAGTCGAATCGGTGGCAGCTATTCACACTAGAGACTAAATAGTCGGGTGATTGACAATGACATAGTGTTGCCAATGTTCACATTTTACACAGCAAATTTTACATTAGTGGTCTTCATATAAAGTGATGAAGTATTAAATTGCTTAAGTTTATCAGTTTATCCGCATTCTTACATGAAAGCACCTTCTTGTCAGCTGTCAACTTGATTAATAAATAAAAAACAATAAAATAAACAAAAAGTGCATACATTGTTTGGCTTTGTTTCTTATTAAACTAGCAACTAGCTGTCAAGTAAATGAAAAGAGAAAAACGGAAGGAATGACGCTCATAAAGGCGAAAGAACAGAAGTAAAAGAAACGGAAAAAATAGTAAAAATTAGCCATTAATAATTTCCATGCAATTTCATTTTCATTATTTCTATTTTAAAATGCGATTAATGACATTTGAAGAGAACAACAATATCAAGAAACACATGAAAACGGAAGTAAATATCCTTAGTTAGATAATTCTTGTCTATAACTACACCATTTCCAGATGGATTTTAGAAAGCGTCAACTGGATTTTAGAAAGGGGAAATTGGATCTTAGAAATATCAATTGGATTTTAGAAAGGGGAAATTGGATTTTAGAATAGCCAACTGGATTTTAGAAAGGGAAAATTGGATTTTAGAAATGTCAATTTGATTTTAGAAAAGGGAAATTGGACTTTAGAAACTGTAAATTGGATTTTCGAAAATTTATATAATTATTAATTTATACTTTCATACGCAATAAAGAATTTCTATTCGAAAAATTCTGTGTAAAATTTATTTTACGCACATTCTGAAATCCAATTCACGCTTTCAAAAATCCAATTTTCGTTTTCTAAAATCTTTTTAACGCTTTCTAAAATCCAATTGACATTTCTAAAATCCAATTTCCCCTTTCTAAAATCCAATTGACATTTCTAAAATCCAATTTCCCCTTTCTAAAATCCAGTTAACGCTTTCTAAAATCCATCTGGAAATGGTGTAGTTAATAAGAAACGAACCTTTTGTTTTTTTTTTTTTAACATTTTGAAAATATTAATTGAAATATTTAATCTCTGCAATTTACCAAAAGTGAAATAAAAGTAGTGCTGTCAGCATGGCAACTCTTTCCACTACGAATATCACTGTTGTTGTTGTAGTCGTTCGACTAAATTGTCTCTAGTGTGAATACGTAGAAGGGCGCCTTGCTGATCAAGCAGTTGTACAACTGTTTCAGTTGGAATGAAATTGGACTGCAAATCCAACTGTTTCAGTTGTACAACTAATTGAATGTAGTGTGAATGCTTCCATACATTCCCATGCAAATCAACATTCGACTAAATCGATTGAGTCGCAAGTGTGTATAGGCTCTTACTCAGCTTAGCTGTATAGAATCCTAAGGGTTGTGTTACACCGTTGATTGATTGATCAAGTGCTGCTCCTACCGACAGATCCGAAGCATCAGATCGGAGATTTGAAACAGCGCCCATCGGCGGGTATGCCAACTGAACAGCGTCTACAAGTGCCTTTTTAGAGTCTTCGAATGCTTTTACAGTATTTTCGATCCACGCGACGGGGCGTTTGTCATTTTTCTTTGCACCTGCGGTAAGTGCGACCAATGGACCGTGAATTTCTGCTGCGCGGGCATATTCAGTCTATAAAAGTTCCATGAACCCAGGAAACGACGAAGATCGGCGATTGCTCTTGGCTTGGAGTAGTCCCTAATTGCTTCGATTCGCCCTGTAGTTCGTCTGAGTCCATTTTTGTCAATCATATGGCCAAGATAAATTACTTCTGGTTGACAGAACGTGCATTTGTTGAAGTTGATTGAGAGGCCGTGTTGTTTAGGGCGTTCAAAAACAATGCGGAGCTGTTTTTTGTGTTCTTCGACGGATTTGGATGATATCAATATGTCATCGATGTATACATGACAGAAGTCCAAGTCTCGAAATATTGAATCCATCAGCCTTTGAGATGACTGTGCGCCGTTGAACAACCCAAAAGCCATTACGTTGAACTCGAATAAACCGAAAGGTGTTATTACAGCAGTTTTCCGCCGATCTTCAGGTGCTACGGGGATCTGATAGTACGTTCGAGTAAGGTCCAGCGCTGCAAACACACAGCCATGGTGTACCCTGCACACAGCAACCATGCATTAAATATGTGAAATCGCGAAAGTGTGGAACGGGGTATCTATCAGTAGTGAGTTTCTGTGAGAAATCGAGTGGATTTGTCTATTTTGATGACGTCACGTCGATTCTATCAAAACTTCTCTATTGATCGATAGCGAGTGTTTCTACAAGCATTAATCGATAAAATTCGGAACAGTGATGGAAATGAAACGCCAATCGAGAATTTAAACGCCAAAATATATGTAATGCTCTAAGCACATTCGAACCGGCGAGCGAAAAGCAGCCAGCTGTCAAAAGTAAAATGCACACGTTCTTATGGGAGCACACATTTTAACGCCAGCACGACCTATTTCTAATTTGACAAGCGACAATGCGCATGTACAGGCAGAAACGTGTGTATGTGTGCATTTTGGGAGTACAAAGACGCTCCTTAAGAGACTCTACAAATCCTTTAAATATATATTAAATATATTTAAATGTATATTGATTAATATATAGTATGTACATATATACATAAATAATTTGTTTTAATTAAAATATACTTACATTCTGGCTGAATTCGGCTGTTTTGTCCATTTTTTCGACCGGTGAAAGCTTTCTCACCGTTTAAAAAGTTGGCGAGTATATTGATAGATAATACATCGACTATTTTGCTTACAGAAACACCTTTAATCGATCATTCCTACTGAATTGGAATGGAACATATCAGCTGATCTGTCAGTTCTATCGATCCATTCGACTCATTTTCATACAGGAACGCATGCATCGAGAATGACGTCATGATGACGTCAAATCGACTATTTCAGTAGAGAACATTGATCGTTATGAGTTACAGAAACTCACTACAGGTACTGTAACCCGGTTGAGTCGTATTCAGAATTTAAGGCTATGTTCAGAAACCCAGCATGAAACGCAACAGCGGCAGTAATTATTTTTTTGATGATTGTGATGAGCGACGCTTCATGCAAAATTTACGTTTATGAACGCTCTGGTTCTACTACAAAAACAGGTTGCGCTTCAAACTGAGTTTCTAAACAAAGCCTAACCACGGGGAAATATAATTTTGACATTACACTACGAATTACAATAACAAAATACATTGGACATTTCTGAATTCGCCACCGAGCCTACCTGAATGAACAGCTGTTGGTTTGGCGTTGCCGGACTTGTACTTCATAAATTCATGAAATGACGGCGAAATTCATGGATAGTTTTCGTTAACAATTAAATTCATGAAAATTCGTTTATGCAGCGAAAATTCATGAAATGATTTCATGAATTTGCCAACGTATAAACGTAGTAATACATGTATTTTATCCCAGCTGTCACGAAGAAAGTGTCATCTATCGCAATACGAAGTTCTATCTGGCATCAGCTTTAGCCGAAATGCGCATTTCAAGGGTAATTTCGGCTGGCATTTTTGTTTGGCGAAACTACGTTATTTATGGGTAATTAACGCCGAAACTACGGTGTTTGCCCTTAAATTACGCCAATGTGAACACGCTTTATGATCTCTAGTTGGGGAAATCAACGGCAGGTGAGTGCATCGCTTTAAAATAATTGAAGTGTGATACTCTTGAAAGGTTTTTTGTGGTTTTAATTTTATTAAATCATATAATTAAAAAATGCAAAACTAATACAATTGCACTAGCAACAAGGGCTAACATCTTGGTTAAGAGGTAAAACAGAATTATGTATGTATGATTAGTTTTGGTTTACAGTGGCGGACAAAAGTCTACATACACCCCCTATTTTTGCTATATCACGGAACCAACATCATTAAAAGAAAAAGTAAAAATGCAGTTTTATTTCACACCTTTTCTTAACTACAATAAACAAAATGAAACTTTTTTAATAAGAAATTAAAAAAATATTGGCGAATTTCACAAAATCAATGCTGACAAAAGTGTACATACAGCATGAGGTTACTGTCGTGCACACTTCTACGCTGCGTTGTGATAACGGTAAAATACCTTTATTCATGATTCAACAATAAAGGTTGTCGCATGACGACATACCTTCATACATAGTGGGGCCATAAGTGTCATGCAAAGAGGAATGTAGAAGAATTTGACAGATTCGGCCCATATGGAAATGCTAGGGTGCGTGTGTGTGTGGCATATGTCAACAAAAAAAAATGCTTGTGTTCGTGTGTTTATGAAGATTGAAGAAGAAGTCAGCTGATCTTATGCATTCTCCTTTATTGTTCCTCCATGCCTTTATTTGTTTCTTCGATCGATTTTGTTATTTTTGCAACTATTCAGTTATATCAATCAGTTTTGGTTTGCACGTTATACTATTAACAATGGCTCCGCGAAAAGAAATATCTGTTGATGTCAGAAATTTAGTTATAAAACACAAATCGGAAAACAAATCATATGTTGAAATAGTAAAACTATTAAATTTGAGCCGCGCAACAGTACAAACTATGGTTAGAAACCACAAAAGTAATGGTTGTACCGAAAATAAACCGCGTTCTGGCCGACCGAAGAAGCTATCCCGCAGAGATGTAAGCGTTATACTCAAAGAAGTGAACATAAATCCAAAAGTCACTGCTCCGAAATTGGTCGAACACTTAGAAAACATGACACAAAAGTGTGTACATGCACGCACAATAGGAAGATATCTGAACTACAACGGTTTTCGTAGTAGAACACCACGCAAAAAACGTCTTATTAGTGAAAAAATCGAAAACTTCGCTTAGAATTTGCTAATAAACATAAGGAAAAGGGAATGGATTTTTGGCAAAAGGTTTTGTTCACAGATGAGTCGAACTTCAATATATTTGGAAGTGATGGGAGGACAAAAGTTTGGAGGAAAGCAAATACTGAAATGAATCATAAAAATTTGGTATCAACCGTCAAACATGGTGGCGGCAGCGTAATGGTTTGGGGAGCAGTTGCGGCATCTGGAGTTGGAAAATTAGCATTTATCGAAGGTATTATGGATCGTTATAAATATAAATCATTGTTGGAAGAAAATTTGAAGCCTTCGGTGGATGATTTGGAACTTGGTGCTAGTTGGATCTTCCAACAAGACAACGATCCAAAGCACACGGCCCAAGTTGTCAAGGACTGGTTACTATATTATGCGCCAAGGCAATTACACACACCACCACAAAGTCCAGATTTAAATATAATAGAGCATGTGTGGGAGATTTTGGACCGAAAAATTAGAAAACACCAGATTTCTAGCGCAGCAGTACTCAAAGATCGAATAACAGAGGCTTGGAACAGTATAACCTCTTTGGAGTTGACAAATTTAGTAGCCTCAATGCCACGACGACTTCAAGCAGTTATTAATGCAAAGGGAGGACCTACTAAATACTAAATAATAATAAAGTAGAGAATTAAGATAAGCTTTCTCTCTGAGAAAAGCTTTGTTTTGTACTGTATGTACACTTTTGTCAGCACTGATTTTGTGAATTTCGCCAGTATTTTTTTAATTTCTTATTAAAATAGAGTTTTCTTTTATTTATTGTAGTTAAGAAAAGGTTTAAAATAAAACTGCATTTTTACTTTTTCTTTTATTGCTGTCGGTTCCGTGATATAGCAAAAATAGGGGGTGTATGTAGACTTTTGTCCGCCACTGTATATTAGATGAAAAATTATGGTTTTAAGGAAGTTAGATATTAGTTCGATGTTTCCTCATATGGATTGGACAGGATATTCAGCGGATTCTTCTCTTCGGCCGTTTTTGTACGTATTGCGGCGGTACCTGGACAATGTAATAGGACGTGGCGTATGCTTAAGAGCCTATACACACTTGCGATTCAATCGATTTAGTCGAATTGGGCTGTTGTTTGCAAATCCAACTGTTTCAGTTGTTCGACTAATTGAATGTGAATGCTTCCATACATTCCCATGCAAATAAAAGCCCGACTAAATCTATTGAGTCGCAAGTGTGTATAGGCTCTAACTGGTTATGCTACCAATGCTGCTGGCCATTAAAAATCGGAAACATTTTGTGATTGGTGAGAGGTGGTTATGCTTACATTGATGATTGGAGCGCACATACACAACACATGATTCCCTGCAAAAAGTGGGACCACGTAATATGCTAGTACAGGACCAGGTTACGTTGTGACAATTACTACGTTTTAAAATACATCCAAATACCCTAGACCGAGCCAAATTGCCGACCAACCACGAATTAATTGGCGGCGAACAATTTACATTCCGTAACAACGTCCCTTCAGACATACTTTAAAGCCCCGTCCCATTGGACTACCTGGTCCTCAAATTTTTGAAGGGTTATTACTGAGCATATACACAAAACCCAAGCGGGTTAGGGGGCCTAGAATATACCCGTGGTATGGAATGCCTGTTGTAAGAGGCGACTAAAATCCACTGGCCTAGAAGGTTGATTATGGCCAAAAAATCGTGCGCACGACAGTCGGGCTAGTGTCAGAAGGGAGCGCACCGGATTTTTCCGGCAAAAGACTGTTACATCCCCTACACTCCCCAAAATCTTCGGGGAGAGTTTTGGTGGCTACAACAACAACAACAAGCACATACACAACATAACACATTATTACCCTGAAGCCTCGGCTGCTGGGTGCCTGTTTCAACCAGCAAATTTGCTGGATGTGAGAGTCCGAAAATTCTCACCGTCGGAGTGCACAACAACAATTACACGGTGCTCGACCAGCAGCATTGTAAGCATAACCACGGCATTAGTCTCATTCGGACGTAACAACGATTCATCCATGTTGTAGTCGTTGTAGGTAGTGTTATGGGTTGGCTTCCCATTATTCGAGCACGCCCTGAGAAAAATTACTTATACAGAGGTGTAAAGGTGCTCTCACAGATCCCAAATCTGAAAACCAAACTTGCCGGAGGCTTATAGTTTCCGAGATATTTGTTAGTAATTTGTTGGTAGTTCGATGGGTCCATAGATATTACCCCAGAAAGAGAATTCTGATGGCTGAGGGTTATTTTTTTGAAGTGCGGTCGAAGGCCGCCAACGCAAAAAGGTGTTCTATACACATCTATACATATGTGCGTATATTTATAAGTGCCCTGCAAGAAATGCGATTAATTAAATAGATGCCGAAATACCCCAGCCAGAAAAATCATCGTAAACGAGCTCGAAAACTGATGTTTTCTCGAAGAGAACTTTAATAAAATATCGTTTATGAAATCCGTTTACGATTCGCCTACGAATACTGTTTCGTTTTAAAATGTTCATTGCCTACGAGTGTCGTAAATGTATCGAAAAAGCACTCGTGTATGAATCTTTTTACGTCCGTTTTTTTATCGTAAATGTACTCGTAAACGATTAACTTTCAATAGAAACATCATCTCGATGCCTTACTTTCTCAACCTCATATCTTAAATAAGGAAACTTTTCAGGAAACAAAAAAAACTGTTATTTTTTTACCGTCATTTTTTATGTAAAAATTTTAATGCAATTATTAAGACATGAATTATAACTATGTACACAATTAAAAATTATATACTTATCTATGTTAGTTTACGCATAAAACGAATTTTTTAAGATACGAGTTTTCTGCATTATCAATAATTTCATCTTTGAAACTTGATTTATAAGTTACTCGTTTGCTGCACTTACACGCATACAACGAAGATACTCCAAAACTATTAAATAAAAACAATATTTTGCTTAAATTCAATGTTTTATTTGTTAGAGGATATTATAAAAAAAAAACAAGTAAGGAAGCCTTACGGTGTGATTTATATAAAGCGAGTGCTGCATAAAATAAGCGTAGCCACGCCCATTTTCAAAATTTTTATCAGTCATCCAACTAAGTATATGAATATTATTCTTTGTGCAAAATTTCATTCCTTTATGACTTCTAGTTACAAAGATGTGACGTTACAAATTCCTAAGGGTTTTCCAGAAATATCTTTTTTAAAAGTAGGCGTGGTCATAAACCGATTTCAATAAATTTTTGAGCATGTATTACCACAAGTTATTAAATTGTACAAAATGATTTTCGTCATAACATCTCAATTATTTGTAGGGTTATAGGCTCAGAAATCTCGTATATTCCTGCTTCTAAAAGTAGGCGGTGCCACGCCCATTTTCCAAAATTTTTGTGTTTTTTGTTTTATGTCCATAGTTGGACTCCTGCCATAAAACTTCAATGATATATCTTTAAATTTGACAGAGATATCGCTTAAAATGTTTTTATTAGGTCACTTCATAATACCCATTAAGGTGGAGTGAAATCATATGGAGATTTTTTTTGTGTTCTTTTTTTGAACGTACCAGCAATGAAAAGTTGCCTTTAGTTAATGAACCCCACAAAATTTTATGGCGATAGGATGACGTTTAGAACTGCCCCCAGCCCCGCAAAGTTGAAAGCAATAAGCACGATCTGGTACAAATATGAAATTTTCAAAATTATAAAATTAAAAAACGAAGTATGAGGATTGATAAACATGGCTAAGCTGAGTATTAAAGTGAATTATTTTTTTTTTTAAACAACAACAACAAAAGTTTTAAAGGTCAAAGTTTATATTGTGCATTTTTTAAATTGCAATTACTTAAAAACTACAGAACCGATTTTGAACATTTTTATACCGTTCGATAGGTATTTTGATTCCCTTTAATTTGATATACATTTTATATATGAAAAGTAAGGGGGGTAAAAGGGGGTTGACCCCCGCAAGGGGGGTATTATGGAACCCACATAAAATGTATATCAAATTAAAGGGAATCGAAATACCTATCGAATGGTATAAAAATGTTCGAAATCGGTTCAGTAGTATTTAAGTAATTGCAATTTAAAAAATGCACAATATAAACTTTGATCTTTAATAACTTTTGTTGTTTTTGTTTCCAAATAAAAAAAATTCACTTTAATACTCAGCTTAGCCATGTTTATCAATCCTCATACTTGGTTTTTTGATTTTATAATTTTAGAAATTTCACATTTGTACCAGATCGTACTATTTTTTTCAACTTTGTGGGGCTGGGGGCACCTCTAAACATGCGAGTAGGTCAATAAAATTTTACAGGCTTATTACTGGGCTAGAAAGGTGCCGTTCTGGCTTTGGAACAAATTGAATTTCCAAAAAAAGTTTCACTCCACCTTAATACCCATATATATAAGTGGGCGTGATCGTCAACCGATTTTGGCATTTTTTCGTCCAAACATTTGCCTAAGTAAGTATATCACGCATAATAAATTTCATCGCTATGTCTTCTACGGTTTCTGAGTTATGACTCATACAACTTTCAATGTTTTCCCCTTAGAATAGAATAGAATAGAATTTATTTTGAGGTTTGTACGTCGACCTATTGGTCTATTGTACCCTCTACTAATCACAATACCTCATCCAGGCCGAGCTCCTCCAAAAAGCGGAGTATTGCGCTCGGCTTTAGGGATTGTATGTGCCCTTGTCCTGGCCAAGGCATGCCTAGAAACCTGTCACGTCTCCTGGCAATAGCATCACATTCTACCAGTATATGTTCTGCAGACTCATCAGCTCTGTCACAAAAGCGACACAGGCTGCTAGAGAATATGCCTAGTTTGTTCATATGTTTTTTGAGCCTGCAGTGCCCTGTTAAGATTCCTGTTAACATTCTTAGTTTATTCTTTGAGAGGTTTCTAATCCCCTTAAATCGGGTCCTGTTATACCCTCCCAATAGCGCTTTTGCCTGGCGTAGTCCAGTTGTCTGGCGCCAGTGCTCTTCCCTCAGTTTCCTTTCTTCTTCCCTGAGCACATTCTTGATAGTATGTGGACCTATTGCAATGAATGGCTCAGGACCTATAGGTTTTATAGTCGCAGCGTGCCTGGCTAGGCTGTCAGCCTGCTCGTTACCTTCTACTCCCCTGTGTCCTGGTACCCAGGATAGCAGAATGGAGTTTCGGGTTGACAGTTCGTTCAGCCTGCTTACACATTCTAGCACCAAGGAAGATTTTATCTCATACGACGAGATTGCCTTCAGTGCCGCCTGGCTGTCACTGAATATTATTATATTCTCATTGGAGTATCCACGTTGCAGTATAATGCCTGCACACTGACTAATGGCATACACTTCAGCCTGAAAAATGCTCGGGTAGACCCCAAGGGGAATTGACAAATTGGTTCTGGGGCCGAAAACCCCAGCTCCGATCCCCTCTGGGGTTTTCGAGCCATCTGTATACCATATCAGATTGTGGGATCGTTGATAACTCTCCATTTTTGTGACATTCCAGGATTTCTTTTCCCCTAATTCTATTTTGAACCTTTTCTCAAAATTCATTACCTTGTTGATATCATCTCTGGGGAATTGAGAGATCGGGAGCTTCTCTGTAATTTTCCCCACGTTTTGCGATGATACAACTTTACCTTTACCAAAGCCTTCCCTTATCATATTTAGCAGAGTACGCTTTGCCACTTGCTCTATCTCTATGTGCAGCGGGGTCAGCTCAAGTAGAACCTCCATTGCAGCCGTTGGGCATGTACGCATAGCTCCCGTTATGCAAACACATGCTTGGCGTTGCACTCTTGTGAGCGATTGTCTCACTGTAGTCAGGTTTGCTCTTGAGGACCATGCCACTGCCCCATAGGTAATTATTGGTTTGACCATCATGGTGTACATCCATCTTAGCATATATGGGTTACATCCCCAAGATCTGCCTGCAAGACGTCTGCACACCATGATGGCCTTTGTTCCTTTTGAGATTGTGTTGTCCACGTGTTTCTTCCATAAAAGTTTTGAGTCGAAAGTGACTCCCAAATATTTTACGTCCGAAACCGTGTCTACCACCTCCCCATCTAGAAGTAATTCCCTCATACCTATGAGGGTCCTTCGCTTGGTGAAAGGAATGATTGCCGTTTTCCGTGGGTTTATGGTGAGCCACACCCCGGCACACCATCCTTTCGTTAGGTGTAGAGACCTCTGGATGATGTCACAGAGGGTACTTACGAATTTGCCCCTTGCAATTATAACAATATCGTCTGCATAGCCCTGGCAGCGTATTCCAAATTTCATTGATATATCTGCTACGGTTTCCGAGTTAGGGTTTGTAAAAGTTTTACACTAAAACTTTCAATAGTTGGTCTCAAACTATTTCTAAGTCTTCACTCGTTGCCTGTGATGTCAATAGTAACAGCGAAATCTATCTAGTTGATAATTTTCTAAGCATGGATCTCAATCAAATTAATTGCTTTCGAAATAAGCTTGGTCGTACCTTAGACTTAATATTTATAAGTAAAAATTTAAACTTTTCTTTATTTGAATGTACATCTCCGTTATCAAAATCTGATACGCATCATATTCCTCTAGTCCTCGAAATTGAGTTTTACAAATACTCTTAAGTTGTAGATGCTAATCCAAGCTTAACATTTAACTTTAAGGTATGCGATTTTTTGAAGATGGATAATCTTTTATCTAACGTGGATTGGGAGAGTTTGCTTCTCAATGTCGATGTCTCTATGGCTTTTGAAATCTTTAGATCTAGAGTGGTGGATGTTTGCAAGAATATCTGCCCGGTTATACCTACTGTGGCCGCTGTGGTGCAGTGGGTAGAGTGCTCGCCTGCTACGCCAGAGGTCTCGGGTTCAAACCACGGTCCGAGCAAAACACCAAAACAATTTTTCTAATTAGTAAAAATCCAATTATTGGGTTTTTTAAGAGCAGCGGTCACCTCTCGGCAGTCGTTGGCATACCCTCCGAGAGTATTTCTGCCATGAAAAAGCTTCTCACAAAAAATGCATTCGCCGTTCGGAGCCGGCATAAAACTGTAGGTCCACCCAATTAGTAGGAAAAACAAAAAGGAGCACACCTCGAATTGGGAGAGAAGCTCGGCCATAAAACTCGCCAGAGTTATAATAGCGCCATTGTATTATATTATTATATTATACCTACTAAGGTTTATAAAGTTCCTTGGCACAATGCAGCATTAATAAAAATTCGGAATAAGAAAAACAAATTATTTCGTAAATTTAGGAAAAACAATAACCCAGCTTATTTCAATCTGTATAAAACATACTCTAAAAAATTCAAGTGTTTAGACAAATTTCTACACAGAAACTATGTTCTTAACTTTGAATCTTATCTAAAGTCGAACCCAAAATCATTCTGGCGTTACGTAAACTCTAAGAAATCCTGTTCTAGCATTCCCACGGCTCTTTTTTATGACAACGAAAAAGCAGCTACTCCTAATGAGGCTGCTGATCTTTTCGCAGAATTCTTTAAATCAAACTTTACACCCAATTCAAACAATATACAAACCATCGCTGACAACTTTGATCATTCCATTGACATTGGTAAACTTGACCTCTGAAGATGTGTTGAATGGTGTTGCCCGGCTTAAATCTTCTTTACAAACGGATATTGATGGATTGTCGTATTTAAAAAGTGTACTTCATTAATATTTCCTTTACGAATAATTTTTAATAAATCGTTATCCTCAGGTACCTTCATAGATGCCTGAAAGTTAGCTTTTATCACACCCATTTTCAAGTCAGGTAACAAAAATAATATTAGAAATTATAGGCCTATCTCCAAACTTTCTGCCTCGTCGAAACTCTTCGAATGCATTGTGCAGAATAAATTAATGCATATTGTTAAGAACACAATATGTCTACAGCAACATGGTTTCATGCCTGGTCGATCAACAGTGTCCAATCTGGCAGTCTTCACTGATGATTGCCTAAATGCATTTCAGTTAGGCCTCCAGATTGATACTGTATATACAGATTTCTCTAAAGCCTTCGATAAGGTTTTCCATCCCATACTTTTGAAAAAATTGGAGTGCCTTGGTTTCCATTCCAATTTTCTTAGCTGGACAGCCTCTTACCTTCATCATCGTCGGTGTATTTTTGTTGTAGACAATGTCAGATCTACGCCATTCGTAGCATGCTCGGGAGTACCTCAAGGTAGTGTCCTGGGCCCGCTTTTCTTTGTTCTTTTTATCAACGATATCTCCACATGTTTCAAATCAGCAAAGTTCTTGCTCTATGCTGATGACCTAAAGATATATTCCTCGATTAAAAACGTAGACGATTCTCCGCGTATGCAAAGCGATATTAATAATGTGAGTAAATGGTGCACTAAGAATGGCCTTCCATTGAACATAAGTAAATGCTTCCATGCTACCTACTCTAAGAGAAGCAATATCATTGAAACGTCCTATCATATCTCTAGCTCATCGCTGTCGCGTTTAAATGAAATCAAGGATTTGGGTGTAATCTTTGACTCGAAGTTTTCGTTTACCAGCCACATAAATTTTATAATTACAAAGTCGTATGCGATGCTTGCATTTGTTAGGCGGCATAGTACAGATTTTACTGACCCCTATACTCTCAAGCTTCTATACATGGCATTTGTGCGATCCAAATTAGAATATGCAGCTTTTATCTGGTCTCCATATTTTGCATGTCATGCCGTCAGAATCGAACGTATCCAAAAAGTATTCATCCGGTTTGCACTACGCACTCTCCGATTCACGGATCCTATCCCCTCCTACGAGTCGAGATGCCTGCTTATTGGCTTGAAAACCTTGCATAATAGGCGAATAATACTATCCTTATCATTCATATTCGACGTTTTCCGCGGTGATATAGACTCTTCCGTTATTCTTGAGAGAATTTTTATTAATGTGCCTTCTAGAACTCTTCGGTGCCATGAACTGTTCTACATTGGTTGTTTTAAAACCCTGTATGCTCGTAATGCCCCTATTGCTAGAGCGCTTGCAGAAATTAACAGAGTATCTAAATTTATCGAGATCGACCTTTCTTTTTCAAAAGATCGCATAAAGTCTGAGTTGAATCATTTTTATACTTAGGTTTTTAACTTAATTTAAGTAATTGCACTGTTACATATTTATACATACATTTGTTATCGCGTAGCCTATAAGAACACTTTTTGTATTCATTGGTGAAATAAAGAAATAAATAAATAAAATAAATAAATATTTAATAAGTGGGCGTGGGACCGCCCATTTTCCAAAATTTCATCAAATTTTTTCATAAGGGCCTGAGCTCAATACGTGGGTAAAATTTTATCACTCTAGCTATATTAGTGGCTGAGATACCAAATTTCCGACTTTTTCTATATAGGAAAAGTGGGCATGGTCATGGTCCAATTTCGCCCATTTTCAATACCAACCGTCCCAGTCTCGATACCAAATTTCATCAAAATATCTCAATTTTTGCGCGAGTTAGAGTGTTTACAGACGAACGGACGGGGGATGACAAAACGATTAATACGCCTTTAAATATACATGTTTATTAAGATAAGAGTTTGACGCAGTTATGAAAAAAAGCATTGATTGAGATACCAAGATATTTATTCCTATTTTTTTTTTTGCTATAGACACAATCTATTGAGATTAAGATATGAGGTTGAGAAAGTAAGGCATCGATCTGCAGTTAAATTTAAGGACTGCTAAGCGCGAATAGAGATGTGTGCTTAGAATTCCATACAAAATTTAAGCGCAGATGTATATGCAGGCGAACAGGCGAACAGAAATATGCTAGACCTCAAAAATATGCTACAGCAAAGCCTATGTATATTTATTTGCTATGAAGTGTAGGAAATTAATTGCGACCCTGCGTCAGCTGACATTTGGCAATTGCTAATTTCAATTTCAATTTAAGCATCCAAATTTTGCTTGAAATGTTATGTTTTGTGTGTATTTATTAAATTTACTAAAATAAAATGATTTATTTATTAAAAAGTGAGTAATGAATGCGTCCGCTTGGCGAAAAAGAAAGGCTGCTTCTTAAAATTTCCTACGATTCACAGTAGTTCGGCTCCATACATTTTGCGGAAAAAATTGAAGGAGTGTTCCTAGGCCATTGCAATTTTGCACAGAGGTTATATGTGAGCTAATTAAGAAATTTTCAAAAAATGGTTGAAATCGGTCAACCCCTAGGGGTACCTCCCTTTGACCTATAAAAAAATGATTTAAATACAAATTTTAGTTTCAGCTAAAAAAAAATTAAGATATGTTCACGAAACTTTGTACATGAGCTACCCTCATTAAATGCATTGACAACATTAAAAATTGTTGAAATCGGCCACTTCCTAGGGGTACCTCCCCATACCTATAGTAAAAATTTTTAAAGAAAAATTTTAATTTCAGCTCAAAAAATTAAGATATCTTCACGAAACTTGGCGCATAAGTTACTGTCATGAAAGATATCGACAATACCAAATATAGGCGTGATTGGCACAACCACGCCCACTTTTCCTACACCTTTTATTCAAAAACAAATGAAGATATACATTTTTAGTAACTGAAAAGAGCCCTTGTAAAAATTTTATATACTTAATGATTATATTTATAATACATATAATCGAAAATATAACTGTATGTATATATGGAAAGAAAAAAATGCAAATACGTATAAGAAAAATGTTTGATGATTTAGCATATCCTTGACAACAGGACCCAATTCCACAGACTTTTTGAGGGGTTGTCGTCTTATGACCAGAACTTGCCAGTAATCGATTAATAACATCTGTATTTGTAGAAATTCTATCACTTTTCCTAGAAAACATAAACCTAGAAATCATAAGCCCCATTTTTTTTAGTAAAGGTTAACTCAGAACATGATAAGGAGTTCAACTTTTTTGCTGAGAAAGTATCAAAAAGTCTTCTTGTTGTGTGATCAAGTAAACTTTGCAAATTAACAGCAGTATATGTATGTTACTACAATTTCGTCGGGATAACATTTTTTTTTTCATCTAATACCTTAAAATAATAATAATAATAATAATAATAATAAATGTTTAAATAAATGTGTTTGTTGCTATTGTTGTTTGCAAACCGCAATGTTATGACGAATGTATTTATCGTTATTTTTGCTTGCATTACCATTGATTCTAATAAATTAGGTGTATAATTTACCAATCTGCATTTTTATCTAATCCTCTCTGTGCCTTCATATTCGTAAAGAAAAAAATGTCACATAAGATGTAAACGTTAATATATACGTATGGGCCTAAAAGCATGCTACATTTTGTCAATTTTATCAAAATTTGATGGGACTTTCGACATTTAAATCAAGTTTACATCGATTGGGGAAAATATGGGAAAACATTTTTAACAGAAATCGATAGAAGACATTCCAAACTTTTATTTTATTACAGTTAGCGAGTGTAGCACGCTGTATCACACAAACTTTTTGTCTATCGAAGTTAGAAAAGGTAGAATTTTTGAAGTACCATTTTTGCTGGCCTATATTTTTTTTAATATTTGGCCGATTGTACTGATTTTCTTACATTACATTCAAATTACATTCAAAATTTCTGAATTCACTTATGCGCCTACCTTCCTAGATCTGCCTTGGGTTCTTCTTTTTCTTCCCTTTCATTCACAATAGACATTTTTCACCTGGGATGTCATTACAAAATGCTCTAATCCGCTAAAATTTTGAGGACTAACTCAAGAGATATTCCGGATTACCTCCAGCTAATTCTCAAGTTAAGTCCGAATTAGCTAGATATTCCGGATTATCGCTGCCGTCTGTCAATGCTATTAGAGAACAAAGTAAAAGATTAAACCTAATAAGTATTATTGAAAATGTAACATACGTACATACTTCTTATTGCTGCAGTCGTTGCCAAACCAATTGCACTAATTTTCACACCAGTGCCCCTCCACGAAAAATGCTCGGCTACTTCATCGGTTATAAATTTCCTCCAGCACGTTCTTACGTATTTATCTACGTTAGCTCTTGAAGCTCTGCAACCTGGAATTTGTTTTAAAATAAAGAGTTTTTAATGAAGATTTTGAGGGTCATCTTCTTATCAACACTTTTTCCAAGTGAACTTCAAAAACCGTAAAATATATGTACTCACCGGAATACTATTTTGAAAAAGTTGTGCACAAATCAGCAAATCCTTCACCTTCCTGCACGCTAATTATAATGTAAAAGATATATTTTATGTTATTTGTGTTTTTAATTAGAAATTTTACAAACATATTTACTTTTAAAATATTGAGTTTGAAATTTTTCGTTTTCTTTTTTTTTTTGACATGATAGAAAAAAACTTTTTTCGTTATTGTTTTATGATTCGAGAATAGCTCGTAAATCGCAATGTTCGTAAAATGTACGGTATCTTGCTGGCTGGGAAGGCAAACAAATTAGTGCAAACGTGAATTATTCCAGAACGCCCTGAGAAAAGTGACTTATGCAGGACGGTAGAGGGGCTCTCACAGATCTCAAAACTGAAAACCAAACTTGCCGGGGGCTTGTAGTTCCCGAGATATTCCTCCTTAAAGTTGTGAAATTTACTATGCAAAACACTATACACACATAGCCCAAGAGACAGCGGCTTTTTTTCGATCAATTTTATAAAGGCTGAGTTTAAAACTGTGTGTTGTAGTCACGTTCCCAATTACGAAACCGACCGTCAGTCAGTCTGGTAGCGGTGGGTGCGCGGGTGGGAGGCTGCGGAAGTCGTGAAAAAAAGCACATTCTGAAGCAATTTTATAAAGGCTGAGCTTTTGTATATATAATATTTATGTTAATAAGAAACCAAAAACAACCGATACGATACGCGGGATTTTCTATCCAATAGACAATCAGTTGATGGTTGTTATCATATTTCTATTAGTTGGATCCAGAGATTGAATTTAACTGTTTAACATTTAAAATATTTTTGTTTTTCATAGACAAAAAACAAAAAACAGAAAAATAAAAATTTCGGTCTCAACAAAAAAAATTTAAAATCAGATTTTTTGGTCTTTCGGTAACAAAAATATTTAATTTTTCAAAATAAATCTCACATGTTGAGAAATATAAAAAAACACTTATTTGAAAAATTTTCATCGAATGTATGTAGATATGTATATATTTTTTTATTTCTTGCTCAAATTTTTTCTGTTGAAAATAAATATCAGTGAATAACAGAAAAAATCAAGAAATAAGGGTTTCTCTCAGACAAAAATAATTAAATCAAATCAAATTGTCAACATACTCTTCATGCAATATGCAGTGATATTTTGGAATTTTGACTAAATGGTACAACCAAATCAGACAAGGTGACTCTCTTTCATGCGACTTCTTCAATTTGATGCTGGAAAAGATAATACGAGCCGCAGAACTTAACCATACAGGAAGCATTTTATACCACAAGAGTGTACAACTGTTGGCTGGATAAAGAGGCTAAGAAAATGGGTTTGGCGGTCAACGAGGACAAGACGAAGTACCTCCTGTCATCACACAAAGAAACAGCACGCCTTGGCAGCCACGTCAATGTTGATAGCTACAAATTCGAAACTGTTAAGGACTTCGTCTATCTGGGAACCAGCATTAACACCAAGAATGATGTCAGCACGGAGATCCAACGAAGAATCACGCTTGCCAATAAATGCTACTTGGGCTAAGTAGGCAACTGAAAAGTAAAGTCCTCTCTCGACAAACAAAAATCAAAATCGGATGAGATGGCACTTGGAGTATTCGAGAGAAAAGTTCTTCGTAAGATTTATGGACCTTTGCGCGTTGGCGTGGGCGAGTATCGACGGAGATTTACGATGAGCTGTACGAGCTTTACACAGACATCGACATTGTTCAGCGAATAAAGATCCAGCGAAACAGAAGCAATTGGCGCGCTCTGGTGGACTCGGCCAGAATCGTCTAGACGGTTAAGCGCCAATCAAGAAGAAGAAGGTACGACCAAATCAAAAAGAATTACTCCGATCTGACTGCTAGCTTTTTTTATAGCCGTCTCAAACAAAGTACTTGTATGTTTTATAATTGCAATTTTTATTTATTTATTGATGTCTAAAATAGTTCACAGACATTTAAGCGTAATTTAATATTACAAATAAGTATAAATTTATGATCTGAATAAATACATTTTACCGAACCAACTTAATTTAAACCTAAGAATTTCAAAACGAATAATCTTTTATTATGTGAGCTTACGTTTTTCTTTTTATTTTTTATTTAAAGTAGGATATTTCAGTCTACTAAAATTGAAAAAATAAACTCTGCAGAGACTTAAGTTTTTTTTTGTTTATTTTTATGAACATATAAAAAATCCCTTTTTTCTCCAAACATTTGGGCCTGCAATTTTAGCTCCACTTGCCTGCAGTGGGAAATCACTACTAATACATTGTCTCATATCTGTTTTTACATTTTTAATCAATTTCAAGTGCCACCAGGTGCCCCCTCTCAATTTATTGTATTATACAATACAACATTTTTCAGCTAATTGATTCGCGACTCAATTATGATAAGGCTCTTTTGTTTAACAACTCAAGAACAACTAGTCGGATTTTGTTTAAACAAATTTAGAAAAATCAAGAATTACAAGTACTTTCATCTGTTTATATAACGTTTCTCTATATAGGCAACAGTTTCGTAGTTATAAATAAATGTATGGAGAAAAAAAATATTTTTTGCCTAAAAATATTTTTTTTTTAATTAATAAAAATCGGAAACGGTAAAAAAGTTCAAAGTCCTATTATTTTCACGCAAAGTCGCATAACAGTAGTACAGGTATGAATTTAAAATAATTTTTATTTTTTACTATAGGTCCAAGGGAGGTACTCCTAGGGAGTGGCCGATTTCAATTATTTTTTTGTACCGTCAATGCCCTTTATGAGGGTTACTGATATGCAAAGCTTCGTAAAGATATCTTACTTTTTTGAGCTGAAATAAAAATTTGTATTTAAATTTTTTTATTAACTTTTTACTATAGGCCCAAGCAGTGTTGCCACACGTAGGGTTTTATCCCTACTTGTAGGTCTTTTTGGTTAAAAAATGTGCCTGTAGGGTAAAAGTTCCGCTTTTTCATGTAGGGTTTTTTTTACATGGAAATGTAGGGTTTTTTTTACACCGAAAACATTCAAGGCGCAAAATGTGCCCTGTGTTGACTAACAAAATGTTTCCCAACATGCGCCCTGGGTTGACCAACAAAATTTTTGCCAACTTTGTACATCATTGGCATTACATATCGATAAATGTGGTACACCTTATGTATGTATAAATACATCTCTATTATACATTGTGTTGACAGCTTTTTAAATTGAACTGATTTATAAAAGCTGTGTAAATTTAAGTAAGTAATAATTTTGTCTTTATATCCAAGAATTAACTTTTTTTTACTTTTTTTTTTTATAAATGAGCATGTGCTCTTACGACTTATTTCTCTTTTTATATACATTCTTGTGTAACATTGAATTAAAATTTAGATGAAGATATCTATACACATATGTATATGTATAAAAACCTCGTTAAATTTTTGTAAAGCTAATAAAAGTATCTGAAAAAATACCTATTTTGATTATTTGTGTATATGCATTGTCCTATTAAAAAATTTCAATAAATTATATGCGGGTTTCAATATTTCCGCAAGGAAAAAATGTAGGGATTTTTGTAGGTACTTTTTTTTAACGCGTAGGGTAATCTTGGGAGTTTTACCTCATTTGTAGGGATTTTGGAGGAAAAAAATATGGCATCACTGGATCCAAGGGAGGTACCTCTAGGAGTTACCGATTTCAACCATTTTTGGAAATTTTCTTAACTAGCTCATATATAACCTGTGTGCAAAATTTCAAAGCCCTACGACAACTCCTATTTTTTTCCGCTGAATGTATGAAAGCTGCCCCACTGTGGGACGGGTCCGTCGTACCGAAGTTGCCCAAGACTCAACTTTTGGCATACGTCAATCCGTCGCTGTCAGCTGATTGCTTTTGATTGTTATCTTTAACTACTTTTGAATTTCACCTTTTTTGCAATTTGCTTTTCGATTTTTTTCTCATTTGTAAAAGATTCCTCCATAAGACCAAAATGGTCAATAATTATCAGGCAAATTAAAAGAGAAATTACAAAATATTCTAAAGTTATATTTTTGCCACCGCCTCTGTAGTTAAAGGTTAATCAAACAGCTGATTTATGTATATCCGTCAACGTTTCTTATGTGGCGACCTCTCCGTCAAGTATCTGAGCTGTCAGCTTCAGACATACGTCGACGTAGACGGATTGACGTATTCTGTGTCATGGCTATTAGACGAAAATGTAGAGCTTCAAAATACCAAAATATTGATATATCAACTTAAAAAATCGACAGTCAAATTAAAAAGTTACAATAAAAAAACGATTTGGGCGGTATTTTTGTTTTTGTCCCTTAACCCTCTCAACATAAGCTTCAAATTTAGGAGCGGACTTTTACAACTTTTTTATTTTGTGTGGGGACCAACCCAGTCTATTGTACATCTTTAAATACCTGTACACAATCCATCAAAAACTCAATATCGAAAAAAATTCACATGAGAGACCTTTGAGAGTGGACTACTCATATGTGCGTGTTTTTATAAGTGCCTTTCCCAGGGTGGACGGCTTTAATATAATGCGCCCCATCAAAATCAGTAGGAATGTTTCTAAAATGCAAGTTCTAGCCTTAATTTAACTAAAACACCTTCACTATTTTTTAACTACACAATGTTCGTAATTTGTTGTTAAATTTACCCTTCCCAATTGCATAATTTCACATGGGAAAATTGATTCAAACTGACTTCCCAACTATACTTCTTATACGAATTTTCTTTTATAACTTCAGGCCCGTAGCTAGGGGAGGGGGAGCATTGTTGGGCAATGCCCTACCTTAAAATTGTAATGCCCTACCTTAAAAAGGCCAACAAGTGCGATGAATTATTATAATTAAATTTTTTGTCATAGTTTGAGATAAAAAATTATTGCGGTTGCAATGTATGATATGGAGAATCCACCCTGCATCACATATATAATTAAATAAGACCATCGAATTTTTGTAGTTTGGTTAAAGGAATGGTTCATTCCGGCACTTTTCTGACAAAAACTAATCTGACTGTGAGCGAACAACACCAAAAGCGCGGAACTGATTACTAAGGCTGTGTGCTAATTTAAAACATTTTACTCGGTTGAAAAATGAGGTGTCTAAATTTTCTATGGTTATCGTTTAATCATTTTCGAGAGTTTTTTTCTCACCTTGACTTGCGTGCATACCTACAGGCGACCCACATACCAAATTTAAATATCTCCACATCTAAATATGGAAGCTGAACCATCTTGTTGGCTTAATCTCAATGAGTATTGCTTATGTACTGTCACAATAATTACATATGTGTCAACAAATAGGTATTAAATTTACGGGGAAAATTTTCCAACAGTCTAAGTTGTAAAATTTACCAAACAAACCCCTAAAACTGCGTACGATTACCGAGGAAAGGCAGTTATAAAAACACGCACATATGTATATTAGATAAGTTGTTTTTTGTATGGGATTCTTTAAACCTTCTCAGATCCTCCCTCCGGCACCGGAATATGAAAATGGGATGTTTTAGAGTAAGTAAACTGAAAAAAATTTAACTTCCAAAAACTGGATGGAGCTACACCGAAAACCGCGCAAATTCCCAGAATTTCAAAGTATGTTTAGATTTATGTCCGAAAAAAGTTAGGATTTTGCACAAGAAAAAAATTGATACGTATCCGCCCATACGAAGAATTACCCACTAAATCGAATGGCATATTCAGTTTTTTGGTACACTACCCAGGGAAGGTAATAACGCGGCATAAAGTGATCATTTTCTTTTTTTTCTCATGAATCTTCAACTTCTTGCCGTATACTCTTCCCGAAATCGGAAATTATTTTTTAACTAAATCACACTGTAGGCTGCGTTATTTAATGCGCGAATAATATTTGGATGAGTTCATCAAGTTAAAGTGAAATAAAGTCGGGTATAAAAGGGCTGACATGATTAAAAAATTTCTAAAAAATTTTAATAATTTTGCTCTTGAAGGCGGTTTTTGGGTTATTATTGTTTTATGGGGTTGGACAACTCCATAAATTAAAAAAAATCGAAAGATCAAGACCGTGGATAGCGGAAAAAACCGTGGACCCGGATGACCCCAAAATATTATTGGGCAATATTGGTATCAAATTAAAGGTCTTAACTAGGGCTTTAATATTGAACTCATTACGTGCCAATTTCTTAGCTAATTTCCGCTATACTGGCGTATAAGTGGTCCAGGATGACTACAGAATATATTAAAGGATATCGGCGACATTTGAGTCTAATTTTTGACTTATATGTGTCGAAACGGTGGACACAGCAAAATGGATTGGCTTTACATTGAAGTCCTAGGTAAAATCTTTATTTTGATACTCATATTGCCCACAAATGTTTTGGCGCCATCCGGCTCTACTTTTTGTATGTTATCCGCGGTCTCGACCTTTCTATTTTTTTGCATTTGTGGAGTTCTCCATCCACATAAAACTATCACTAATAACCCAAAAAACCGCCCTCAAGAGCAAAATTGTTAAAAAATTTAAGAAATTTTAATGTATGTTCCCCTTTTATACCCGACTTTACTTCACTTATACGTGATGAACTCATGCAAATATTATTCGATTTTTAAAAGCTAAATATACATTTCTAGAAAGCGTATTAAATAACGCAGCCTACTGTGTGACTGGATCAAAGTATAATGTCCGCTTTCGGGAAGAGTATAGGGCAAGAAATTGAAGATTCATGAGAAAAAAAGAAAATGATCAATTTGGGCCGCTATATTACCTTGCCTGGGTAGTGTACAAAAAACTGAGTACCCCATTCGCTTTATCGGTTAATTCTACGCATGAGTAGATATCAATTTTTTTTCTTGTGCATAATCCTTACATTTTTCATACATAAATCTAAACATACTTTGAAATTCTGGGAATTTGCGCGGTTTTCGGTGTAGCTCCATCCAGTTTTTGGAAGTCAACTTTTTTTCAGTTTACTTGTTCTAAAACATTATATATTCATATTTCGGTGCCGGAGGGAATATCTAAAAAAACTCATCTGATTTATATATGTATGTGTGTAGAACACCTTTTTGCTTCGGCCGGGTTTTAAAAAAATAACCCTCAGCCGGCAGAATTCCCTTTTTGGACCCATCAAACTACCAAAAAATTACCAACAAATATCTCCTGAACTATAAGCCTCCGGCAAGTTTTGATTCAAGTTTAAGATCTGTGAGAGGCCCTCTACACCCCTGAGAAAGTCATTTTTCTCGAACCGTGGTTCCTTAATGTAAAGCCGTCCCGTCGGTAGACAGATAGAAATCTGATTGTTTTTGGAAGCCATGCCTCGATGTCAGATCAATTGTGATACATTATTTACTTCCGCCCTACCTTAAACCAACGCTGCCCTACCTTAAATTTAAGTCTAGCTAATTTTGCATACAAAAAGATAGGTTACTTTTTTCCTACCTTATTATGCGCAAAATCGCACACTGAAAAATTCAACAGATACATAAGCTGTTTAAATTTAAACAATAAAAGTGTAAAGCCTACACAAACAAACTTTAAATCTAAACACCAATCGAGTAATAAATTGTAATTTCGCATATAAGCTAAACAAAATTACCAATTCACTATGTAATTTTACCCCATGCGCACGAGATTTGAAATTACAATTTCTGTATGCAATTTTAATCCAAAATGCGTGAAAAATCGAATGATACGCTCACTTTTGCTGAAAAGCGTAAAATTTCGTTTAGAACTGTAAATTACACACTTGTAGTGTAAATCTACGAAAAAAATGTAATTTTCCAAAAAAATTACATATATTTTGGTAGCATATTTACACGCAGTTTTTAGAGTGTACGGCTCTGTATAACCTTAAATTGCATTTGAACTTCGAATGTAATTATATTTGGAGGGAATTTTTATTTTATTTATTTTTATTAAGGGTATTCATTTAAGAGTATAAGTTTATAAAGTGTAAATTTCTATCAGTTTACACACACTGTTATATGAACGCACCTAATAATTTTTTTTCGTAAACTTGTCATCAGCTGTGCTATCGTCAAAACTATTTATTTAAAACTATATCTACATATATTAAAGACATATATTAAAATATGCCAAAAATAAGTGAGAAATCCAAATTAAAACGACTTTACAAGGAAATTTTTGTAAATGACTTACTGATGCTAGAGGTTTCTGTTGCGCAAGGTTGCTTTTTTCGAGTTTACAGCGTTTACACACTGAAATGTGCGCGTAAATTTCTCAACCATGCGTAAATGATTTTCCATACAAAATTTGACAGTTCGTTTACAAACTTTATAAATTTACAAGTTTACACACTTTACGAGGCATTTATAAGGTTAAATGAATACCCTTATTATAAAAACTGCGTTTATATTTTTTTTTTACATTTTTTTTACAAACCGCGAGCTTTCTACAAATATGTGGCTTGTGTGTTTGTGTGCATGACGTATCATATCAACAAGCTACGTAAGCTAAAAGATCATCTGATGGGAAATTTTTTATTAAAATTTTTTGCCTGCGCCGCTTTTTTCATTAATTGCCTATAATTTATTAAATATGAAATTAAATAATTAATTAAAAATAATTTATTAATTAAAAAATTGTTCTTAAAAATTTTCGCCTTCGGCGCGTTTTCCATTAATATAATACAATGGCGCTATTATAACTCTGACGAGTTTTATGGCCGAGCTTCTCTCCCAATTCGAGGTGTGCTCCTTTTGGTTTTCCTACTAATTTTCTATTAGTTGTCTATAATTTATTAAATATGAAAATTTTTATGTGAATTTAAATGTGCTATTGGGCATTTTTTAATGAAGAAAAATTGAAAAAATTTTTTGTTTTTTGGTAGAAGTTATGGATCCATTTCGGAGATCACCACATCCCCTCATCAGAATTCTTCAAGCGGCCTCAACCGAGAATCGAACTTAAGTCGTTCGATTGGTAGTCACATCTCTATCCCATTGAGCTACCACCGCCGTCAGCTTTGTTTCGCTTAAATTTCAATTTTCCCTCCATTACAATCCACATACCAACAACAGTAGCTTAATGACACTCTGCCTTTGCTACCTGTACACGCTTCAGAAAAATAACCCTTATCCGACAGAATTCTCTTTCTGGATTAATATCCAGGGTCCACAGTACTTTTGTGTGGAACACCATCCTGCTCAGCCGGGAGAATTATCTTTCTAGATTAATATATATGGACAGTACTTTTGTGTGGAACACCCTCCTGCCTTGGTGGCTTTCGGACGCACTTCAAAAAATAACCCTCAGCTGGCAGAATTCCCTTTCTGGATTAAACTATGGACCGGTCCACAGTACTTTTGTGTGGCACACTCATTTACGTTGGCGGCCTTCGAACGCGCTTCAATAAAATAACAGCTGCAGAATTCTCTTTGTGGATCAATATCTATGGAGCGGTCTGCGTCATTGCCCCAAATCCAGAAGAAATTTAAAACGACGATGAAACAGTGTAGGCAGAAATAATTGAAAAAATTAAAAATCATTCAACAGTACTTTGGTGTAAACACTTATCGAGTAATTCCCATTTGTTGAATTTAACTTTATACATCAAATTAAAGGTAATTTTCTGGGCTTCCTTATGAACTTATCTTAGCAGGTGGTTATTAACGTAATTAAAAAAAAACACATTTTGTAAAAAAAATGTAATCTTCCTTTTTTGCAAAAATTATAATTTTTTTTTGGGAAAATTTTCCAACAGTCTACCACGCGTTGGGGATTATAGAGCGGGTCCTCCTGATTCTAAATCCAAAAGTCCCGTCGACCGGAGATGTTTGTAAGTTGCAAAATTTACCAAACAAAACCTCAAAACTGCTTACGATTACCGAGGAAATACACTTATAAAAACACGCGTGTAGAACACCCTTTTGAATTTTTTTTTGTTGTTTTGAAGGGGTAGGAGGTGTCGTCAACTTGATACTGGAAAATATAATACGAACTGAAGAACTCCACCGTACAGGAAGCATCTTTTACCACAAGAGTGTGCAACTGCTGACGTAAAACATCATTGGTACTAAAACGCGCGCCGTATGTTCTGCCTTCTCCAAGCTGGATAAACAAGCTAGGAAAATGGCTTTGGCGGTCAACGGAGACAAGACGAAGTACTTCCTATCATCACAAAAAGAAACAGCACGCCTTGACGCCACTTCACTGTTGATAGCTACAAATTCGAAACTGTTAAGGACTTCGTCTATTTGGGAACCAGCATTAACACCAAAAATAATGTCAGCACTGAAATCGAACCAAGAATCACTTTTGCCAATAAATGCTACTTTGGACTAAGTAGGCAATTGAAAAGTAAGTCCTCTCTCTTACTTACTTACTTAATTGGCACGTAACCGTCTAGACGATTCTGGCCGAGTTCAATAAAGCGCGCCAGCTATTTCTGTTTCGCGCAGCATGGCGCCACTTGGGAATACCTAGTAAGTCAGCATCACTGTCCACCTGATCTTCCCAACGCAGTGGAGGCCTCCCTTTTCTTCTGCGTTCAGCGGGTTTCGATAAAAATACTTTCTTGGCTGGAGCACCTTCGTCCATTCTCACGACATGACCTGCCCAGCGCAGCCGCTGGATCTGGAGAGGACTTTACTTTTCAATTGCCTACTTAGTCCAAAGTAGCATTTATTGGCAAGAGTGATTCTTCGTTGGATTTTAGTGCTGACATTATTTTTGGTGTTAATGCTGGTTCCCAAATAGACGAAGTCCTTAACTGCTTCGAATTTTTAGCTATCAACAGTGACGTGGCTGCCAAGGCGTGCTGTTTCTTTGTGTGTTGACAGGAGTACTTCGTCTTGTCCTCGTTGACCGCCAAACCCATTTTCTTAGCCTCTTTATCCAGCTAGGAGAAGGCAGAACATACGGCGCGCGTGTTAGTGCCAATGATGTTTTACGTCAGCAGTTGCACACTCTTGTGGTAAAGGATGCTTCCTGTACGGTGGAGTTCTGCAGTTCTCTTTCGCTTATCTATTGACTAGAGGCTTTTTCGTTTTTACGTTTTCTACCGTTATATCCCAACAAAAACTAGTATATTTTTCTATTTTTTTGCTACCTGTGAACACACGTGCTTTGATTGCTAGGTATAACAAAAATAATAGAAAATGCCCCAAGGGGCTTTCAATTTCGGGGACAATTGGTTCGCCTCGCTGGCAGCCAGTCCCAAAGCAAAGGAAAAACGCATACTTACGACATCCAGCGATTTCCCAAATTTAATAACTCCTAATACTCCTCTCCCTAACCCCAAATACGTGGTGGTGTCAGCCATTAACGAAAAGAAGCCAATTTCTCATTACTCTACTTTCGCTGTCAATAGGTCACTGAAGATCATTAGCAAGGATATCGAAATTAAATCAGAATTGAGAGATGGCAGCTTACTCACCTTAGCTAAGGATAAAAAAAACCGCTGAAAAATTTACTACATGCAAGCAACTTCCAGGCAGTGTTGCCACACGTAGGGTTTTATCCCTACTTGTAAGTCTTTTTGGTTAAAAAATGTGCCTGTAGGGTAAAAGGTCCGCTTTTTCATGTAGGGTTTTGTTACATGGAAATGTAGGGTTTTTTTTACACGGAAAACATTCAAGGCGCAAAATGTGCCCTGAGTTGACTTACAAAATGTTTCCCAACATGCGCCCTGTGTTGACCAACAAAATTTTTGCCAACTCTGTACATCATTGGCATTACATATCGATTAAATGTGGTACACCTTATGTATGTATAAATGTATAAATATAATATAATAGAGATGTATACATTGTGTTGACAGCTTTTTAAATTGAACTGATTTATAAAAGCTGTGTGTAAATTTAAGTAAGTAATAATTTTGTCTTTATATTCAAGAATTAACTTTTTTTTACTTTTTTTTATAAATGAGCATGTGCTCTTACGATTTATTTCTCTTTTTATATACATTTTTGTGTAACATTGAATTAAAATTTAGATGAAGATATCTATACACATACGTATATGTATAAAAACCTCGTTAAAGTTTTGTAAAGCTAATAAAAGTATCTGAAACAAGTAAGGAAGCCTAAGTTCGAGTGGAATCGAACATTAGATACTCAGCTGTATGTTTTCATTGTTTGTTTGCGTTTGATGGAAACACGGCGTATTTTATATAAAGCGAATGCCGCATAAACAACATTTGTATCAGTCATCCAACTAAGCATATGAATATTATTCTTTGTGCAAAATTTCATTCCTTTATGACTTCTAGTTACAAAGATGTCACGTTACAAATTCCCAAAGGGTGTTCCAGAAATATCTTTGTTAAAAAGTAGGCGTGGTCATAAACCGATTTCAATAAATTGTTGCGTGTCTATTAACACAAGTTATAAAAGTATATAAACCAAGTTTCGTCATAATATCTCAATTATTTGTCGAGTTAAAGGCTAAGAAATCTCGTATATCCCTTTGTCCAAAAGGAGGCGGTGCCACGCCCATTTTCCAAAATTTGTCTATTTTATGTTTCCGGTCTATTGTGGAACTCATGTCACAAAATATAAATGAATTATCTTTGCATTTGACAAAGATATCGCTTAAAATGTTTTTATTGGGCCACTTTATAACACCCATATATAAAAGAGGGCGTGGCCGTCAAACCGATTTCTCTAAAATTTTGAACATGTATTACCACAAGTAATAAAAGTGTACACACCATGTTTCGTCATTATATATCAATTATTTGTCGAGTTATAGGCTAAGGAATCTCGTATATTCCTGCTTCTAAAAAGAGGCGGTGCCACGCCCATTTTCCAAAATTTTTGCGGTTTTTGTTTTATGTTCGTAGTAAGACTCCTGCCATAAAATTTTAATGATATATCTTTATATTTGACATAGATATCGCTTAAAATGTTTTTATTAGGCCACTTTATAACACACATATATAAAAGTGGGCGTGGCCGTCAACCGATTTTGGAAATTTTTCGTCCAAACATTTGCCTAATTAAGTATATCACGCGTACCAAATTTCATCGATATATCTTCAACGGTTTCTGAGTTATGACTCATAAAACTTTCAATGTTTGCCCCTTAATAAGTGGGCGTGGCACCGCCCATTTTCCAAAAGTTTTGTGTTTTTTGTTTTATGTCCATAGTTGGACTCATGCGACAAAATTTCAATGATAGATCTTTATATTTGACAGAGATATGGCTTAAAATGTTTTTATTAGGCTACTTTATAATACACATATTTAAAAGTGGGCGTGGCCGTCAACCGATTTTAACTATTTTTCGTCCAAACGTTTCCCTAAGTAAGTAAATCACGCGTACCAAATTTCATCGATATATCTTCAATGGTTTCTGAGTTATGACATATAAAACTTTCCAGGTTTGGCCCTTAATAAGTAGGCGTGGCACCGCCCATTTTCCAAAATTTCATCAAATTTCTTCCTAGGGGCCTGAGCTCAACACGTGGGTAAAATTTCATCGCTCCAGCTATATTAGTGACTGAGATACCAAATTTCCGATTTTTTCTATATAGGAAAAGTGGGCGTGGTCATGGTCCGATTTCGCCCATTTTCAATACCAACCGTCCCGTGCATTTCAAATTTCATTAAAATATCTTAATTTTTGCGCGAGTTAGAGTATTTACAGACGGACAGACGGACGGACGGACGGACATGGCTCAATCGATTTCTCTTTTCACCCTGATCATTTTGATATATATAAGTCTATATCTATCTCGATTATTTCATTCTGTTACAATCCACCGTTATGTGATTAAAACTATAATACTCTGTGTACTAGTACAGCTGAGTATAAAAATACCTATTTTTGATTATTTATGTATATGCATTGTCCTATTAAAAAATTTCAATAAATTATAGGCGGGTTTCAATATTTCCGCAAGGAAAAAATGTAGGGATTTTTGTTGGTACTTTTTTTTTAGCGCGTAGGGTAATCTTGGGAGTTTTACCTCATTTGTAGGGATTTTGGAGGAAAAAAATGTGGCATCACTGCTTCCAGGAATATGTGAAATAAGCTGTAAACTCAACGTAAATTTAAACTCGGTAAAAGGTACTGTATTTGCACCAAAGAACGTAAATTATATAAGAAGGGAATGTTCGTTATTTTGGACGAGTTCGATAAAATCGGCTTTGAAATTTCAATCCAGTATGCGCGAGTTGCCTCACACTATTTTTCGCGTCGCGAATTCACTTGACTTTTTTATTTTGGTTTTTCGACGCGAATAAGTATCTAATAAGAACGAATAAGAATAGGAAATAGAAATCTCTGACTTATGCATGCATACATTTGGCATACATACAGTGGTGGCCTGATAATTAGAAACGATTCACACAGGTATCAAAATCAATGTATAAATTTTGTCTAAGAGCATTATTGGGAATTACTGCCATCCTTTATGATAGACCAGGCAATGGACATTGTTGTCGTATAACCACGTTTTCCATTGAGGTAATCTTTTCTCTAAAAAAACTCTTTATATCCCGACCCATAAGTTTTCGGCTGGCCACATAATTAGAAACGCCAACATTCTCTTGGAATATTTCGCTGTTTTTTTGTTTTGTTCTCGAAATATTGTATCCTTTCAGTATTCAACAGATATATTGTGAAGAATTAATACATTAAAGCAATTTAAATGGCCAAAGACCAGTCCCCCATTAAAAAAACTGAAAGGTTAAAAGTTTAGCACCATCTTATGGATAAAATGTCGATACTGGTAGTAGCATAGGGGTTTGGATGCTTCTATAAAACGTTAATTGGAGCAGTTAACATGTACCGTAATAATAACCTACCTGCAATTTAATCCAAGAAGTGAAGAGCAAAAAATATCACTATCGTGGTAGAAAAAAAAATAAGTAAAGGAGGCAATTTTCGTTTTTCGTTCAAATTAGGGCCGAAATTATATGGTTTATGAGCTTTGAAATCTTGGCAAGAATCAGGAGAAGGTGCCCGTAAGAATCTACACACCGTTGGTACATCGGACAAAAAAACTCAGATGAGTCAAAAATATAGTACTACGGAACAATAGCATTGCCCATCGGAATGGTTGAAAAAGACCACTATTATAAAAAAAAATGTTCTATACCAAAGAAACTCAGCTTAATTTGTTACAATTTTACGGTGAAGTGTACTTCGGGCGATTTCCAAGCAAAATTTTATATCCCAGATGTCCTTCGAGAATTGTGAAATACAGAAGTGGTTCGATTGTGGTGTAGGGAGTGTTTTTTGGTCTGTCACATGTCCAGTCATCGCTGTAATGGTGATAATGGATCAAAACCATTACAGTAGCAATTTAATAAACCCTATCGAGCCACATTCCTTTCAGAATATGCCAACTCATTACGTTTTTCGTTATGATACCAAACGGAAACCCTCCTCAAGATAAGTAAAAATTGGGTTATCGGTCCGAAATTTTGTATTTTTGGGTTGTTTTTCGCAAGAGCCTTTCTCGTGCCAATTTAAAGTCTGTTGGCAAATATCACAAGAGATCTCGAGCTCAAAAATCCCTGCATTAGTGATGAACTCTTCAGGTTGATTCAACAGTTTGGCAAACCATATCAGTATGACCATGCTAAACACTAATGGAGGTTATTTGAGGAATATTGTCCAAAGATTCTAAGAATGTCTGATGACACTCAAAAAATTGAAGATTTTGCTAAAATTTCTCCAAAATGCTCGGCGTTTCTAATTATGTGACCAAACGGAATATAGTGAACTTTGGGTTAAGTCCATTCTTTTTAAAGATTTGCGAATACATGAAACTTTGTGTATGCTAAATTCAATAACTAATAATTACTTAACAGCATCCAATCAAGAGTTTTATTATTTTCACTCCAGTTTTTGAAAGAAAAGACCAAATATGTGAGCTGTTAAGTCGTTTCTAATTATCAGGCCACCACTGTATATATGTATGTACATATGTATGTATGTATGGACATGCAAATATGTGTACATATGTACATACTATATACGTATGCAAAATTAATTCGGCGCTTCTTTTTATTTTTGATGTGCGCCTGGTGCATCAAAATTATGAATCAAGGTTTGTTTGGAACTTCTTCCCTCAAACACTACGCCTTCCCTACCTCTTCGTCGTCAAGAAGCCTAACTTCAAATAAGTTTAATAAGTTTCAGGATTTTAGATTCACCTCCATAAAATATGCGATTAATCCCGAAAGGGCTTGTCCCGGTATAAATGTAGGCAAATTTTTTCAAAAGTAAAACTTATTACATTATATTATATTATATTATATTATATTATATTATATTATATTATATTATATTATATTATATTATATTATATTATATTATATTATATTATATTATATTATATTATATTATATTATATTATATTATATTATATTATATTATATTATATTATATTATATTATATTATATTATATTTAGTGGATTCACAACCTGTCATATTGCGTCATATCGTCATAAGTCATAATATTTTGTTGTTGCATTCTATGCTATATGTGTACTAAATAAATACAACTTTGCACGATATGTTTTTGGGTCGTCGTATTTGATCATCTGTTTTTGTTTACTTCTTCACAGGGCTTCGGAAAAGTCTTTTATAACTATTTCCGTACAATGCTTTAATATGACATATGACTTTATGACACTTTGTGAATCACCTAATTATATTATATTATATTATATTATATTATATTATATTATATTATATTATATTATATTATATTATATTATATTATATTATATTATATTATATTATATTATATTATATTATATTATATTATATTATATTATATTATATTATATTATATTATATTATATTATATTATATTATATTATATTATATTATATTATATTATATTATATTATATTATATTATATTATATTATATTATATTATGTTATATTATATTATATTATATTATATTATATTATATTATATTATATTATATTATATTATATTATATTATATTATATTATTTAAAACTTATTGTATAATCTTTATTTAAATCTTCATGACTGATTTATAAAAATATTAGGAGAAAATACTTAATATTAATTTAAAAGATTTCACTCCAAGATGGAAACGAAACGAATAAACTTTGTTCTAATATACATATACATATAACAATTAACCATTTTTAGAAATTTTCATAACAAAAAACAGCCTTATAGCTTTGAATGAAGGAGATTACATTTGCAACCTTCGGGATGTAAGCGATTGATCCCGAACACGTCCCGAATTAATCGCATTTCTTACATACAAAATGTTAAATTCGAGTCTTTTTCAAGATGATAAGTAGATTATATGGTGTCCGAAGAGCTTTGTTGTCAGATTTCTGACAAAATGTAGGGTTCTTACCGAGGGGAGGTTTACGGCATTCGTTTATGAATGAACGTGGTTTTTTACAACTTTATTCATGAATGAATTATAATAATAAATAAATAAATAAAGCTCTGTTGCAACATTTCTTCTTTCCATCATAAAATTCGACAAATTTTAATAATTGCCATCAAAAATATTTTGAAAGAAAGAATTTTTGATTTCATACGGATCCACACAGGCTAAGAAAATACGAATTATTCCCGTCCAACTATTAGGCAAACAGGAATTAGTAGCAAGCAGCAGCTGCCATGTCACGTCTTTGCCAGTTGGATATAGAAACTTACGTACATGCATACATAAATAATCATAGGCATAACTGGTTTGCCAAAGAAGTAAGATCGTCATTAGAACCAAAAATGCAAAGCATTTACGAATATACCCAACAGCGAAAATGTAGATTATAGAATAGATGATGTTTGCATATATGTACATATACAAACCTCACAAACAAAACCAAACTCAAACAAGTAAGGAAGCCTAAGTTCGAGTGGAATCGAACATTAAATACTCAGCTGTATGCTTTCATTGTTTGTTTGCGTTTGATGGAAACACGGTGTAGGTACTTTATATAAAGCGAGTGCTGCATAAAGTGGGCGTAGCCACGCCCATTTTCAAAATTTTTATCAGTCATCCAAATAAGCATATGAATATTATACTTTGTGTAAAATTTCATTCCTTTATGACTTCTAGTTACAAAGATGTCACGTTACAAATTCCTAAAGGGTGTTCCAGAAATATCTTTGTTAAAAAGTAGGCGTGGTCATAAACCGATTTCAATAAATTTTTGTGTGTCTATTAACACAAGTTATAAAAGTGTATAAACCAAGTTTCTTCATAATATCTCAATTATTTGTCGAGTTATAGGCTAAGAAATCTCGTATATTCCTGCTTCTAAAAGTAGGCGGTGCCACGCCCATTTTCCAAAATTTTTGTGTTTTTTGTTTTATGTCCATAGCTGGACTCCTGTCATAAAATTTCAATGATAAATCTTTATATTTGACAGAGATATCGCTTAAAATGTTTTCATTAGGCCCCTTTATAGTTCCCATATATAAAAGTGGGCGTGGTCGTCAACCGATTTCGCTAAAATTTTGAACATGTATTACTACAAGTAATAAAAGTGTACACACCAAGTTTCGTCATTATATATAAATTATTTGTCGAGTTATGGGCTAAGAAATCTCGTATATTCCTGTTTCTAAAAAGAGGCGGTGCCA
Source organism: Urophora cardui (assembly GCA_960531455.1). Classification (NCBI taxonomy): domain Eukaryota; kingdom Metazoa; phylum Arthropoda; class Insecta; order Diptera; family Tephritidae; genus Urophora; species Urophora cardui. The sequence goes on along the minus strand of OY482671.1, from coordinate 68,852,670 downwards.
CGCCCATTTTCCAAAATTTTTGTGTTTTTTGTTTTATGTCCATAGTTGGACTCCTGCCATAAAATTTCAATGATATATCTTTATATTTGACAGAGATATGGCTTAAAATGTTTTTATTAGGCCACTTTATAATACCCATATATAAAAGTGGGCGTGGTCGTCAACCGATTTTGGCAATTTTTCGTCCAAACATTTGTCTAAGTAAGTATATCACGCCTACCAAATTTCATCGATATACCTTCAACGGTTTCTGAGTTATGACTCATAAAACTTGAAATGTTTGCCCCTTAATAAGTGGGCGTGGCACCGCCCATTTTCCAAAATTTCACCATATTTCTTCATAAGGGCCTGAGCTCAATACGTGGGTAAAATTTTATCACTCCAGCTCTATTAGTGACTGAGATACAAAATTTCCGATTTTTACTATATAGGGGAGGTGGGCGTGGTCATGGTCCGATTTCGCCCATTTTCAATACCATCCGTTCCTGCCTTGATACCAACTTACATTTCAAATTTCATCAAAATATCTCAATTTTTGCGCGAGTTATCGTGCTCACAGACGGACAGACGGACAGACGGACAGACGGACAGACGGACAGACGGACGGACATGGCTCAATCGATTTCTCTTTTCACCCTGATCATTTTGATATATATAAGTCTATATCTATCTCGATTATTTCATTCTGTTACAATCCACCGTTAGGAAATCAAAACTATAATACTCTGTGTACTAGTACAGCTGAGTATAAAAATAACAAAATTAATATTTGTGAACTCTATACACTTCTTTATGCACATTGTAAATCAGTTTGCATTGTGTACAAATTGTGGTATTGGTCGTTCAAATGGTGTAATGTTTTAGGCATCTTGGCATTGGGTATATGTCACTAGAACAGAACAGCGAAGAAGCAGATATGTGTGGTGATACAAAAACAAAAGCAGGCAATCGAAGCCCATGTTATTTGTCAACATCGCGAAAAAAAAACCGCTGACACCAACACAATGAAAATTGTCTGTATACATATGTGGCCTACGTAAGATTGTGCGCGTAGCTCTATCGCATTTTCTTATTTGTGCAGCCAGAATGCCCTGTGCGCATAATCAGCATTTGGAAAGACACAAAATAAAAATGGAAATCATAATTACTTGATATATTGCGAAATTTAAACACCATAAATTCTGATTTCGATAACATCCATTGTTAGAATGTTCAAAAAATGTATATGATCAATAAATTTGCATATTGTCATAAACAATATATGTATAACAACACGTAATGTATAGAGATAAACATGTTATTATTAATTATATATATATATATTGTAGAACCACTTAAAACATATATTTAGTTCTTATTTAAATAATACTTAATATAAATAATAAGCTAAATATCTTGATTTTGAACATATCGCCCGTTTTATGCAATAGGGATTTAACTCAAAAAAAATTTTTTTTGGGAAAACGCAAATAAACTTTTATAATCTATTATATAAAAATAAGTCGCATTTTCCTCCCTGATGATTTAACTCCAGAACGGCTGGACTGAATTAAATTAAAATTTGCATGTAGTTTTCGATTGAGCCCGACATGGTTTATCGCCAAAAAAAAGTATAAGAATCCGGGAAGGTTTTGGAGATATCCCACAAAATGTGGACCAGGGTAACCCTATAACGGGTTTGTACGATATGGGTATCAAATGAAAGGTGTTGACGAGTGCTTGAACAAGGTGTAGTTATTGGTCCCATATAAGACCCCGTATTCGAGGTATTTCCTGAAATATGAACCAGGTGTGACCGCAAAAGGGTTTTCTACAAAATGGGTATCAAATAAAAGGTGTTGGTGAGTATTTAAAAAAGAGGTGATTTTCAAGACCCTATGCGACCCATTTTCCGAGATATCGACCAAAATGTGGACCAGGGCTGACCCTAGAAAGTCTGGAGGGATAGAATAGGCATAGGGATAGGGCTAGAGATATGGATAGGGATAGGGATAGGTATATGGATAGGGATAGGGATAGGGATAGGGATAGGTATATGGATAGGGATAGGGATAGGAATAGGGATAGGGATAGGGATAAGGATAGGGATAGGGATAGGGATAGGGATAGGGATAGGTATATGGATAGGGATTAGCGATTCGGGATTAGGGATTCGGGATTAGGGATTATAGATCAGGGATTAGGGATTAGGGTTAGGGATTAGGGACTAGGGATACGGATAGGGATAGGGATAGGGATAGGAATAGGGTTAGCGATAGGAATAGGAATAGGGTTAGCGATAGGAATAGGAATAGGGATAGGGATAGGTATAAGGATAGGGATAGGTATATGGATAGGGATTAGGTATTAGGGATTAGAGATAGGGATAGGGATAGGAATAGGGATAGGGTTAGCGATAGGAATAGGAATAGGGATAGGGATAGGCATAAGGATAGGTATAAGGATAGGGATAGGGATACGGCAACACGGTAATCTAGGACTTTTCCTTTAGGCTTTATAGGAATAAATTTTAGGCAGAACAACGTCTGGCGGGTCAGCTAGTTTCAAATAGTTTCCTTCTACGGCTAACTAAAAAATCACTTATTTCCGCCATTTTTATCTTTTTGAGTATTTTATAAGACTAGACTCAAAGGCACGACCCGGTTATTGAAATATATGGCAAAATCCCAGAAATCGAAAATTTCGAGTTAAATCTTCTTCAAAGTTCGCATTGGGTAGGAAAGTAAATGACAAAGACAAAATTGAAACAAAAATGGCGTTAACTTTATTTCGCCACGAAATTACGGATGAAAGAATCAAAACAGAAATTCAACCTGGATTGAAATTTCAGCCAATCTCGTAATTTACTCGCTACATTTTTCGTGAGCGGATTCTCCCTTCTTATACAATTTACGTTCTTTGTTTGCACCCTATCTCAATTCTCTTCCTGATGAAGAAATCGCCCAAGAGCTAGCATCTGAGGGCGTCATTAGCGTCTACACATTCACAAAGAAAATAGAAGACAAAATCGTTCCAAGTGGGCTTATCGTACTCACTTTTGATCTTTTCCGACTGCCCGAAACTATTAATATTGCATGGCGTAAAGAATCTGTAAGAGAATACTTCCCTAATCCAATGCGCTGCAGGATCTGCCAACGCCTGGGACATACAATCAAACACTGTAGAAATGACCCCATATGTCAAAACTGCAGCCCCCTCCTCACCCTGATGCAGGATGCACAAGAACTAAGTGTGCAAACTGTCAAGAAGAACACGCTTCTAATTCGAACAAATGCCCAAAATTCCAGCAACAAAAAGAAATCCTTAAGATTAAAACCCAACGCAAGTGCTTCGCCAAGGAAGCAAGAGAAATATACATATCCCGTCTACCTAAAACCTCATTGCCCTCATCCTTCGCCAGTGTTACAGCTGCCAAAACTAATACCCAACCATCTAATACTAACCCAACCAAAAATCCATCATCTACCACATCTGTACAGAAACCTGGATCCTTTGACACCACATCCGAAAACATAATAACCAAATCTACCTCCAATGTACCCATCAATAATAATACCGTAAGAGAAATCGCATCCACATCCACAGCAATCACCGCAAATTTCACATCCCCTAATTTAAATAAGTTTTACAACAACTTGAGTACAAATACGTCCCCAATTACCGAACTAACACAGCAACTCATTCAAAATCAAGATTACTATAAAACCCCCTCACCAACCGTTTCTGATTTTGACATGGCAACAGGAGAAGACACAGCTATGTATAAACCATCAGCATTTAATGATGATTAATCTACTCCAATGGAACATAAATGGATTACTCAATAATTTCAACGAACTTAAACTTTTAATAAAAGATTATTCACCCACCTAATTTTCTAATTGTAGGAGATCTAAATGCCTGGAGTCCTCTATGGGGCTCAACAACCACAGACCAAAGAGGCAGAGTAATAGAAGATTTCATCCTTTCAAACAACCTGATGGTCTTGAACGACTTAGCCCCTACTCACTTCTCAACCCATAAAACCTTTACTCACGTAGATATATGTATATGCTCCACTAGTATAGGGCTTAAGCTCACCTGCTCTACTCTATCCCAGCTACATGGCAGCGATCATTTCCCCCTACTCACTAAAATAGCCACAGTCTCCTCAAATCGGGGATCCCCCAAACCAAAATTTCTAACAGATGTAGCAAACTGGCCAAAATGTCAACACATTGTTAACCAATTAAGCTCCAAACGTACCCAGACTGATAATATCAACATAGAAGCAAAAAATATTAGCATTTCGATTCGAACAGCTGCCCAAACAGCAATTCCACAAACCCACCATAAACCCCACAAAAGAATGGTTTCTTTCTGGTCCGCTTACTTAAAAACACTAAGAGACAATAAACAAAATTTATGGCATTCTTACAAGAAACATAGATCGCTTGATAATCTGTTCGCATACAAAAAATCTAATGCCTACTTTAAAAATAAGCTTAAAGAAGCCAAGAGGAAAAGCATAGAGAAACTAACTGAGTCAATAAATCCCGATTCCGACCCAAAAAAAGTCTGGATAAATATTAAGAGGTTGGCGGGAACATACATACCCCATTCAATACACTGTTTAGAATCTGATGCGGGTCCCATCTGCACCTCAACAGACATTGCAAACCATTTCGGTCAGACCTGGTCTAACTATTCCAAGGACTCTAATTTTCACGAATCATTTAGAGGAAAAAAAACTTTTCTTCAGCAGAGAATACCCTAATACACATATCACCGGCAGCAACTGACATTGAATGCCCCATTACATATTTCGAATTTGAATCAACACTCTGTAAAATGTCGGGTAAAACTCCTGGCAGGGACCGTATCTCATACCCGATGATTAAAAACCTCCCCACTGCAGTAAAAAATCGAATAGTAGAACTATTTAACCAAATATTTTTACAAGGTAAACTACCAAATGTGTGGAAAAGCGCAATTGTACTCCCTATCCCCAAACCCCAGCAATGTAGCTCTAGTGTATCAGGCTATAGACCAATATCGCTTCTTCCTTGCCTAAGTAAAATAATAGAAAAAATAATTGCCAAGCGTATTATGTGGTACGCATCCTCAAACGGTCTCATAAGCCCAAAACAAGTAGCCTTCAAGGCAGGCCAAGGTACAATGGACGATATGCTCCTTTTTGAACATTTCTCCACAACAGCTCTAGCCACAAAAAACCATGTTACTGCACTTAGCCTTGATTTTGAAAAGGCATATGACAGGATTGGGGCCCATGTGGTACTGCAACAACTAATTAGATGGCAAGTTGGACCAAGAATCTTTAATTTTGTAAAATCTTTTCTAACAAACCGCTCGTTTTCAGTAAAAGTAAATAATAAATTTTCGAAAAGTTACAATCTTAATAATGGCATACCACAAGGTTCGCCCCTCTCCGTGGTGCTTTTCATTATTGCTTTTGATGAAATTAACAATATAATTGGTAGCTTTGATAGAATATCTCACGTAGTATACGCAGACGAAGTTTTACTGTTTTCCAAATGTAAAGATTTGATGGTGCTTCAGAGCGATTTTTTACAAATACTAACCAAGATTACAGATTGGTCAAATATTTCGGGAGCCAAACTTTCGTATAACAAATGTAAAATCCTCCACATTTGTAATAAAAAACTCTGCCCACCATTAAATCTAGCCTACAACAATGTTAACATTCCAAACTGTGATAGCTTAAGAGTACTAGGTATCTTATTTGACAAAAAACTAACATTTAAGCAGCACTGTCGACATTTAAGAACTAGCCTAGATATAAGACAACATCATCAAGTATCTGTCATCTAAACACTGCCTGGTCCACCCAGATTCACCACTAATCAACGCAACAAGAGCTCTGATGCTGTCAAAAATAGATTACGGATTGGTCATGTACGGGTCTTGCTCCCGCAGCAACCTTGCACTTGTTCTGCGACCTTACCACATGGCGGCCAGACGATGTATCCGGGCGTTTCCAACATCTCCAATAAAATGCATTCTGAGTGAAACAGGACTTCCTTCCCTAATGGAGAGATTCCAATACAACATGCTGAAACTAATACCGAGGCTAACACAATCGAATAACGTAATACTTCAAGAAGCAATTAAAACCACATTGAAAAGAAAGAGATCATTGAGCCGTCAATCAACAATAATGAGATGTATAAAAACTGCAGCCGACTTTGATATCGATTTTAGTCCGGCCAAATCTTGCATCAGCCGTCCGCCTCCATGGTTTGATTTCAAACGTCTCATGATACTCAACTTGACATCCTACAATAAGAGCACTACGCCAAAAGAAGTTTACATGAAAAATTTTGCCCAAATAGAAGCAGACCTTAAAAAACAAAATTACAGATTCATTTATACTGATGGCTCTAAATATAATAATGTCATTGCATTCGCAGCAATTGAAGCAAACGGTAAGACTATCACGGTTGGCAACCTACCACAATTCTCTTCAGTATTCACGGCAGAAGCTAATGCAATACTTTCTGCAATACAATTTGCTGTCAAGGCAAAAAAGAAATAGTCCTAGCCATCACTAACACGAACAAACACAACAACCTTCCTGTAACACTCATCCCCAACGAATTGTACAAAGGACGAGAGCATACAAAAATTATGTGGATCCCCAGCCATGTCGGCATTCACGGCAATGAGGAAGCGGATATCAAAGCAAAGGAAGCAACAAATCAGCCTCTATTCACAACAAATTTGGTTCCAAACAAAGACTTTCACAACCTAGCTAATCGCAATCTAGCCTCGTCGAGGTACAACAGCCTGAAAGACTACAACCACCTTTACTGCAACTATAATCCGAGTGGTATTAAACCCAATTTCCCTATCAGCATTAAATGCAACAACATAAAAAGGTTTATCAGAATGCGCATTGGGCATACAACTTCTACACACACTCATCTACTACAAGGTTTGCCGCGGCCACAGTGCCCGTACTGTTCCACCTCCGCACTCCGTCACTCATCTGCTAAACGATTGCAATACTTTCACTTCAGAAAGACGCCACATATTTGGAAACATAGTACCAACAAATCTATTAAAGAACACCGACGTGGAAGGTATCGAAAAAATAAATAATTTTCTCTATCTAGCAGACTTGAGGTGAAGTTAATCTAGGGTTAGCTTTAGTCTAGGCATAAGCTAGTTAGAATTATATCACCTAAACATATGCATAAATAAAATGTAATATATATATATAAGCGAGCCGAAGGTGTTGACACTAGTGCTCCTAATAAAGTAATGCAGGGAGCAATTCACTGCTTTTCTCATAATAAAAAAAAATAAAAAACAATTACAATAAAAAGAAAAAAACAAAAACAACAACAAAAAACCAAAAATATCTGTTCTACATATACATACGTATGTATATTCCACGGCAAACTTTTGAAAACATTAGTTTTTTCCTTCACTTTTTTAAACTGACTTGCTGAGCTCTGCAGCTCGAGGTAAGCTCGATTTCTAGATAAGTCCAACTTATTTTAAAGTTTGCCGTTTTTCGCTTTAAATTCCTATAATTGGAAGTTGGCCAAAGCAAAGCTTGGCCGGGTACAGCTAGTATTTTATACCAACACATGTTCACCTCTGCAGCAGTTATAGCGTCGTTTTTTTCCGGGCTGAATGTTAAATATTTTAAAAATCTATCGCACAATGAGATAGACCTAACTTCTTTAGTAAAATCTAGCAATTGCAATAATATACACGCAAAATCCACATTTTATGCATTAGGCCCATTGTCTTCAGCCCACTAAAAGTTGCTATCTCAACCGCAAATATTTGAAAATGTATAGACAATGTGTGAAATTTAAAGCTTTACATATTTTTTATAGTTTTTTGCACTTTCAGTGCAAAGCATATTTTCCTCCCTACACCGTTTAGTATTAAAAAGCAATTTTAATAATTTTTTACATGTAATTCTTAAATTTTGTAATTTAAGATTACAGAAAATAAGGATTTCTGTAATCTTAATCGTCAAAACTTGCAATTACGATTACTGTAATCGTAATCGTCGTTACAAAAATAAGGATTACTGTAATCGTAATCGTAAAAAACTTGAAATTACAATTGCTGTAATCGTAATCGTCGTAACAAAAATAAGAATTACTGTAATCGTAAAAAACTTGAAATTACAATTACTGTAATCGCCCAGCTCTGAAATTCAGAAATTCCTCACAGTACTCAAGATCTTTTCTGCATTTCAATTGTATTTTTTTGAATTTCAAATGTAATTTTATGAATTTCGAAAGCAAACCATTTATATGTAAAATTCACCAGTATTTATTTGAAAGTATTCACTGATGCCTCCTCAGTCAGGTTAATTTTATCAGTGATTTATAAAGGATTAATTACGGTTTTTACTGCGGGGAGTTTAAATTTGTGTATTCGTATGGGTTTAATATGCAAGCAAAAAATTAAAACGACTTTTGTTAATAACTTTATTGCAATAAAAAAAAATTAAGCTCCGCCTTGAGATTCGTGGTCCGGAGATCGAAACGTGGCCTGAAACCCCGCTTGTAAAAAATGAACCCATTTTCGCCGTGGCAAGCTAAGCTAGATAATTACCCAAAATTAACATCCACAGAACATTTCCTGAAAGTTTCATTGAAAAAATCTTAGCGGTTTGAAAATAAATACGGCGTGTGTATTATATCGAAGCGGAACCAAATTTAATATCTATGGACCCATTCAACTTTAAAAACAAATATCTCGTAAACTATATAAACCTCCGGTAAGTTTGATTTCAGTTTTGAGATCCTTGAGAGTCTGAAAGTTATTTTTCTCGGGGCGTGCTTCCTTAATGGAAAGCCGACCTGTTTAATAAATTGTTTTTTTTTTTTATTTCTTTGATTTGTTGATGTTGCTACTTACATATGTATGTATAAATATCTACATACATATGTATGCTCATTCTTATTTTTTGTGTTTTTCAGAAAAAATGAGCAGTTCCGAAGAGGTATCCTGGGTTACGTGGTTTTGTGGACTGCGCGGCAATGAATTCTTTTGTGAGGTAAATGTTCCGTATTTGGTTGTTATAAAATTTGATTCCTTCCTATTATCTAATCCATAGTTTTCATTTAAACGACGGTACGGTAGAAATTGGAATTAAATCCCTACAATTTTATTTTATTTTCGTACACAAAATTAGTTTCATTCTTTTTTCTCCTTTTAAGGTTGATGAAGATTATATTCAAGATAAATTTAACTTGACGGGATTAAACGAACAAGTACCAAACTATAGAAATGCTCTCGATATGATTCTTGACCTCGAACCAGGCATGTTGAAACTGTCTATTGTGCGATATGAAATTTACTAATACCTTTATTAATACCTATACTTATGTTATAGAAGATGATTTGGAGGAAAACCCTTTGCAATCGGATATGACAGAGCAAGCAGCTGAGATGTTGTACGGCCTGATACATGCTCGTTATATTCTAACAAATCGCGGGATTGCTCAAATGATCGAAAAGTACCAAACTGGTGATTTTGGACACTGCCCACGTGTATATTGCGAAAGCCAACCCATGTTACCTTTAGGTTTGTCAAATTACAAAATGTTTCATTTAAAAATTGAGAATAATATGTTTGAGTCAGTATTTGGAGAAAATTCTTGTGTAGTGAACCGCGCTCCGAGAAAAATTACTTTTTCTTGGGAGTAAAAGGGATTTCACAGATCACAAAGAAAAATTGCACTGCCCGGACGCTTATAGTTAATTTATTTATCTACTAAATATATATATATATCTGTGCCCGCAAATTAAAGTAGCCTAACTCGCGAAATTGAGTTATTGTTATAGTGTTAATCTTTGGAGGAAAACCCATCGATCTGTCTTATCCCCATTTAATTGAAAAATCGTTTTATTAAAATATCCTAATTAGAGTTATGTGGGTACTTCATGGACATATTTAGTTGCGTTTTCAGTTTATTAAAAAAAAAAAACTTAACTTCAGTTAGGAATTAATTTTTTTTTTGTCAATTTTGTTTTCATAGCCTAAGTGGAAATGGGTTATTTTAAGTGATTTTTTTGTTAGAACACTTTTCTCATTTGATGCGTTATTATCTTCAGTTAAGTTTTTTTGTTGGAAGCAAGTGTATATGATAAACTGAGATAAGAGATTTTTCAAGGATATATATTATAGAAATTCAATTAATTATTACACTGTACAGCAGCCGGCTGGGTATTGGGTCAAACCAATTTTTTCGAAGAGATTGAGACATAAGAAAAAAATATGTATACGCCATTTTTCGAAGTTAGCCTAAAAAATTTAGTAATGGGCTTTCGAATTTCGAAATTCGACCCTCCCTGATTTGATTGCAATGTTTAAAAAATTGAAAAATAAAAAATGTGGGTGTGATCCGCCTTATTTTCGAACTCGACTGGTATACATTTCTTTTTTTGAAAGCTTATGTAGCAAATGTTATAAGGGGTCAAAAGTCAGATCTTCGAAAAAATTAAAAAATTAAAAAAAAATTCGAATATATCCATTTTATTCCAGCCGATTTTGAAAATCTTCATAGCATTGTAAAGGTGATTGAATTCCCTTTCTTTTGATATGCTCGCCTTTATCCTCTTTTAAATAAAAATTTTATGAAAAAACACTTTAAAGGAAAAAAATTCCCGAAAAAAATGTTTTAAGTAGTATATTTCGAACATTTTGCCAGCGATTTCGAAAACCTTAACGCTGTTATATAGGTGCTTGAATTCCCTTGCCTTTGTTATGTACAGCTTTATGGTCGATGAATGAAAATTTTATAAAAATAACACTTAAAAAAATACCAAAAAAAACTAAAATATTTAAACACATACTTTTATCTACTGTGCTCACCAACAATTGCAATTGATGCCGGTCAAGTGTGCTGTAATTTTAAAGTGTGTAAATGCGGACAAGGATATTTAGTATTAAATCAATCGCATCCGATTTTGCTACGAGTTAATATTAGCAGCTTTTTAATTAAAAAAAGTGGCGAATGAAGTATGTCAAGCAATTCTACAATCGAATTTTTGTTTTTTTTTTGTGCCAAATTTAATATAAAAACATATAGAGTCATGTAAAGGTGATTGAATTCCCTTTCTTTTGATATGCTCACCTTTATCCACTTTTAAATAAAAATTTTATGAAAAAACACTATAAAGGAAAAAATGCCCGCAAAAATGTTTTAAGTAGTATATTTCGAACATCTTGCCAGCGATTTCGAAAACCTTCACGCTGTTATATAGGTGCTTGAATTCCCTTGCCTTTGATATGTACAGCTTTATGGTCGATGAATGAAAATTTTATAAAAATAACACTTAAAAAAATACCAAAAAAAAAAAAAATACCAAAAAAAAAACTAAAATATTTAAACACATACTTTTATCTACTGTGCTCACCAACAATTGCAATTGATGCCGGTCAAGTGTGCTGTAATTTTAAAGTGTGTAAATGCGGACAAGGATATTTAGTATTAAATCAATCGCATCCGATTTTACTACGAGTTAATATTAGCAGCTTTTTAATTAAAAAAAAGTTTTGATCAGCCGATTATCAAAGGTGAGTCTTGGGTTCCCAACAAGATATGGCTAGCGTAGAACTAAACTGGTCTATCTAACATTTTTTCAGAAATCGAGTTATGCACATTTTTGAACTTGAAAACCATAAATTTATTCGTGCAAAATTAGGTCTTATTTCTTCACCAAAGTGTCCAAACAATAAAAATGTCACTTTAGAATTCAATTTTGTCATTTCAAGAAATTCTAAAGTGGTCCAACTAGCATAGACTACCATAGACCAGTATGATCTTCCACCAGATGAGTGGAAATTTATGTCATTTGACGAACGACGGCCAATGTTCAGGGACTACCAGATTATAGTAGACGACAGTGCAAAAGTTTCCCAAATGCGAAAGGCAAAATTTGTCAAGTGTTAATCTGTGATGCAGTTTAATGATGAATATTGTGAAACATAAATCCGTCAATGTAAAGAAATCTAGCGTGAACCTACATGATTTCATAGAGTTCTTGCAGAATTTTACACCAGATCAGGGCAGCTACATACGCGTTTTGAAATTCAAAAAAATGCAGGACATAAAAAAAATGTTGAAATTTGTACCACCGATTCATCACACCTTTTACCTGTCTCTCCACATGTAAACCGCAGAGATGAAACAGAAAACAATCCAGAAGATTTTCTACCAGCCCGCCGTGGAGAAAACTAGATTACTGTTACTTTTCATGCAGAGGTGATCATTTACGAACATGTGTATGTTATTTTTGTAATTAAAGTACTTCCTTTCACATATTTTTTACTTTATTCATATAATTTTCAATTTGTAGTTAAAACTTCCTTAAAAATTGAAAATTCTAAAGTGGTCTATGTAACAAGTTTTCTTGTTACATATAAATATTATATAAAAAACGTTTCTATAATATTTTTTTTAATGCAGAATGTTAAGTTAACTATTAAGCTAACATAATAATTTACAATATTCACTTAACATACATCAACAATCGCACATCGCATTAAAACACGTTTCATCTGTTTTCTCCAATTTTGTATTTTGTTAGATAGACCAGTTAGTTCTACGCTAGCCATATGTAGAACCTGTTATAAACATTTACAAAAATGGTGGAAGAAAGAGATTGAGCAATTTCCGCTTGGAGTTACCTGGTTTATACACAATTGTAGCTTGTTTTATATTAAATTTAGCACAAACAAAACAAAAATTCGATTGCAGAATTGCTTGACATATTTTATCCGCCACTTTTTTTAAAAAGCTGCTAATATTAACTCATAGTAAAATCGGATGCGATTGATTTATTACTAAATATCCTTGTCCGCATTTACACACTTTAAAATTACAGCACACTTGACCGGCATCAATTGCAATTGTTGGTGACCACAGTAGATAAAAGTATGTGCTTAAATATTTTAGTTTTTTGGTATTTTTTTAAGTGTTATTTTTATAAAATTTTCATTCATCGACCATAAAGCTGTGCATACCAAAGGCAAGTCAATTCAAGCACCCATGTAACAGCGTGAAGGTTTTCGAAATCGCTGGCAAAATGTTCGAAATATACTACTTAAAACATTTTTTTCGGGCATTTTTTCCTTTAAGTGTTTTTTCATAAAATTTTTATTTAAAAGAGGATAAAGGTGAGCATATCAAAAGAAAGGGAATTCAATCACCTTTACAACGCTATAAAGATTTTCGAAATTGGTTGGAAAAAAATGGATATATTCGACTTTTAATTTTTTCAAAGGTCTGACCTTTGACCCCTTATAACATTTGCTATATAAGCTTTCAAAAAAAGAAATGTATACCAGTCGAGTTCGAAATTAAGGCGGATCACACCCACATTTTTTATTTTTTCTATTTTTTAAACATTGCAATCCAATTAGGGAGGGTCGAATTTTGAAATTCGAAAGCCCGTTGCTAAATTTTGGAGGCTAACTTCGAAAAATGGCGTGTACATATTTTTTTCTTATGTCTCAATCTCTTCGAAAAAATTGGTTCGGTCCAATACCCAGGAAAAAAGTTGATTGTGTCGTATAGTGTTATATACTGTATACATAAAACACCTTTTTTCATCAATTAAACTTTAATGTGGCCGCTGAGGTGCAGTGCGTAGAGTGCTCGCCTGCTATACCAGAGGTGTCGCACACTGGGGCCACTTATACATATATATATGTATATATGAGGACGCTCAAAATTCTGAAATCAACTTTTTTACATCAGAATCACTTTATCTGCACTAAAGCAGTTAATCTATAGCATCTTAACCCATAGACGGGCATGAGTTAACCCGTTGGTGACCTATGTTTTTTATTCTAGTTTAGAGTTTAATTTTCTTGAATCAGAATCGGTATATCGATACTAAAATAGTAAATCCCAAGAATTCTAACCCCTTAACGACCACGTATTAACTCATTTTTAACCAAATTTTTTCACTTAATTCTTAGATTAAAATAATTAAATCATATTAGTTGTATCTACACTAAAACTAGTAATCTTTGGAATCTTAACCCATTAAAACGGTCATGACCATTGGTGACCAGCTTTTTTTAAGATCTGTAAATAAATTATTTAAATCACAATTAGTATGTCTGTGGTATGGTGGCCGCTGTGGTGCAGTGGGTAGAGTGCTCGCCTGCTATGCCATAGGTCTCGGGTTCAAACCCCAGTCCAAGCAAGCACCAAAAAAAATTGTTCTAATTAGTAAAAATCCAATTATTGGTTTCTTAAGAGCAGCGGTCACCTCTCGGCAGTGGGCGGCATACCCTCCGAGAGTATTTCTGCCATGAAAAAGCTTCTCATAAAAAATGCATTCGCCGTTCGGAGCCGACATAAAACTGAAGGTCCACCCAATTGGTAGGAAAAACAAAAGGAGCACACCTCGAATTGGGACAGAAGCTCGGCCATAAAACTCGTCAGAGTCATAATAGCGCCATTGTATTATATTATTATTATATTAGTATGTCTGTACAAAAATAGCCAATTTGTATTATATTAACCCATTAGCGGCTATTTATTAACCCATTGATGAAATATGTAGGTGCAGGTACATATGTATGTATACAAAAATGGTTTTCTCCAATTTTTTGTTTCTAGATATTAAAAATTTTCTGTTGTCACAAGTATGTTTATATGGGAATTAGGGAGTTTCACCGTTAGCGTTTTAAGCAGAACACGTATTTCCCCACACATTTTCATGCCTAACATAAAAAAAAAAAACAAAATTGGAGTAACACAACTTGTGCTTCAAAGAACTCATATTGTAATCCAACTTACAAGTCTAAATTAAAGAAACCTGGCTTGACAAGTAGCCTTAACCACAATTTGTAATTAAAGTAACCAGTAAATAATGGATCAACTAAATTTAAGATAGAACAGAATCAAATTCAACCAGATATAGGTGTTTTTTTTTAAACTAAAATTGGAATGCAATTTTTAAACTCACTTTTTTTTTAAATGCGCACTTTGCTTTTGGTTCTGAACTCGGATTCTTTGTCACAAAGGACCATATTTTACTGCTGCATTTTTACATTTGCTACTTTTTTGCGCAAATTAAAAAAAATCCATTTTGAAAAAAAATATTTAAAAAAAAGAGGTACGTTTAGTTTTATACTAAAAATTAATTTTTTAAAACATCTAGTTCCAAAAAAAAAAACACTCATCGATTATATAAGCTTCACTTAATGTTATGGAAAAAGCAGAATAATAAAGTTTTATATCCTTCTCTTACACCAACTATTTCAAATACACATTAAAATTTCACACTTTGGAAAAAAATTATTTTTTGGAAAATTTGCTATGTTTGTGTATGGATAACTCCCAACTGAAAAACGATAGAAAGCTGAAAATTGGGCCAGAAGTGTAGAATTTTATAGGGAACAATACTGCGTTTTTATTATGTTGAAAAACTCATTTAAAAACTGAATTTTGAGCACGCTCGGCCCCAGTGTGTGTCGGGTTCTAACCCAGTCCGGAAAAATACCACAAAAAATTTTTCTGATTAAAACCCAATTATTGGGAAATTGTAGGAAAACAATAGTTAAGAAGCACACCTCGAATGGGGAGAGAAGCTCGGCAATAAAATTCGTCAGAGTTTTAATATCGCGAGTGTATTAATATTGTTATTTATTTATTAATATTGATAGTTAAGCATAAAAGCTAGAAACTAACAGATATTTTTTTATATAGCACTGGCAACTCAGGCCTTCGTCTACTTATTATTGTTATTAAACTTTAATCGTGTAGCCTTTTACAAGATATGGATTGGATCCTGGTAACATGGAGGAAGAAGACTTTCTAAATATGGATTATAGTAGCGACGACTCAATTAAGGACTCATTTTTTAACGATGGTCAGTCGGACACGGGGTCAGATAGTGCTGATTAGCCTATGGCTTCCTACACCTTTTTGCGATCTTCTGAATATTTTTATAAACGCTTTATACACTTTTCATTTAACTGTACATGACTGTGTTTCCGGACAACCTACATGTTATATGTGGCATGAGACCCTTGCAAATCGTGGTGGCAATGGAATAGCATCGTGCTTATTCAAACACTTAAATAGTTTACCATTCAATATTAAACATGTCGTTTTTATAGCGATTGCTGTCATGGCCAAAACCAAAACTCTTTTATTAGTACTATGTCTTAAATCTTCATGCAAGGTGATACTAACATTGACAAAATTTATCACAAGTTTTTGGTTCCTGGTCATACGCATACGGAGTGTGCTGTAGACATGCCTTAATTGAACGAAAAAAAAACAAACGAATATACAGATTCATCACTGGGTTTATAAACATATGTATTTTGCACATGACTCTATATGTCGATTCCATCACAATTACCAGCTGTTTTCTATAAAACAGCAGTGCTACCACGCCCCTTTTTTCGGCGGTTCCAGCTGTTATAGCTTTGAACCTCTCGCTTGGGAGTCTTCATTAATCATTTCCGGATAAACCAAGTTTCTTGTGGTGATTTCCCTAGTACCATGCCTTTTTCAGTATTCGGTAAAATAAAACGCAAATTCAATTCGGGCTGAAAACGATCCGCGGCGTAGGATTATGGATTATTTTTTTCAGGCCCAAACAATGATTAGCGAAACGATTGAGTCAAGTTTTCTCAAGTGGGCCACCTAAAATCGATTTTTCGATATTGTATGGTTTATGGATCAATTTTGAAAGCTAAAAACCATTGTAATATCGACGCTTCCAAACAATACTGTACTAAGTCTACTTAGTACATTTTCCCGTTTTTAGCGTTTTCAAGTAGAGCACGTCTTAATTTAGATGCAGTCTAATTTTGGTATCAATCGGACAATCCAATCAAAAGTTATAAGCAAAAGTGTACATTAGAGTGCGTTTAAAATTTAAATTAACGATATTTTACTGTATCGCCCCCTCCATCTATAGTAAAATGGTCAAAGATATCACACATAAATTTTGGTACCGGTTGGTGGCGGTTAAGGCGTGGCGCATTGAGGTCAAAGTTCAGAAAACTCTATGAAGGGTGAAATAATCAAAATATTTTTTTTAATTATATTATACCCAAAATTAATACTTCTATACCCAAGGATAACAAATATAAATTTTGGTTCCGATTGATGACGGTTTAGTGGTGTTTTAAGGGGGTCAATGTTCAGATTGCCATGGAAGACTTACATTTTTAGTGTCGCATATGGTAATCTGAACTTTGACCCCCTTGAAACACTAGTAAACCGTCATCAATCGGGACCAAAATTTGTATTTGTTATCATTGGTTATAGAAGTATTAATTTTGGGTATTAGATAATTAAAAAAAATATTTTGATTTTTCGACCCTTCATAGAGTTTTCTGAACTTTGACCTCAATGCGCCACGCCTTAACCGCCACCAATCGGGACCAAAATTTATGTGTGATATCTTTGACCATGTTACTACAGATTGAGGGGGCGATACAGTCTTTTTATGAACTTTTAAATTTTTCATACAAATTAAACGCACCCTAGTGTACATATAATACAACTCGAGATTTTTACAGAATAAAAACTTTGAGAGCTTGCCATGAAAAACCAAAATTTTTATTTTTTCTTACGGTTTTATATAAAGCGTACCCTAACTTTGATATTGTCGAATTTTGGTGTTGATCGTTCAATCCAAACAGAAGTTATTAGTGAAAATATACTTAGCATACAACTAAAGTTTCATATCGAGTTTAAACTTTGAGAGCTTCTCCTGCAAAACACAGTTCTCAGACTTAGTACAGTTTTGTTTGGAAGCGTCGATATGATCACAATAGCGTTTTTGCTAGTTTTGATTTTTCAGCGAGTTATTCGAGGTCAAAGTTTTCTTAACGGTTTTCAATTTTTTTCAATAACTCGGTAACCAATGCTTCGATTCTATTGATTTTTTCGGCATTATTTAGGAAACTTATTTAGCAACAAGATGTAGTGGTTATGGTAATTAAAATTCCATATATATTTATTTTTTAAAAATTTTATTTAAAATTATACGTTAACAAAATTCGTTGTTTATTGTTTAAGTTTCAAAAATTCTCTGAAGAAAATTTTTGAAGTTATGTATTTCAAATTTCACAATAGAAATCATGATCAACAAGATTAATAAAAAACAAAGTTAAATTAACCCTACATTTACTCCCCCTCCAGTAAAACATACATACATATGAAAAAAAAAATAAAATAAATAAATAAAAAATTAAGCTAAATAATAAATTAATATTAAAAGTAACTTTTTTAGAATTAATATTAGATTCAGTTGGTGTAGTAGATGAAATATGTGCAGGTTTTAAATGGTTAATTGATACAGTTTTAATAGTATTACCTTTTTGAATGTTAAACGTATTTTTTTGTTTTGATATTACCTTAAATGGTCCTTCGTAAGGTGATTTAAGTCCAGAAGTTTGATTAATCTTTACAAATACATATTCACATTCTTCGAGAGATTTTGGAACAAAGCTAACATCTTTATTATGATGTAGAATTTTTGTTCTAACTTTTGAAAAATGATCTCGCAATCTTTTAAGTGTTTCCTCTGAAGAATATTCATCTTTTCCACAAACAACTAATTCTCCAGGAATTCTAATAGTTTGTCCATAAACAAGTTCAGCTGGGGATGACTTTAAATCCTCTTTAACAGCAATCCTTAAACCTAATAAAATAATTGGTAAAATTTCTGACCAATGTATTGAATCACCTGAAGCTATAATTGAAGTTTTAAGTTGACGATGAAATCGTTCTATCATACCGTTAGCTTGTGGATGATAAGCAGACGTTTGAATTTTGTGTGATCCAAGAATTTTAGTTATTTCATTAAATAATTGAGATGAAAATTGTGCACCTTGATCAACAGTAATTTTAAGAGGAACACCAAATCTAGAAATATAATTTTGAACAAAAGAGTTTGCTACAGTTTGAGCAGTTATGTTTCGAAGAGGATAAGCTTCTGGCCATCGTGAATGTCTATCAATAATTGTCAAAACATAACGATAACCATTCGAAGGTGGAAGAGGTCCAACTAAATCCAAATGGATATATTCAAATCTATCTTTTGGTATTTCTATTTTTTGTAAAGGAGGTTTAATATATCTTGAAATTTTTGATTGCTGACAAGCAATACAATTTGAGGTCCATTCATTTATTTAATTTCGCATATTAGGCCAAAAATATTTTGATTGTATTAAACGCCTAGTTGCACGAAATCCTGGATGTGATAAAGAGTGTAATTTTTTACAAATAATCTCTCTCATGGAGTTTGGAATATAGGGACGTGGTGTAGTACCAGAAACATCACACCAAATTTTAAAATTATGAATTGGAATGTTAATTTCTTTTAAATTATTTTTAGTTTTTGGAGAAGATATCATAGGTTTAAGAAGCTCATCAGTTTGTTGTTCAGCAAACAAAGTCTGAAAACTAATGTCTCTTGTTGAAAGTTCATCAATTTCTGGAAACCTTGATAATGTATCTGCCACAATATTGTTCTTTCCAGAAATATTTTGTATATCATTGGTAAACTGCAATATATTCCAAATGTCGTATTTGTCTTGGAGATCTTTCAGTGTTTGAATTTAAAATGTATGTCAATGGTCTATGATCTGTATATACAGTAAATATTTGGCCTTCTAAAAAATGTTTAAAATGTTTAATTGCTCTATATATACCTAAAAGTTCTCTATCAAAAGTAGAATACTTACATTCTGCTGAACTTAACTTTCTCGAAAAGCAAGCCAAAGGTTCCAAAGTATCATCCTTAACTTGTTGTAAAATAGCTCCAATTGCAACATTTGAAGCATCAACAGATAAAGATAATTTAGAATTTTTATCAAAATGATTTAGAAGTGTATTTTGAGCAAAAAGGTATTTAACATTATCAAAAGCGGAAATAGATTCATTAATAATAATAATAATACAATGGCGCTATTATAACTCTGACGAGTTTTATGGCCGAGCTTCTCTCCCAATTCGAGGTGTGCTCCTTTTTGTTTTTTCCTACTAATTGGGTGGACCTACAGTTTTAAAGCCTCCGCACACGAGCATGATTTAAGGGTGTTTTATGCAAAAATCGTGTTTTCGGCGTTAATTACCCTTAAATAACGTTGTTTTGTCATACAAAAATGCCAGCTGAAATCACCCTTGAAATGCGCATTTCGGCGAAAACACTCACGAAATTACTCTAGAATCGGTCTCTTCTCTAAATTTTATCGATTATAATCGAAAACATCTTTACCCATCGCTAATATTTCACATTAGCTGAGTTTTATTTTAGCGCATATACATCTGCGCTAAAATAAAAACGGCTATTAAATTTGTTCGCGACGGTTTCCTAGATATATTCTCATTGTATATTGCATTAGCGATTCCTTAATTATAAAAAATTTAATTTGGTGGGAGTATTTTATTAATGATATTTTCATTTAAGTTGACCATGTACAAATTTTTATTTGGCGCAGGAACAGCGTAACTGAAACCCGACTAAATGAAATTACTCAAAAACGTGTGTGAATGCGCGTGATTTCGGAAAGTGATTTCGGCTAATCAACGTAATTTCAAATGCTCGTGTGCGGAGGCTTTTATGCCGGCTCCGAACGGCGAATGCATTTTTTGTGAGAAGCTTTTTCATTGCAGACATACTCTCGGAGGGTATGCCGCCCACTGCCGAGAGGTGACCGCTGCTCTTAAAAAAACCCAATAATTGGATTTTTACTAATTAGAAAAATTTGTTTGGCTCGGACCGTGGTTTGAACCCGAGACCTCTGGCATAGCAGGCGAGCACTCTACCCACTGCACCACAGCGGTCATAGATTCATTAGTCCAATTAATAGTTTTGTTCTTATTCTTATTTGCAATTGTTACAATTTGATGTAAAGGAAGAAGTTCCTTTGCAATCATTGGAATATATCGATGGTCATAATTTACCATTCCAATGAATTTTTGCAGTTTACTTATAGAATTTGGTCTTTCAAAGTTAGTTATTAGTTCAACTCTATCTTTTGATGGTTTAATTCCATTTGCAGAAATTTCATAACTCAAAAAGTTTATAACAGGTGAACCAAAAACACATTTTGTTGGTTTAATATTTAAGCCATATTGTTCTAAGCGTTTAAAAACAATTTTTAAATGTTCAAAGTGCTGTTCTTCATTTTCACTTGCTACTAATATATCATCTACATATGCAAATACAAAATCAAGTCCGAAAAATGTTTCGTTTATAAACCGCTGAAATGTTTGAGTGCTATTTCTCAAACCAAAAGGCATACGAACAAATTCAAATAAACCAAATGGTGTTGTAATTGCAGTTTTATATATATCTTCAGATGCTATTGGTATTTGATGATAAGTGCGAACTAAATCCAATTTTGAAAATATTGTTTTATTTTTGAAATCGATACTCAAATCATGAATGTGTGGAAGTGGATAACGATCTGGTACTGTAATAAAATTAAGTCTTCTATAATCTCCGCAAGGACGCCAATCATTGGCTTCTTTTTTAGGAACTAAATGTAATGGTGAAGCAACAGAAGAACTTGAAGGCCTACAAACACCAATTTTAAGTAAATACTCAAATTCTGTTTTCGCTACTTTAAGTTTGACTGGATCTAAACGACGTGGTCTTGAAGTAGGTAAAATTCCTTTAGTTTCAATTCTATGAAAAGTATTATGTTTAACTATTTTATTATAATTTGGTTCAGAAATAACTTCAGGAAATTGTTTAATCAATTCGGTAAATTTGTTAATTTCCAATTGTATCTTTAATTCAAAAACTTCACAGAAACCCAAAGAGCCTACATTTTTTAATTTTGTTTCTGAATCTATGATTAGTTTATTTTTAATATCAACTAAGAGTCCAAATTTTTCTAAAAAATTTTTTAAATCTGCTAAAATAAATGGAAAATGAAATTCACGCCTTAATCCCAAATCAATTTTAAGTAATTTTGAGCCAAATGTTTGAATAATTGTTCCGTTTGCTGCACATAAATTTAAATCTGAATTTCTCTTAAACTCTCTGAATTTTTTAATAGGAATTACTGAAACAACAGCTCCTGTATCTACTAAAAAATTAAGATTGTTATGTTTATCAAAAACGAAAAGGCGGCTAGCAGGTTAAATTTCTTTTCTATCATCAGCCACCGGCATGATAGAACAATTCAGTTTAAATTATTTTGTTTAGAATTAAAAAATGTACAAGGCTTAATACACTTAAATGCATTATTTCCAAATTTTGAATGATACCAACATAAATTATTAGGAGAATTTGATCGTACTCTGAAAGATCTTTTATTATAATTGTTATTATTATTTCGTCCAATAGATTTTGATCTTGTACGTAATTCACTTACATCAAGTGTTAATTTATTTAAGTTTTCACAAAGTATGGAAGTCAATTGAGTTAAATTTTGAATACTTTGTTCTAATTGAGAATTTTGTGAAATTGAAGAACTTTGTGATTTACTATAAAGATAATAAATTTTGTCAGAAATAGAAATTTTATTATCTAAAGATTCTGTATCACAAGATGTTAAATGTGCTTGAATTTGTTGTGGTAATTTACGTAACCAGTTTGAAAAGTAATTCTTGTCCAACAATTGAATTTGGACCAATCAAACATTTCATTTCTCGATATAATTCAGAGGGTTTGCGATCTCCCAGCTGAGTATTTGAGAAAAGTTGTTCTAATCGACTATCTTCAGATTTAGTCAATCTCGCACACAACACTTTCTTAATAGTTTCATATTTGTTTGTTATTGGTAGAGGATTAATAATATCTAATATTTTTGTAATAATTTCTTGAGGAAGAGCAATTAAAATATTATGAAATTTTAAAAAATCATCATAAATATTATTTATTGCAAACTGCGCTTCACAATGAATAAACCATACTTCTGGACTCTCAGACCAAAACTGTGGTAATTTTAAATTTTTGTTTAATGATTGATTATTTTGAAGAGTAGACATAGTAACTGTAGGTGTGGACAGAGAATTTGAAAAAATTGGTATTGGAATAATATCTTGTGTAACTGTTGTTATGTTTATAAGAATAGGTGAAGGTATATTATTAGAAGAAGTTACTGTGGAAAAATTATTATTTATTATTATTATTATTTTTTTATTTCGGATAAAATTTAAAAAAGTATTGAGTTAAGATACGTAATAGGTTAAAATTTTATATACATATACATACATACATACGTATTTATAAATATTGAATACCTTAAGTAAAGATATGCGATGTAATGCAATCACAACAGTGAAATAAATGAGAAAACTTCAAGAAAACGGTTGTGATACGTTGCTGAGAATGTCAATAGCAAATGAAGAGAACATTCAAAAGACGAACAAAATCTGGTAATTCTATATGCAAATGTGATTTCACCATATAAGTAGTATTGGATTAGCTGATTGATTGAAGTTGTGAATCGAAATTGAATGTATTTGTCGCTAAACTGTTTGGAATTAATCAATATTATACAGCAGCAGGTGATCGTCAATATTTATTGAATTGCATCAAAAAAATCGTTAAAATATTTAGTTGCAGAATATTTATTTTGTTGCAGGTAGTTGATTTTGATTGAAGATAAGCAGGATCGCCAAATATGGTAATTAAAATTCCATATATATTTATTTTTTAAAAATTTTATTTAAAATTATACGTTAACAAAATTCGTTGTTTATTGTTTAAGTTTCAAAAATTCTCTGAAGAAAATTTTTGAAGTTATGTATTTCAAATTTCACAATAGAAATCATGATCAACAAGATCAATAAAAAACAAAGTTAAATTAACCCTACAGTGGCCAGTTTTTGAAATTTCAAAAGTGGCATAACTCAAAAGTTCATTTTTTGAAAGTAATCGCGCTTTTCCCCGTTTTTTCCACGTTCTCATATGTTTACGAAAAAACACCAATCAGCAGTCTATGCGCTTAATATCAGGCTTAATTTTGCAGAAAAGAAATTTTGGTAACTCCGTACCAAAAAAAGCTACAACTTTCTTACTGAAGGCAGGTTGGGGGTTAAAATCAATTTTTTATATTTTTATTTTTTTTTCTACTTTACAGCTCAAGAGAACATTAGAGGGAAATATAGAGTATCCCAAGACTAATATAATGACGTATCAATTTTAAAAATAAGACGTAAAATAAAAGAGTTAGAATGAAAAAACTATTTGCGCGGAATTTGGCGTGATAAAACAAAACCAAAATTCGTCCCTTAACTCCCTCAACCATAAGCTTCAAATTTAGGGGCTGACTTTTGCAAATTTTTTCGATTTAACATGGTTGGGTCATCTAATCGGGTTATTCGTACCTAAAATGTCCCTTTGTCTCACCTGAAAAAAAATTAATTTTTGTGTTTCTTGAGTATCATTGCATTCAAAAATATTTTGCGCTAAAGTTACAAGCGATAACCACAAGCTATACCCTGTCCGAAAGACTTTTCGTAGAAATTGCATCCAATAAAAGCACTTAAGTTACTAAAGTAAATTTTTTTCCCATTAACTTTGCTACAAAAACACAAGAATAACAAAAACTATTTAATTTTTAAAAAACATTAAATTGGTAAAATACATGTACATATGTATATGTATGCGACAAGAAAAATAACTAATAAAATCACAAAGTACATAAATATCACATAGATACATAACTTTTTTATTTTGTTTAATGGCTTGAACTCACTGTAGAACTGTAGGCAAGCTTTGAGATGGGATTTTGGGAAATGAACGTCGACAGAAAAGGGTTGCCATAATTATTTTAAAATCGTTTTAGAATGGCGGTAGATTTTAATAATTTATAAAAAAGCATACATGTATTCATTTGCATAATTAGAAAATGCTCTTTGACCTCACTACTTTATTACACATACGACAGTTTTCTTGTTTTTTCTTTGTTTCCAAGTTTTAAAGTTTTTAGAGCAACTCAAATGCAAATCTGATATTATCTGTGCTATATTCACCTCCAGACTGACCTTCATTTTTTCTTTTTCACCTAACCTTGCCTACAGTTATACAGTGCTTGAATTTCATGCTGTGTGCATCGATCGCGCAAAGAATTTTTTTGTAACCAATAGGTATGCGACAACAAAATGACCGAATTAGAATTCAAAGTTCAATGGGAATTGAAATATTTTTTTTTGAGCCTCAATGCATAATTTGCTTTAAAATTTTTAGTTCAATAAAATAATAAAATTTTAAACGCCATTATGACAATCACCACAGCGATATTCTTGCAGTGCTCTGCTTATACGCGCACACTAATGCAAAAATATGTTGCGCTTGTATTAGTAGCGCAGTCGGCAGTGTGCACCACTGTGATAGAGGCATAAATCTTGAATGTAACTACCACTCAAATTGGTGGTCGAAACCTATTTTGGCAGTGAAATTATTGAGAAGTTAATCAAACAACAAATCAACTTGTGGAGAGATGTACATATCGTCGTACCATACGAAAACTAGCATATTTAAAATTTCTGGCGAAAGCTATCAATAAAAAAAATTCTGTACGAAAAGTAACAAGTTCGACTTTTCACTGGCGAAAAGTATCAGTAATTATATATTGTTTTTACATTAAAATTGTTGTTGTTTAAACGAAATTGATAGTTTTCGTCAGCCAAAAGTCGATCTTGTTACTTTTCGTCAGCCAAAAGTCGATTTTGTTATTTTTCGTCGGCCAAAAGTCGAACTTGTTATTTTTCGTCAGCCAAAAGTCGAACTTGTTACTTTTCGTCAGTCACAAAAACACGTATGTTAGTTTTCGTATGGTACGACGATATGTGAGTATAGGACTCATACTTTTGTCCATTTTTAGGTGTGTTTAGATATTTAAGGGTTCGCGTTTGGACTGATTCAAAAATATTGGTAACTATTAATAAGTGCGAGTT
Source organism: Urophora cardui (assembly GCA_960531455.1). Lineage (NCBI taxonomy): Eukaryota > Metazoa > Arthropoda > Insecta > Diptera > Tephritidae > Urophora > Urophora cardui. The sequence continues at coordinate 68,826,766 of OY482671.1, read as the reverse complement.
TTATTCTTAACACTTAAAATATACTAGCAATAAGAATTTTTCATTTTTTTTTTAATAAATCCCCGTGTTTCCTAACACCAACAGGACTTATGCCACTTTCAAAAAAAAAAAAATTCTAAAATTCTTTATTTCTAGCGTTACGGTAGAATTGAACTGGACATTAGGCCGTCTCGCGTTATAGGGACGCAAAAATAAAGTGCGCCGTACGCCCCCGCATATGATGTCTTTTTGGAAAACATTTCCGGAAAAGTTTTTTATTTTTTTTTTGGACGCCGCTAGATGTCGCTAAAATTTATTTTTCTCATATCTTCGGTATTTATAGTCCAATCTCAGAGTTTAATACACCATTGTCTTTGGATTGAAAGGACGCCTTATACTATGGAATATTATTAACCCAATGTGCGTCATTGGGGTCACTACCACCCAGTACTTATTTTATACCACCCTAATGCAATTTTTTATGCCTGCATGTTAAACGTAGTCTAAAATCATTAATCTTTTGCAAAAGAAGTATTTCGATCGCTTCAGTAGAACCCGAAATAAAAGACGTGCAACATTCCGTGGAATATAAGTTTTTCGCTTCCTTTGGTCCTTTAGGTTCATTTTACAATCGGGACCAAAATTTGTATTTGTTATCATTGGTTATAGAAGTATTAATTTTGGGTATTAGATAATTAAAAAAAATATTTTGATTTTTCGACCCTTCATAGAGTTTTCTGAACTTTGACCTCAATGCGCCACGCCTTAACCGCCACCAATCGGGACCAAAATTTATGTGTGATATCTTTGACCATGTTACTACAGATTGAGGGGGCGATACAGTCTTTTTATGAACTTTTAAATTTTTCATACAAATTAAACGCACCCTAGTGTACATATAATACAACTCGAGATTTTTACAGAATAAAAACTTTGAGAGCTTGCCATGAAAAACCAAAATTTTTATTTTTTCTTACGGTTTTATATAAAGCGTACCCTAACTTTGATATTGTCGAATTTTGGTGTTGATCGTTCAATCCAAACAGAAGTTATTAGTGAAAATATACTTAGCATACAACTAAAGTTTCATATCGAGTTTAAACTTTGAGAGCTTCTCCTGCAAAACACAGTTCTCAGACTTAGTACAGTTTTGTTTGGAAGCGTCGATATGATCACAATAGCGTTTTTGCTAGTTTTGATTTTTCAGCGAGTTATTCGAGGTCAAAGTTTTCTTAACGGTTTTCAATTTTTTTCAATAACTCGGTAACCAATGCTTCGATTCTATTGATTTTTTCGGCATTATTTAGGAAACTTATTTAGCAACAAGATGTAGTGGTTATGGTAATTAAAATTCCATATATATTTATTTTTTAAAAATTTTATTTAAAATTATACGTTAACAAAATTCGTTGTTTATTGTTTAAGTTTCAAAAATTCTCTGAAGAAAATTTTTGAAGTTATGTATTTCAAATTTCACAATAGAAATCATGATCAACAAGATTAATAAAAAACAAAGTTAAATTAACCCTACATTTACTCCCCCTCCAGTAAAACATACATACATATGAAAAAAAAAATAAAATAAATAAATAAAAAATTAAGCTAAATAATAAATTAATATTAAAAGTAACTTTTTTAGAATTAATATTAGATTCAGTTGGTGTAGTAGATGAAATATGTGCAGGTTTTAAATGGTTAATTGATACAGTTTTAATAGTATTACCTTTTTGAATGTTAAACGTATTTTTTTGTTTTGATATTACCTTAAATGGTCCTTCGTAAGGTGATTTAAGTCCAGAAGTTTGATTAATCTTTACAAATACATATTCACATTCTTCGAGAGATTTTGGAACAAAGCTAACATCTTTATTATGATGTAGAATTTTTGTTCTAACTTTTGAAAAATGATCTCGCAATCTTTTAAGTGTTTCCTCTGAAGAATATTCATCTTTTCCACAAACAACTAATTCTCCAGGAATTCTAATAGTTTGTCCATAAACAAGTTCAGCTGGGGATGACTTTAAATCCTCTTTAACAGCAATCCTTAAACCTAATAAAATAATTGGTAAAATTTCTGACCAATGTATTGAATCACCTGAAGCTATAATTGAAGTTTTAAGTTGACGATGAAATCGTTCTATCATACCGTTAGCTTGTGGATGATAAGCAGACGTTTGAATTTTGTGTGATCCAAGAATTTTAGTTATTTCATTAAATAATTGAGATGAAAATTGTGCACCTTGATCAACAGTAATTTTAAGAGGAACACCAAATCTAGAAATATAATTTTGAACAAAAGAGTTTGCTACAGTTTGAGCAGTTATGTTTCGAAGAGGATAAGCTTCTGGCCATCGTGAATGTCTATCAATAATTGTCAAAACATAACGATAACCATTCGAAGGTGGAAGAGGTCCAACTAAATCCAAATGGATATATTCAAATCTATCTTTTGGTATTTCTATTTTTTGTAAAGGAGGTTTAATATATCTTGAAATTTTTGATTGCTGACAAGCAATACAATTTGAGGTCCATTCATTTATTTAATTTCGCATATTAGGCCAAAAATATTTTGATTGTATTAAACGCCTAGTTGCACGAAATCCTGGATGTGATAAAGAGTGTAATTTTTACAAATAATCTCTCTCATGGAGTTTGGAATATAGGGACGTGGTGTAGTACCAGAAACATCACACCAAATTTTAAAATTATGAATTGGAATGTTAATTTCTTTTAAATTATTTTTAGTTTTTGGAGAAGATATCATAGGTTTAAGAAGCTCATCAGTTTGTTGTTCAGCAAACAAAGTCTGAAAACTAATGTCTCTTGTTGAAAGTTCATCAATTTCTGGAAACCTTGATAATGTATCTGCCACAATATTGTTCTTTCCAGAAATATTTTGTATATCATTGGTAAACTGCAATATATTCCAAATGTCGTATTTGTCTTGGAGATCTTTCAGTGTTTGAATTTAAAATGTATGTCAATGGTCTATGATCTGTATATACAGTAAATATTTGGCCTTCTAAAAAATGTTTAAAATGTTTAATTGCTCTATATATACCTAAAAGTTCTCTATCAAAAGTAGAATACTTACATTCTGCTGAACTTAACTTTCTCGAAAAGCAAGCCAAAGGTTCCAAAGTATCATCCTTAACTTGTTGTAAAATAGCTCCAATTGCAACATTTGAAGCATCAACAGATAAAGATAATTTACAATTTTTATCAAAATGATTTAGAAGTGTATTTTGAGCAAAAAGGTATTTAACATTATCAAAAGCGGAAATAGATTCATTAATAATAATAATAATACAATGGCGCTATTATAACTCTGACGAGTTTTATGGCCGAGCTTCTCTCCCAATTCGAGGTGTGCTCCTTTTTGTTTTTTCCTACTAATTGGGTGGACCTACAGTTTTAAAGCCTCCGCACACGAGCATGATTTAAGGGTGTTTTAGGCAAAAATCGTGTTTTCGGCGTTAATTACCCTTAAATAACGTTGTTTTGTCATACAAAAATGCCAGCTGAAATCACCCTTGAAATGCGCATTTCGGCGAAAACACTCACGAAATTACTCTAGAATCGGTCTCTTCTCTAAATTTTATCGATTATAATCGAAAACATCTTTACCCATAGCTAATATTTCACATTAGCTGAGTTTTATTTTAGCGCATATACATCTGCGCTAAAATAAAAACGGCTATTAAATTTGTTCGCGACGGTTTCCTAGATATATTCTCATTGTATATTGCATTAGCGATTCCTTAATTATAAAAAATTTAATTTGGTGGGAGTATTTTATTAATGATATTTTCATTTAAGTTGACCATGTACAAATTTTTATTTGGCGCAGGAACAGCGTAACTGAAACCCGACTAAATGAAATTACTCAAAAACGTGTGTGAATGCGCGTGATTTCGGAAAGTGATTTCGGCTAATCAACGTAATTTCAAATGCTCGTGTGCGGAGGCTTTTATGCCGGCTCCGAACGGCGAATGCATTTTTTGTGAGAAGCTTTTTCATTGCAGACATACTCTCGGAGGGTATGCCGCCCACTGCCGAGAGGTGACCGCTGCTCTTAAAAAAACCCAATAATTGGATTTTTACTAATTAGAAAAATTTGTTTGGCTCGGACCGTGGTTTGAACCCGAGACCTCTGGCATAGCAGGCGAGCACTCTACCCACTGCACCACAGCGGTCATAGATTCATTAGTCCAATTAATAGTTTTGTTCTTATTCTTATTTGCAATTGTTACAATTTGATGTAAAGGAAGAAGTTCCTTTGCAATCATTGGAATATATCGATGGTCATAATTTACCATTCCAATGAATTTTTGCAGTTTACTTATAGAATTTGGTCTTTCAAAGTTAGTTATTAGTTCAACTCTATCTTTTGATGGTTTAATTCCATTTGCAGAAATTTCATAACTCAAAAAGTTTATAACAGGTGAACCAAAAACACATTTTGTTGGTTTAATATTTAAGCCATATTGTTCTAAGCGTTTAAAAACAATTTTTAAATGTTCAAAGTGCTGTTCTTCATTTTCACTTGCTACTAATATATCATCTACATATGCAAATACAAAATCAAGTCCGAAAAATGTTTCGTTTATAAACCGCTGAAATGTTTGAGTGCTATTTCTCAAACCAAAAGGCATACGAACAAATTCAAATAAACCAAATGGTGTTGTAATTGCAGTTTTATATATATCTTCAGATGCTATTGGTATTTGATGATAAGTGCGAACTAAATCCAATTTTGAAAATATTGTTTTATTTTTGAAATCGATACTCAAATCATGAATGTGTGGAAGTGGATAACGATCTGGTACTGTAATAAAATTAAGTCTTCTATAATCTCCGCAAGGACGCCAATCATTGGCTTCTTTTTTAGGAACTAAATGTAATGGTGAAGCAACAGAAGAACTTGAAGGCCTACAAACACCAATTTTAAGTAAATACTCAAATTCTGTTTTCGCTACTTTAAGTTTGACTGGATCTAAACGACGTGGTCTTGAAGTAGGTAAAATTCCTTTAGTTTCAATTCTATGAAAAGTATTATGTTTAACTATTTTATTATAATTTGGTTCAGAAATAACTTCAGGAAATTGTTTAATCAATTCGGTAAATTTGTTAATTTCCAATTGTATCTTTAATTCAAAAACTTCACAGAAACCCAAAGAGCCTACATTTTTTAATTTTGTTTCTGAATCTATGATTAGTTTATTTTTAATATCAACTAAGAGTCCAAATTTTTCTAAAAAATTTTTTAAATCTGCTAAAATAAATGGAAAATGAAATTCACGCCTTAATCCCAAATCAATTTTAAGTAATTTTGAGCCAAATGTTTGAATAATTGTTCCGTTTGCTGCACATAAATTTAAATCTGAATTTCTCTTAAACTCTCTGAATTTTTTAATAGGAATTACTGAAACAACAGCTCCTGTATCTATTAAAAAATTAAGATTGTTATGTTTATCAAAAACGAAAAGGCGGCTAGCAGGTTAAATTTCTTTTCTATCATCAGCCACCGGCATGATAGAACAATTCAGTTTAAATTATTTTGTTTAGAATTAAAAAATGTACAAGGCTTAATACACTTAAATGCATTATTTCCAAATTTTGAATGATACCAACATAAATTATTAGGAGAATTTGATCGTACTCTGAAAGATCTTTTATTATAATTGTTATTATTATTTCGTCCAATAGATTTTGATCTTGTACGTAATTCACTTACATCAAGTGTTAATTTATTTAAGTTTTCACAAAGTATGGAAGTCAATTGAGTTAAATTTTGAATACTTTGTTCTAATTGAGAATTTTGTGAAATTGAAGAACTTTGTGATTTACTATAAAGATAATAAATTTTGTCAGAAATAGAAATTTTATTATCTAAAGATTCTGTATCACAAGATGTTAAATGTGCTTGAATTTGTTGTGGTAATTTACGTAACCAGTTTGAAAAGTAATTCTTGTCCAACAATTGAATTTGGACCAATCAAACATTTCATTTCTCGATATAATTCAGAGGGTTTGCGATCTCCCAGCTGAGTATTTGAGAAAAGTTGTTCTAATCGACTATCTTCAGATTTAGTCAATCTCGCACACAACACTTTCTTAATAGTTTCATATTTGTTTGTTATTGGTAGAGGATTAATAATATCTAATATTTTTGTAATAATTTCTTGAGGAAGAGCAATTAAAATATTATGAAATTTTAAAAAATCATCATAAATATTATTTATTGCAAACTGCGCTTCACAATGAATAAACCATACTTCTGGACTCTCAGACCAAAACTGTGGTAATTTTAAATTTTTGTTTAATGATTGATTATTTTGAAGAGTAGACATAGTAACTGTAGGTGTGGACAGAGAATTTGAAAAAATTGGTATTGGAATAATATCTTGTGTAACTGTAGTTATGTTTATAAGAATAGGTGAAGGTATATTATTAGAAGAAGTTACTGTGGAAAAATTATTATTTATTATTATTATTATTTTTTTTTCGGATAAAATTTAAAAAAGTAATGAGTTAAGATACGTAATGGGTTAAAATTTTATATACATATACATACATACATACGTATTTATAAATATTGAATACCTTAAGTAAAGATATGCGATGTAATGCAATCACAACAGTGAAATAAATGAGAAAACTTCAAGAAAACGGTTGTGATACGTTGCTGAGAATGTCAATAGCAAATGAAGAGAACATTCAAAAGACGAACAAAATCTGGTAATTCTATATGCAAATGTGATTTCACCATATAAGTAGTATAGGATGAGCTGATTGATTGAAGTTGTGAATCGAAATTGAATGTATTTGTCGCTAAACTGTTTGGAATTAATCAATATTATACAGCAGCAGGTGATCGTCAATATTTATTGAATTGCATCAAAAAAATCGTTAAAATATTTAGTTGCAGAATATTTATTTTGTTGCAGGTAGTTGATTTTGATTGAAGATAAGCAGGATCGCCAAATATGGTAATTAAAATTCCATATATATTTATTTTTTAAAAATTTTATTTAAAATTATACGTTAACAAAATTCGTTGTTTATTGTTTAAGTTTCAAAAATTCTCTGAAGAAAATTTTTGAAGTTATGTATTTCAAATTTCACAATAGAAATCATGATCAACAAGATCAATAAAAAACAAAGTTAAATTAACCCTACAGTGGCCAGTTTTTGAAATTTCAAAAGTGGCATAACTCAAAAGTTCATTTTTTGAAAGTAATCGCGCTTTTCCCCGTTTTTTTCCACGTTCTCATATGTTTACGAAAAAACACCAATCAGCAGTCTATGCGCTTAATATCAGGCTTAATTTTGCAGAAAAGAAATTTTGGTAACTCCGTACCAAAAAAAGCTACAACTTTCTTACTGAAGGCAGGTTGGGGGTTAAAATCAATTTTTTATATTTTTATTTTTTTTTCTACTTTACAGCTCAAGAGAACATTAGAGGGAAATATAGAGTATCCCAAGACTAATATAATGACGTATCAATTTTAAAAATAAGACGTAAAATAAAAGAGTTAGAATGAAAAAACTATTTGCGCGGAATTTGGCGTGATAAAACAAAACCAAAATTCGTCCCTTAACTCCCTCAACCATAAGCTTCAAATTTAGGGGCTGACTTTTGCAAATTTTTTCGATTTAACATGGTTGGGTCATCTAATCGGGTTATTCGTACCTAAAATGTCCCTTTGTCTCACCTGAAAAAAAATTAATTTTTGTGTTTCTTGAGTATCATTGCATTCAAAAATATTTTGCGCTAAAGTTACAAGCGATAACCACAAGCTATACCCTGTCCGAAAGACTTTTCGTAGAAATTGCATCCAATAAAAGCACTTAAGTTACTAAAGTAAATTTTTTGCCATTAACTTTGCTACAAAAACACAAGAATAACAAAAACTATTTAATTTTTAAAAAACATTAAATTGGTAAAATACATGTACATATGTATATGTATGCGACAAGAAAAATAACTAATAAAATCACAAAGTACATAAATATCACATAGATACATAACTTTTTTATTTTGTTTAATGGCTTGAACTCACTGTAGAACTGTAGGCAAGCTTTGAGATGGGATTTTGGGAAATGAACGTCGACAGAAAAGGGTTGCCATAATTATTTTAAAATCGTTTTAGAATGGCGGTAGATTTTAATAATTTATAAAAAAGCATACATGTATTCATTTGCATAATTAGAAAATGCTCTTTGACCTCACTACTTTACACATACGACAGTTTTCTTGTTTTTTCTTTGTTTCCAAGTTTTAAAGTTTTTAGAGCAACTCAAATGCAACTCTGATATTATCTGTGCTATATTCACCTCCAGACTGACCTTCATTTTTTCTTTTTCACCTAACCTTGCCTACAGTTATACAGTGCTTGAATTTCATGCTGTGTGCATCGATCGCGCAAAGAATTTTTTTGTAACCAATAGGTATGCGACAACAAAATGACCGAATTAGAATTCAAAGTTCAATGGGAATTGAAATATTTTTTTTTGAGCCTCAATGCATAATTTGCTTTAAAATTTTTAGTTCAATAAAATAATAAAATTTTAAACGCCATTATGACAATCACCACAGCGATATTCTTGCAGTGCTCTGCTTATACGCGCACACTAATGCAAAAATATGTTGCGCTTGTATTAGTAGCGCAGTCGGCAGTGTGCACCACTGTGATAGAGGCATAAATCTTGAATGTAACTACCACTCAAATTGGTGGTCGAAACCTATTTTGGCAGTGAAATTATTGAGAAGTTAATCAAACAACAAATCAACTTGTGGAGAGATGTACATATCGTCGTACCATACGAAAACTAGCATATTTAAAATTTCTGGCGAAAGCTATCAATAAAAAAAATTCTGTACGAAAAGTAACAAGTTCGACTTTTCACTGGCGAAAAGTATCAGTAATTATATATTGTTTTTACAATTTCAAAGAGCCTACATTTTTTAATTTTGTTTCTGAATCTATGATTAGTTTATTTTTAATATCAACTAAGAGTCCAAATTTTTCTAAAAAATTTTTTAAATCTGCTAAAATAAATGGAAAATGAAATTCACGCCTTAATCCCAAATCAATTTTAAGTAATTTTGAGCCAAATGTTTGAATAATTGTTCCGTTTGCTGCACATAAATTTAAATCTGAATTTCTCTTAAACTCTCTGAATTTTTTAATAGGAATTACTGAAACAACAGCTCCTGTATCTATTAAAAAATTAAGATTGTTATGTTTATCAAAAACGAAAAGGCGGCTAGCAGGTTAAATTTCTTTTCTATCATCAGCCACCGGCATGATAGAACAATTCAGTTTAAATTATTTTGTTTAGAATTAAAAAATGTACAAGGCTTAATACACTTAAATGCATTATTTCCAAATTTTGAATGATACCAACATAAATTATTAGGAGAATTTGATCGTACTCTGAAAGATCTTTTATTATAATTGTTATTATTATTTCGTCCAATAGATTTTGATCTTGTACGTAATTCACTTACATCAAGTGTTAATTTATTTAAGTTTTCACAAAGTATGGAAGTCAATTGAGTTAAATTTTGAATACTTTGTTCTAATTGAGAATTTTGTGAAATTGAAGAACTTTGTGATTTACTATAAAGATAATAAATTTTGTCAGAAATAGAAATTTTATTATCTAAAGATTCTGTATCACAAGATGTTAAATGTGCTTGAATTTGTTGTGGTAATTTACGTAACCAGTTTGAAAAGTAATTCTTGTCCAACAATTGAATTTGGACCAATCAAACATTTCATTTCTCGATATAATTCAGAGGGTTTGCGATCTCCCAGCTGAGTATTTGAGAAAAGTTGTTCTAATCGACTATCTTCAGATTTAGTCAATCTCGCACACAACACTTTCTTAATAGTTTCATATTTGTTTGTTATTGGTAGAGGATTAATAATATCTAATATTTTTGTAATAATTTCTTGAGGAAGAGCAATTAAAATATTATGAAATTTTAAAAAATCATCATAAATATTATTTATTGCAAACTGCGCTTCACAATGAATAAACCATACTTCTGGACTCTCAGACCAAAACTGTGGTAATTTTAAATTTTTGTTTAATGATTGATTATTTTGAAGAGTAGACATAGTAACTGTAGGTGTGGACAGAGAATTTGAAAAAATTGGTATTGGAATAATATCTTGTGTAACTGTAGTTATGTTTATAAGAATAGGTGAAGGTATATTATTAGAAGAAGTTACTGTGGAAAAATTATTATTTATTATTATTATTATTTTTTTTTCGGATAAAATTTAAAAAAGTAATGAGTTAAGATACGTAATAGGTTAAAATTTTATATACATATACATACATACATACGTATTTATAAATATTGAATACCTTAAGTAAAGATATGCGATGTAATGCAATCACAACAGTGAAATAAATGAGAAAACTTCAAGAAAACGGTTGTGATACGTTGCTGAGAATGTCAATAGCAAATGAAGAGAACATTCAAAAGACGAACAAAATCTGGTAATTCTATATGCAAATGTGATTTCACCATATAAGTAGTATAGGATGAGCTGATTGATTGAAGTTGTGAATCGAAATTGAATGTATTTGTCGCTAAACTGTTTGGAATTAATCAATATTATACAGCAGCAGGTGATCGTCAATATTTATTGAATTGCATCAAAAAAATCGTTAAAATATTTAGTTGCAGAATATTTATTTTGTTGCAGGTAGTTGATTTTGATTGAAGATAAGCAGGATCGCCAAATATGGTAATTAAAATTCCATATATATTTATTTTTTAAAAATTTTATTTAAAATTATACGTTAACAAAATTCGTTGTTTATTGTTTAAGTTTCAAAAATTCTCTGAAGAAAATTTTTGAAGTTATGTATTTCAAATTTCACAATAGAAATCATGATCAACAAGATCAATAAAAAACAAAGTTAAATTAACCCTACAGTGGCCAGTTTTTGAAATTTCAAAAGTGGCATAACTCAAAAGTTCATTTTTTGAAAGTAATCGCGCTTTTCCCCGTTTTTTTCCACGTTCTCATATGTTTACGAAAAAACACCAATCAGCAGTCTATGCGCTTAATATCAGGCTTAATTTTGCAGAAAAGAAATTTTGGTAACTCCGTACCAAAAAAAGCTACAACTTTCTTACTGAAGGCAGGTTGGGGGTTAAAATCAATTTTTTATATTTTTATTTTTTTTTCTACTTTACAGCTCAAGAGAACATTAGAGGGAAATATAGAGTATCCCAAGACTAATATAATGACGTATCAATTTTAAAAATAAGACGTAAAATAAAAGAGTTAGAATGAAAAAACTATTTGCGCGGAATTTGGCGTGATAAAACAAAACCAAAATTCGTCCCTTAACTCCCTCAACCATAAGCTTCAAATTTAGGGGCTGACTTTTGCAAATTTTTTCGATTTAACATGGTTGGGTCATCTAATCGGGTTATTCGTACCTAAAATGTCCCTTTGTCTCACCTGAAAAAAAATTAATTTTTGTGTTTCTTGAGTATCATTGCATTCAAAAATATTTTGCGCTAAAGTTACAAGCGATAACCACAAGCTATACCCTGTCCGAAAGACTTTTCGTAGAAATTGCATCCAATAAAAGCACTTAAGTTACTAAAGTAAATTTTTTGCCATTAACTTTGCTACAAAAACACAAGAATAACAAAAACTATTTAATTTTTAAAAAACATTAAATTGGTAAAATACATGTACATATGTATATGTATGCGACAAGAAAAATAACTAATAAAATCACAAAGTACATAAATATCACATAGATACATAACTTTTTTATTTTGTTTAATGGCTTGAACTCACTGTAGAACTGTAGGCAAGCTTTGAGATGGGATTTTGGGAAATGAACGTCGACAGAAAAGGGTTGCCATAATTATTTTAAAATCGTTTTAGAATGGCGGTAGATTTTAATAATTTATAAAAAAGCATACATGTATTCATTTGCATAATTAGAAAATGCTCTTTGACCTCACTACTTTATTACACATACGACAGTTTTCTTGTTTTTTCTTTGTTTCCAAGTTTTAAAGTTTTTAGAGCAACTCAAATGCAACTCTGATATTATCTGTGCTATATTCACCTCCAGACTGACCTTCATTTTTTCTTTTTCACCTAACCTTGCCTACAGTTATACAGTGCTTGAATTTCATGCTGTGTGCATCGATCGCGCAAAGAATTTTTTTGTAACCAATAGGTATGCGACAACAAAATGACCGAATTAGAATTCAAAGTTCAATGGGAATTGAAATATTTTTTTTTGAGCCTCAATGCATAATTTGCTTTAAAATTTTTAGTTCAATAAAATAATAAAATTTTAAACGCCATTATGACAATCACCACAGCGATATTCTTGCAGTGCTCTGCTTATACGCGCACACTAATGCAAAAATATGTTGCGCTTGTATTAGTAGCGCAGTCGGCAGTGTGCACCACTGTGATAGAGGCATAAATCTTGAATGTAACTACCACTCAAATTGGTGGTCGAAACCTATTTTGGCAGTGAAATTATTGAGAAGTTAATCAAACAACAAATCAACTTGTGGAGAGATGTACATATCGTCGTACCATACGAAAACTAGCATATTTAAAATTTCTGGCGAAAGCTATCAATAAAAAAAATTCTGTACGAAAAGTAACAAGTTCGACTTTTCACTGGCGAAAAGTATCAGTAATTATATATTGTTTTTACATTAAAATTGTTGTTGTTTAAACGAAATTGATAGTTTTCGTCAGCCAAAAGTCGATCTTGTTACTTTTCGTCAGCCAAAAGTCGATTTTGTTATTTTTCGTCGGCCAAAAGTCGAACTTGTTATTTTTCGTCAGCCAAAAGTCGAACTTGTTACTTTTCGTCAGTCACAAAAACACGTATGTTAGTTTTCGTATGGTACGACGATATGTGAGTATAGGACTCATACTTTTGTCCATTTTTAGGTGTGTTTAGATATTTAAGGGTTCGCGTTTGGACTGATTCAAAAATATTGGTAACTATTAATAAGTGCGAGTTTTATTCTTAACACTTAAAATATACTAGCAATAAGAATTTTTCATTTTTTTTTTAATAAATCCCCGTGTTTCCTAACACCAACAGGACTTATGCCACTTTCAAAAAAAAAAAAATTCTAAAATTGTTTATTTCTAGCGTTACGGTAGAATTGAACTGGACATTAGGCCGTCTCGCGTTATAGGGACGCAAAAATAAAGTGCGCCGTACGCCCCCGCATATGATGTCTTTTTGGAAAGCATTTCCGGAAAAGTTTTTTATTTTTTTTTTGGACGCCGCTAGATGTCGCTAAAATTTATTTTTCTCATATCTTCGGTATTTATAGTCCAATCTCAGAGTTTAATACACCATTGTCTTTGGATTGAAAGGACGGCTTATACTATGGAATATTATTAACCCAATGTGCGTCATTGGGGTCACTACCACCCAGTACTTATTTTATACCACCCTAATGCAATTTTTTATGCCTGCATGTTAAACGTAGTCTAAAATCATTAATCTTTTGCAAAAGAAGTATTTCGATCGCTTCAGTAGAACCCGAAATAAAAGACGTGCAACATTCCGTGGAATATAAGTTTTTCGCTTCCTTTGGTCCTTTAGGTTCATTTTACAAAAATTTCTTCTGAGGCGACCCCTACTGAAATTTTATGGTGAATAATTTTCTAGAACATTTTAACCCTCTATCACCGCCAATAAAGGGTTATTTTGACCCCCTTTTTTTAGAAAATCAGGAAAAATAGTATTTTTAAGGTCGCTAGAGGGTTAAAATGTTCTAGAAAATTATTTGGCATAAAATTTTACTATGAGTCTCCTCAGAAATTTTTTCTGTAAAATTAACCTAAAAGACCAAAGGAACAGACAAACCTATATTCCTCGGGATGTTGAACGTGTTTTATTTCGGGTTCTGCTCAAGCGATCGAAATACTTCTTTTGCAAAGGATTAATGATTTTTGACTACGTTTAACATGCAGACGTAAAAAAGGTACATTAGGGTGGTATAAATTAAGTACTTGGTGGTAGTGACCCCAATGGCGCACATAGGGTTAATAATATTCTACAGTATAAGCCACCCTTTCAAGCCAAAGACATTTCTGTATTAAACTTAGAGATCGGACTATAAATACCGAAGATATGAGAAAAATAAATTTTAGCGACATCTAGCGGCGTCCAAAAAAAAAATAAAAAAATTTTCCGGAAATGTTTTCCAAAAAGACATTATATGCGGGGGCGTACGGCGCACTTTATTTTTTGCGATACGGTCTACTGGACATTGAACTAGGGGTGAACTAGAAGTGATCTAGATTTGAACTAGAGGTGATCTAGAAATTGAACTAGATTTGAACTAGAAGTGAACTAGAGGTGATCTAGGAGTGAACTAGAAATAGAACTAGAGGTGAACTAGAAATGAACTAGAAGTGAACTAGAAATTTACTAGAACGAACTAGTAGATGATCTTGAATAAAGCGACCTAGCAGGTTAACTAGAACTTTAACTGAAACTACCATATACTAGTATTCGCTTTATTACTCATCTTCGCATTCGCATTCGCCTTCATATTCACATTCATCTTCTAAAACTACCTGGGTGGCACAGCGCTTCGCCCCCATATAGTGAATCGGCAAAATTGAGGTAATAACACTGCTCTACAGCCAAAAAATACTCTGAACGCGACCATCCTTTCTATATGTAAAATCGGTCGCTGATTCGGTTTTACTCCTTTGCGTGAAGCTCCATTCTATTACCAAAAAAATAAGCTATAAACGATGAAAATCCATTGTCAAATGGAAAAGTTATAGGCGATCAAGTAAATACAGCTAGGTCACGCAATGCCTCTGCACGCGTACATTCTATGCATATTGTACCAATACCTACACATCTGCAGTAGCAGCACATTGGCAGCGCAGTAGATACAAGCGCATTTACGGGTATAACATACATAGAATATACCCGTGCAGAGGCATTGCGCGACTTGGCTGTATTAACTTGATCGCCTATAACTTTTCCATTTTACCATGGATTTTCTTCGTTGATAGCTTACCTTTTTCCCAATAGAATGGAGCTTCACGTAAAAGAGTAAAACCGAAGGTAAAAACATTGGTTTTAAAGATATTGCCTGACAAAGTCAATTTTTTCTAAAAAAATCGTAAAAAATCGAAAAAATTCAAATTGAATCGCCAATATTTCAGAAACTATACGAGTTAGAGAAAAATGTTATAGGAACCGTGAAAAGGAAATTTAATTTTCTTTCGTTTGGTGCCACCCTAAGGAAGATAACTCACTGTGTTAAAGAGATATACTGGATTAAGTGGACCCATTGGCCAAATAACGGTAAATTGCCTATATCTCAAAAACCTTCCCATAGAATTAAAAATGAACCCGATTTTCGGAATCAGCGACCAATTTTACATATAGATAGGTTAGTCATGTCTAAAGTACAGACAAAAAATTTCATTTTGTGATCCAGTGTAATCGCAGAACAATGAAATTTGGTGTACTGTCATATAATAATAGAGATAAACAAGTAAGGAAGCCTAAGTTCGAGTGGAATCGAACATTAGATACTCAACTGTATGCTTTCATTGTTTGTTTGCGTTTGATGGAAACACGGCGTATTTTAGATAAAGCGAGTGCCGCATAAAGTGGGCGTAGCCACGCCCATTTTCAACATTTTTATCAGTCATCCAACTAAGCATATGAATATTATTCTTTGTGCAAAATTTCATTCCTTTTTGACTACTAGTTACAAAGATGTCACGTTACAAATTCCCAAAGGGTGTTCGAGAAATATCTTTGTTAAAAAGTAGGCGTGGTCATAAACCGATTTCAATAAATTTTTGCGTGTCTATTAACACAAGTTATAAAAGTGTATAAACCAAGTTTCGTTATAATATCTCAATTATTTGTTGAGTTATAGGCTTAGAAATCTCGTATATTCCTTTGTCTAAAAAGAGGCGGTGCCACGCCCATTTTCTAAAATTTTTATATTTTTTGCTTCCGGTCTATTGTGGAACTCATGCCACAAAATTTCTATGAATTATCTCTATATTTGACAAAGATATCGCTTAAAATGTTTTTATTAGGTCACTTTATAGTTCTCATGTATAAAAGTGGGCGTGGTCGTCAAACCGATTTCGCTAAAGTTTTGAACATGTATTACCACAAGTACACACCAAGTTTCGTCATTATATATAAATTATGTGTCGAGTTATGGGCTCAGAAATCTCGTATATTCCTGTTTCTAAAAAGAGGCGGTGCCATGCCCATTTTCCAAAATTTTTGTGTTTTTCGTTTTATGTCGGCAGTTGGACTCCTGCTATAAAATTTCATTGATATATCTTTATATTTGACAGAGATATCGCTTAAAATGTTTTATTAGGCCACTTTATAATACACATATATAAAAGTGGGCGTGGCCGTCAACCGATTTTAACTATTTTCCGTCCAAACGTTTTCCTAAATAAGTAAATCACGCGTACCAAATTTCATCGATATATCTTCAATGGTTTCTGAGTTATGACATATAAAACTTTCAATGTTTGACCCTTAATAAGTGGGCGTGGCACCGCCCATTTTCCAAAATTTCATCAAATTTCTTCCTAGAGGCCTGAGCTCAACACGTGGGTAAAATTTCATCACTCCAACTATATTAGTGACTGAGATACCAAATTTCCGATAACGAAAGACTTCGTTACGTACCTTGAAGTCACATTGGATAGAAGAATGACTTGGAAAAATCACATTGACAAAAAGAGTATGCAATTTCAATACCAACCGTCCCAGTCTCGATACCAACTTGCATTCCAAATTTCAACAAAATATCTCAATTTTTGCGCGAGTTAGAGTGTTTACAGACGGACGGACGAACATGGATCAATCGATTTCTCTTTTCACCCTGATCATTTTGATATATATAAGTCTATATCTATCTCGATTATTTCATTCTGTTACAATCCACCGTTATGTGATTAAAACTATAATACTCTGTGTACTACACCATTTCCAGGTGGATTGTAGAAAGCGTCAACTGGATTTTAGAAAGAGTCAATTGGATTTTGGAAAATTTGAATTGTAAATCCAATTTTCACTTTCTAAAATCCAATTGACGTTTTCTAAAATCCATGTGGAAATGGTGTAGTACAGCTGAGTATAAAAAAGCGAAGTTTTGGCCAAAGGGATGCAAGGACATGACTACCTCCCATATGTCCTTAATTTTAAAGTTGTGATTTCAACTTCAATTTCAAGCAGAATGAAATGAAATTAGGCGGATGTTTATAGAATTGTGTTTTAAACTATGTGATAAGTTTCGCCCTTTTATGTGCAAGGACATTACTACCTCCCATATATCCTTTTTACAAAAACTAATTTTTAGCTTAACGTGTCATCGGAATACACTAAAAACTAACAATAACATATACAATTACCGTTTTAAAATCAAGCATGGACTTCTCCCGTTAGTTAATGCAAAAAATTGTAATAAAGAAAATTACTCTTAAATTACATATGAATCTATATCTATATATATAAAAATGATTTGGTGTTTAATTGTAACGCTAAAACCTGAAAACTGCTGAACCAAATCAAAAACTTCCTTAGGGGGATTTGTTTGTTGTTACCCCGCGAAGGTTTAGTCGAAGAAAAAATTAAAAAATATAAGGGGGGCGTGGCACCTTCCATACAACCTTAATTTTTAAAGCTGATTATCTCTAAAAGAGTTCAAGGTAGGGAGCTGAAAATTGGTACAGAGGTAGGTGATATCAAAACCCTTCTCAGGCAGAAAAGTGGGGGTTATCAGAAAAGAGGGTGTGGCAACTCCCATACAAACTTAAATTTTTATGCTGAATATCTCTAAAATGGTTTAAGGTAGCTACTTGGAAATTGGTGGGAGATAAACGATAACAATTCCATATTAACGCAAGATAATAGGAGTTATACGAAAAGGGGGCGTGGCACCTCCCATACATACTTAGCGTTGGAAGCTGAATATATCAGAAAAAATAAATGGCAGGATCCTGAAAATTGCTATAGAGCTAAATGATATTAAACCAGGGTTTGAAATTGCTTAGCTACTTTTGCTGCATTTGCTTTTGCTTTGCTTTTGCTACACCCAGAAAAAAAATAGTGCGAAATCAACCAAAAATCAACAAATTTTGCGGTTAATTTTTTCAACACGATGCTTTATGTATGCCATCATGTAATCGTGTAAATTTAACACTACTGTCAAGTGTTAGTTTAACAGGATGACAACTGTAGAATTAACACTAAAAAGTATTGAGTCTTCCTGTTGATTTTACAATTTTAACTAGTTAATGTTACAATAAAAGCTGGTTAAATTAACACGAAGTGGTTCTGTTGAATTAACAATAACATCTTTTTGATTTTACCTTAAATTTATTGTTAAATTAACTAGAAAGTCTTGTTGATTTTGCAATTAATTTTTTTTTTAAATAAAAAAAACATATAAAGCATAAAATATATAATGCATATATAAAGCAAATTCAAGTACATCACCCGCACAACCGACCAACTTGAAAGCGTTCTTCTCATACGAATAGTTTATACATGGGCGATAGTACTTACTATAACTGGCACTGAGTAATGTTTGGCCGCTAATGCAACGGTATATGCACCGCATGCTGCGTGAAAGACTCCATTCGCTAAACATCTCTTCGTGGTAAAAATTGCAAACTACGACGAGGACAAAGAAAATATTGAACATTAAAAACTTTTAGAAACAAAAATGCAACCCACTTTTAACTAACCTGCGAACTAAAAACATAAATGGAAAAACCATTATCACGCACTGCCAATGATGCCATCATTGCCACGGCACAAAATTTTCTTTTTGTTAAAAAAAAAAAAAATTATTAATTTTTGTTTTGCACGAACAGCAGAACTTCAAACGTTGAAAAAATTGTGTATGTTTCAAAATAGTTTTGACGTTCTTTTTAACACTTTTTTAGATTATATTGACACTATCATCGTGTTGAATAAATCAAAATTCCAAATGACGTTTATGTTTGAACATTGTTTCGTGTAATGTTAACCAACTTTAATTGTTAATTGTGGTTCTTGTTGTCTAACATTTTTTTTTAGTTTATATTGACACTATCATCATGTGGCCGCTGTGGTGCAGTGGGTAGAGTGCTCGCCTGCTATGCCAGTGGTCTCGGGTTCAAATCACGGTCCGAGCAAAACACCAAAACAATTTTTCTAATTAGTAAAAATCCAATTATGGGTTTTTACGAGCAGCGGTCACCTCTTGGCAGTGGGCGGCATACCCTCCGAGAGTATTTCTGCCATGAAAAAGCTTCTCACAAAAAATGCATTCGCCGTTCGGAGCCGGCATAAAACTGTAGGTCCACCCAATTAGTAGGAAAAACAAAAAGGAGCACACCTCGAATTGGGAGAGAAGTTCGGCCATAAAACTCGTCAGAGTTATAATAGCGCCATTGTATTATATTATATCATCATGTTAAATAAACCAAATTCCAAATGACATTTAGGAATAAAATTGTATATTTGAATCATCTTGTATATTTTAAAATTTCTTCATGTTGTATCAACAATAAAATTTGATTGAATTTACCAAATTTTCAGATGACAGTTACAAAGCCAAAATCATGTTTAAAACATCGTGTAATTTGAAAAAATTGTTGCTGTTCTATGTGTAAAGATCGATCGTGTTAATTTTACATGAATCGTGTTGATGATTTTTTTCTGAGTGTAACGAAAAAGTAAATTAGCAAACTCGGCCAGTCGAGTAAAAAACGAGAACACGATTCATTCGCTTCAGTTTTCAGCTGAGCCGTGTTTGCTTGTATAGTTAAGCAATGCAACGCGATTTGGGGGATTTCATTTTACTTCCAGCAATTAGTTGTGTCTTTGCATTTTTTCTGCGTTTGCGTTATTTTGCTGAAACGATTTGTTTACGCATATTTCGAATTTTTATACATATTTACTTATGTATGTATGTATGTACACATAATATGTATGTATGTCAATTTGTAAACATCTTTTCATGTTGAATTCTGCTTAAAAACTAGTTTCAGCAAAATAAGCAACTGTAAGCAAAAATTTACCACTCAACTAATTGCTGGAAGTAAAAGCAACCCTCTCAAATTGAGTTGCTTGGCTTAACTATACAAGCAAAAACGACTCAGCTGAACACTGAAGCGAATGATTCGTGTTTTCGTTTTTGGCTCGGCTGAATTCAGCAATAAGCAAAAAACATCGGCTATTGCTGTTTTGCAGCAAGCAAATTCAAACCCTGTATTAAACCACTCTCACGCATAAAAGTGGGGGTTATCGAAAAAGGGGGCGTGGCACCCCCCATACACACTTAATTTTTAAGCTGAATATCTCTAAAAGGATTTAAGGCAGGGACCTGGAAATTGGTATAGAGCTATATGATATGAAAACAATTTTTGCGCATAAGTGTAGGTTATCGGAAAAGGGTGCGTGGCACCTGCCATATAATCTTAATTTTTCAATCTGATTATCTCTAAAGGAGTTCAAGGTAGAGAGCTGAAAATTGGTATAGAGCTAAATGATATCAAAACCATTCCCACGCATAAAAGTGGGGTTTATCGGAAAAGGGGGCATGGCACCTTCTATACACACTTAATTTTTCATGCTGAATATCTATAAAAGCGTTTAAGGTTGGGACCTGAAAATTGATCAGTAGATTAACGATATCAATAGCATGCTTATGAAAAAAACAGTTTTGGGAAAAGGGGGCGTAGCACCTCCATGCGTTCTTAATTTTTAAGGCTAAATATCCCTAAAAGCGTTCATGGCATGAACATAGAAATCACTATGCAGATATACGATATCAATACCAGTTCACCAAAAAAAAAGATTTGTCGAAAAATCATACGTACTAAACTTTTGAGGCTGAATATATCTAAAAGGGTTGGAGGAGGGGCCTGAAAACCATTACGGAGGTATACTATATCAATACTCTTACTTAGTTAAAATAGCCAATACTCAGTGAAAATAAATTGGAGCGTAGTAGGCGGTCATTCCATTTGACAGCTTACAACTAAACACCAAATCATTTTTATATATAGGCGAAGTAGTGAAAAATCGTGAATTTTTTATTAAAAATAATACCGGTGTTATAACAATTTTTGAAATGAAATTTAAGGCGGATTCATCGTTCGAGTTCAGAACTAAATTTGAATTTGAGTTAACTAATGAAAAGAGTTCAGAACTTTTCGGACTTCCTCTCACACTCCGAAAAAACAACAACAACCACATGGCAGAAAAGTTCTGAACTCGAACGATGAATCCGGCTTAATAAAACAAATCTATTTTTGGCAGAACGAAGTTTGCCGTGTCAGCTAGTACATACATATATCTGAACAATCGGTTGTATGGGATCTATATGTTATAGTGGCCCGATTTGGCCGATTCCGACAAATGATCAATTGTACATAATCATTAGAGCAACAGGAAATATGCCCTAAAAATTCCTCTTTAGCGCTAAAAAAATGTTAAAAATACGGTTTAAGCGCTAAAAATATGCCCTTAAAATTTTTTATACTCAGCTGTACTAGTACACAGAGTATTATAATTTTGATTTCATAACGGTGGATTGTAACATAATGAAATAATCGAGATAGATATGGACTTATATATATTAAAATGATCAGGGTGAAAAGAGAAATCGATTGAGCCATGTCCGTCCGTCCGTCCGTCCGTACGCACGATAACTCGCGTAAAAATTGAGATATTTTGATGAAATTTGAAATGCAAGTTGGTATCGAGACTGGGACGGTTGGTATTGAAAATGGGCGAAATCGGACCATGACCACGCCCACTTTTCCTATATAGAAAAAATCGGAAATTTGGTATCTCAGCCACTAATATAGCTAGAGTGATAAAATTTTACCCACGTATTGAGCTCAGGCCCTTATTTAAAATTTTTAAATTTTTTTACCAATTTGCTGTGTGAAATGATATAAATTTTGACACAGTAAATTTTTGACTGCCGCTGAAGAATAAATTAACCCGGATAATCCTAAAAGTTATTAGGAAAGTGAAACAAATTAATTTTGCTGGAGGTAGGATTCAAATATGAATAAAAAGAAAAAAAGTTTAAAACATTTTAATCACAAAACCTGATTATTAAGCCGTACTAGGTACATAATGTTAATTCAAATACCAAATCTATTATCTCGGAGGCCAATATTGTACTCATTCAAATGCGATCGCTATGCGACATGTTTGTGGTGTAATATATTTAGTACATTACGCATATCCGGGTTAATGAATTTGGCGTTTGACTCTTCTTCTTGTTTCTTGGCAAAAATTTCCAATCGTTTGTCAAAATTTTACCTAGCCCCTGGGGCTAGATAAATTTTATTCAACTCAACTGTCAAATTTTTACTAGCCTGCGTACTTTTCTATCGATTCGCACACGGCCTATATTATAAACAGAGCTGGGTAGTAATCATTACTTTAGGAATTAAATTACTCCCAATTCCCCATTACATATAATTGGGAAAAGTAATCAATTCCTTTCATCAAAAGAAAAGGAATTGATTACAATTCAATTCCTAAAAAAATACCAAAAGTATTTCATCGTTTTGAGGCTCAAGTACAAGGTATTTTTTTTTGGAATTGAAAAAAAATTACTTTGTGAAAATGTAATTGCCGCGCCATTACTTTTGAAAGGAATTGCAAATGTAATTGAAAATTGGAAATGTACTTAGGGATTTCCCATTCCTCAAAGGAATTGCAAAAGTAATTGAAAAACTAATGAAGGTCCATATGCGTATACAATTCATTTGCGATTAAAAGGGTGGTTGTGTGTAGCCATACTACATATTATTTAATGTTATCTTTCTTATTTAGCAAATAAAATCATATACTATTATTCCAGTAACCAAAAAGGCGCGCTGGCCTTATCTTCTTTATGATCAGGGAGGGAAGCTGAGTTTTTCACAATCTATTTCCAGTGCAGTGGAAACTTTTGTATTTCTAGTTTACCTCCAGTAAGTGTTCAGGACCACTTTCTATGAGGAACCTTCCTTATCTATTTGGCCTTTTCTGAGTTAATTAATTAGTTTCTAAACTGCTAAACGTAAAGGCAATAAAGGGCGTCGAAAGTGGAGAGCAAGGAGCAATTCCGATGCATAAGGCCTCTGGCTTAGCGGTCGATCCACGGTTACGAACCTCCCTTAGTCAACAAGTAGACTTTGTTAAATTATGTGTGGGTTGACTCGCGAATCAGCTTTGTTTAATATTTTTTTAGGAGCCAGTAGCTAAAGAAACTTCTTCCTTTAATGACTTTCAGTACCTGGGTGACCGACCTTGCTCGGTGCTATCAAGTTGGCGCTAATCTTACTTACCAACAGTATACGCTTTTTTCTTTGGGTTTTAAGTAAAAAGTAACAACTTAGTCAATACAGCTTGTTTTATTATTAAAATGTACATAAACCTTATCATTGCCTACAATATGGGTATCAAACGAAAGGGGAAGGCCACGGGTTTCATTTGGACCTCGATATATTTATACCTTTCATGAGCATGAAATGGTATTATAATTTTGATCCGATGTTTGTAAGTATGAGAAGAAGAAGAGATAGACCCACCAATAAGTATACCGATATGATCAGGACGATGAGCTGAGTTCATTTAGCCATTTCCGTCTGTTTGAACGCAAACTAGTCCATCAGTTTTTGAGATATCTGGCGTCAATATGTTAGGGCTCTTGTTTTCAATCGATATTATGTATATTTTCTTTCTATTTCTATTTTTTGTGGTTATTTGTGGCATTTTGGGGTCAAATGAACGCAATTTAGTAGCAAAATGATATCAAAATAACAAAAAAATTATCTAAAATTGACCCTAACATGATCCCAATATGACTCCAAACCGATCCCAAATTGACCCGAAAATGACCCCAAGCTGAACCCAAAATGATCCCAATATCGCCCCAAAATGATCCCAATAGTGAGCATGACCCGCAAATTCCATTTACATAAATCGCAATACGTTTTTATACACCAATTAACATATAGCATTTCAATTACTTTTTCAATTCCTTTAAGGAATGGAATGGGAAATTCTAAAGTACATTTTTCATTCCTTGTAATGTAATTGGAAAAATTTCAATTACATTTTCAATTCCTTTCAAAAGTAATGGCGCGGCAATTACAATTACACAAAGTAATTTTTTTTCAATTGCAAAAAAAACACCTTGTACTTGAGCCTCAGAACGATGAAATACTTTTGGTATTTTTTTTAGGAATTGAAATGTAATTAATTCTTTTCTTTTCATGAAAGGAATTTATTACATTTTTCAATTACTGAGGAATGTAATTGTAATGGAATTGATTTTACCCAGCTCTGATTACAAATGTGAAATAGAAATTGTGTTTAAACTCAATTGGCGGGAAAATCGCTGAACGGATCCTCACGATACTTTGCACACCTAAGTATTTTCATCCGGTGAGTACTATAGGCATATTTTTAATCATATTGAAAAGCAGGAATGGGCTCCTCCTATACAAAATTTTCCATTATTTCGTAATATCTCTTGAAGTATTTGTACTAGAATAATGAAAATTTGTGCGAAGGAATATTCACAGCTATTCTGCAATCCCTCGGAACTTCGATTGCGGCGACGCCGACTGCTACGACAAAACGAAAATTGGTATTCTGGTTTACGACGTTTCGAACATAAGTGTTGTTAAGTGTTAAACTATGTTCGAGTCAGTGTTAGGTAGGATTTATGCGAAATCGTATGTATTTTTTGACAGCACATTTGTGTTTTTGACAGCAAATTTATATTTTCAGTGATTTTTAGATTAAATTTTCAGAAAGAATATATTAAATGGTTAAAAAATGGATTCTATTGCTGCAGCAGCTTTTTTAGTGGAAAAATAAATGAAAGAACGAAGGAATTTGGACATTAATTTTAATTAAATTTTTTTAAATATGGCTTTCTATTATAAAGAAAAAGTGCCATATGAAAACGGCATTTATAGAATACTGTCACCAAGTTTCATGCGAGAATACTTTGTAGTTCGGAAATTAACACCGGCTAAGCTTGGATAGAATGAACCAATTTTATTTACTTACAAACTACTGGGAATTTTTCAGTGAAACTTTCAGGAAATATTCTTTGGATGATAATTCATCTACCTTCAACGCTTTCAATTATTATTAAATTATAATATTAAAGTTCTCCAAAATGAGAATTCTGCCGGCTGAGGTTTTTTTAAAGCGCGGCCGAAGGCCGGTGACACAAAAAAGCCTTCTACACACACAGCGACTTTTTTATGATCTGTGATAGGATCGTGGTTCATTATATACAAATTTTCCCTTATACTGATTTCAGACAGAAAATTAATGTAGTACATTAAATTTATAATTTAACAATAAATTTTTGTGTTTCACACACACTCAAATAACAAGGAGATGTTACTTTTCATAAAATATTTTTTTTGTTATTGACAAGAACTTTTGAATAAATAATCCCAGTAAACATTCAGATTCATAAAGGAATCCTAAACCGGAGCGTTTACACTCATTATGAGCTCATTTTGGAGTCCGAAATGTATGTATTTCTGTTCTTAAGGTGGTCCCCTGATATGGGCCTAATTTCATGCATTTTATGAGCCTGAATAAGTAGTAAAACAAAAAAAAATTCTTTGTTCTTGCATTTTCCTTCCCCTGACCCAATTTTCTTCACCCTCTCTCCATTCATCCCAGCTTGTTCTCCTCTTCTCTCATTGGTCGCGTTCAGAAGTGACACATGCTGAGCAAAACTGTTGTGTAGATATCACTGAGCGAAAAGTGATATAATTTACGCCTTCTGAACTAGCTCATACAGAAATTAAATTATTATTATAATTACATATCCCCAACATAATCGGCAAAAATTTTGCTGCTTTATATTTTTGTACGTATGTACATATGTATGTCAAAATCGTAAGCACAACATGTCCGAAGTGAGCATAAGAAATTTATGATGGAAAAAAGTCTCCAAACTCACAACATGTTGTGTTCATCAAAAATACTCAACTTTTCGTTCAGAAGATAAAAAATCAACTGTTGCGCAATCGCTGCGACTTCTTATAGCAACCATTGTGGGACCTTCATTACTTGCTTTATAGTAGGCGAGTTCCCGTAGCAGTGATCCAGATCCGAAAACAAATTTTGTATGCAAATGCCACAGGAACTCAGCTAGCGTTGTCTATTTATATTTCCTCCGGATTCGAACCTGAAATTCAATCCAGCGCTATCATATACACGGTGAGTTTAAACTACTTATTATGAAAAGTCAAAGTAACCAAGATATTATTTCATGGTTGTATTCTTGGACATATTAGAAGATGTTCTGAGCCAAAATTGAAATCATTCATCGGACACATTTTGAGAAATTCCATGTTTTTTTTAAAATGGTAAATTTTTTCTTTTCATGCGAGCCCCTGTTCTTTTTATGGCACCCACGGTAAAATGACTGTTCTGTTCTTCTAGTATATAAGTGTATAGTAAAATTCATTAAGTAAAAATACATTTTAAGACGTTTATTATTTATTATTTATAATATTTTAATATAAACATAAAAAGGTTGACAGTTTTTTTTAAATATGAAGAATATTATATTCACATACAGTTTTCTTCAAATTCTCCATATAATTGGGGTTATTTGGTCTAGTTCGATACTTATAATCCCATGTTTTTTTGAAATCATAATGCACAGCCTCCATGGCTTGCTCTGAATGATACCCTAATCCTATTCCCTGCCTTGAACAAAAATCTTCTATATGAAAAAAAAAAAACTGTATGCACTTTTGGGGTTATGGGTATAGAAAGATCGTTGTAACTCTTTCGGAAATTAGAAAGTTAATATAATTACTTTTCAAATCAATAGTGAAGCAAGATTCGACCACTGAATGAAAATCGTTAAAAGCTTTTACGTATTTTGGGCGCTCTAAAGGAAATATACTTCTTAATACATCGGTGTTTTCCAATAATTTCTTACAACTATTCCCATCAAAACCTGAGCAACCACGAAAAATCTTTTATTGGACATAGAACTTCTCAGCCCACATTAACGCAATAGTTGTAAGAAATTATTGGAAAACACCGATGTATTAAGATGTTTATGCTCCATGGATATTAATCCAGAAAGAGAATTCTGCCGGCTGAGGGTAATTTTATTGAAGCGCGGCCAAAAGCCGCCAACGCAGAAAGATGTTCTACACATACATACATTAATTTAACAGGGAATGTCTCCTGAACTATAAGCGTCCGGAGGGTAGTACTTTGTTTTTTGTGATCTGTGAGACCACCCCTACCCTCTAGAAAATTAATTGTTATCGGATCGTGGATCATTATATACAAATTTTCCCTCTATCCAAGCTGGGGATCCAACCCATGACCTCTGGTATGGCAGACTAGCCACTGTCCGCCACACCACAGTGGCCACAACACTCCCCACTGCACCACAGCGGCCCCGTTAATATATATTCCCGCAAAGGAGATTACAATTTACTAAGGTACATAATATGCATATAAATACTTCGCAAAAAGTATGTAACTTATTTTGCATATTTAATTTATCCATATTTGTTGCCAATTTAGTGTATTTTTCCAATTTTATAATTGATTTGTATATTTTGCAAATCTTGTTACTTGCAAAAATTCAAGTCAGCTGTTGTTTGATCAGCTGTTTTCCTGTTGGAAAAGTGCTGTTGGCAAAAATTTGTCCAACAAAATTCAACAGCTTCTCACAAAATGAAATGTCAGTTTTCTCTCTCAGTTGGTTCTCTTCTGTTGGAGATTTGGCGTAAAAAAACGGCGACAAAGTGTTTGTTTTTAAAAGTTTTCGAAAAACATCAAAAAATATCCGTAAACGAACAAAGCTATTATAAATAATAAATAATAAACGTCTTAAAATGTATTTTTACTGTAATGAATTTTAATATACACTTATATACTAGAAGAACAGAACAGTCATTTTACCGTGGGTGCCATAAAAAGAACAGGGGCTCGCATGAAAAGAAAAAATTGACCATTTAAAAAAAAAAATGGAATTTCTCAAAATGTGTCCGATGAATGATTTCAATTTTGGCTCAGAACATCTTCTAATATGTCCAAGAATACAACCATGAAATAATATCTTGGTTACTTTGACTTTTCATAATAAGTTGTTTAAGCTCACCGTGTATAGTGGAACATTTAATATTATATTGAACTTTAGTGATACTTTTATACCTACTTAACGTTTATCGAAACAGCATACATAAATTAAAATTGTCATTTTAAACAGCAAACAAAAAAATTATAAAAAAAAAATTCTTAAGCTCATATTTCACACATATTTCGTATTCATATCCGACTCCAAATTATGAGTGCTCTGAGAATGTTTGCTGGGATAATAAATTCATGCCAAAACTAATTCACGGTTGACACTGAAAACTTCAAAATTAATAAATATTAGCTTAAAAAACTAAAAAACACGCTTTAATCTTAAAAATCGTACTAAAAATTGAGAAATAATTTAATTAGAAACAAAATGATGAACGAAAATATAAGTATTTAAGGAAAAGCGTCGGGTGCTCAGTATGTCAAAAAATATTTAAAATCGCTGTTTTTTTTACTAATATTTTGATTTTGACTTTTTTGAGATTTCATATAACGTACTCTTTAATTTCGCAACTAGGTATGTATGTATATTTTTGTACTAGTTGTTTGAATCGAATATTTTCATGTTCAAATATTATTGAGCACCCGCATGCTTTTCCTTCAATACTTATATTTTCATTCATCATTTTGTTTCTAATTAAATTATTTCATGTGAATTTTATATGAGCTATTGCTCTTATAATTAAGAAAAATTAAAAAAATTTTTTTGGTAGAAGTTATGGATCCATTTCGGAGACCACCACATCCCCTCATCAGACTTCTTCCAGCGGCCTCAACCGAGAATCGAACTTAGGTCGTTTCGATTGGTAGTCACATCTCTATCCCATTGAGCTACCAGCGCCGTCAGCTTTGTTTCGCTTAATTCTCAATTTTCCTTATATTACAATCCACATACCAACAACAACAGCTTAATGACACTCTGTCTTTGCTACCTAGCAGAGATCAGCAGCGGTGCACCGCATTTTCTAAAGCACCGCAAAAATACTTATTTTTTAAGTGGCTCAAAAAATAAGTACCCAGAAAAAAAATTCACCGCCACCGCATTGATTGAAAATCTAAATGATATTGCGGTATTTAGTGTTGTTTACACCACATACCGCAAACACCGCATAACGCAAACACCATATACCGCAAACACCGCATATCGCAAACACCGTATATCGCAAACACCGTATATCGCAAACACCGCAATCACCGCAAACACCGCATTTGTTTATTTGTATACTATTCAGTGTTGCCGGAAATTTTTCACACACTGCAAAGGTATAGGCAATTGAAAATTCATTTGTACATAAATGCATAGATATGTGTTACTGATTATAAGATATACAGCAAATTTAATCTCAAGTATTTTTTTTTATTTTTGTGTGCTTTGTTTTTTGTGGCAGTTTTTTGAATAATAAAATATTTTTCAATTATGAAATAATCAAAAATTCATTTTTGAAATCCAATACGACTAATAGGGCCGTCAAACTAGCAATCCATTTAATTGACAACATAGTTAAATTAAATGTACATATTTAATTGACTATCGACACATTCAGTACTTCAGCTTTGTCGTAAAAAAGACATCTAATTCAACTATGTTTCTCAGTTAAACGAATTGCTAGATTGACGGAAAAGTATTCATTCCGACGGGCGCATAATAAAATGTATGAAAATAAACATGTGTATTATTGTTGCTCCAATAAAATGACAAAAACTTCGGTTTCAATCAATGTATCGTAGCCAATTTTGTCAATTGTGAAAATTGAATGAATGCCTCGTTGGAAAATAAAGAATTATGTCACAGACAAACAAAAATGTGTAAACAAAACTTATGTGTATTACTAAGAAGCCATAAATGTGATTCAAGGATTTTAGGAAAAAACTATTTCATGTAAATAGGACATATTTTTATCTTGAAATTCATTAGTCAAATTATTTTGAATGTAAACAAACTCTAAATTTTAAGTGGCCCTTTCAATGAAAAAATTAAAAAAAAAAAACCAATCCTGAGAGTTTTCCTGTATAGATATTCTTTGGTTAAAATCAAATTGTAATTAGTAGTATTTTTCATCAGAAATCCATAAGACGGTAAAAATTACAAACAAGAAATCGCACTGGCAACATTGTGAATATCTCTATTTGGGAAATGCGGTGTTTGCGGTATGCGGTGTTTGCGATATGCGGTGTTTGCGATATGCGGTGTTTGCGGTATACGGTGTTTACGATATGCGGTGTTTGCGGTGTTGTGATATCCATACTACCGCATACCGGAATTGATCAAGAAAATGCGGTACGGTGTTTATTATGATCGCATATTTTGCGGTTGCGGTCATACTCCCACCGCATTTTTTATGAGTATACTCTAAATCACAAAAAATGTATCGCATGCTGATCTCTGCTACCTAGTATGTTGGTGCGATTGTGTGTTTGTTTTGTACAAAGTTCTAAACCTATTAACAAGCAAAGCTTTTGTACATGAGTCAAGTTTTCTCAAGTGGGCCACCTAAAATCGATTTTTCGATATTGTATGGTTTACGGATCAAATTTGAAAGCTAAAAAACATTGTAATATGATCGCAAAAGCGTTTTTGCTAGTTCTTATTTTTTCAGCGAGTTATTCGCGGTCAAAGTTTTCTTAACGGTTTTTAATTTTTTTGAATAACTCGGTAACCAATACTTCGATTCTATTGATTTTTTCGGCATTAGTTAGGAAACTTATTTACCAACAAGATGTAGTGGCCAGTTTTTGAAATTTCAAAAATGACATAACTCAAAAGTTAATTTTTTGAAAATAATCGCGCTTTTTCCCCGTTTTTTCCACGTTCTCATATGTTTAGGAAAAAACACAAATCAACAGTCTATGCGCTTAATATCAG
Organism: Urophora cardui; assembly: GCA_960531455.1. Taxonomy (NCBI): domain Eukaryota; kingdom Metazoa; phylum Arthropoda; class Insecta; order Diptera; family Tephritidae; genus Urophora; species Urophora cardui. The sequence continues at coordinate 68,795,715 of OY482671.1, read as the reverse complement.
GCTTCATTTTGCAGAAAAGAAATTTTGGTAACTCCGTACCAAAAAAAAGTTACAACGTTTTTAGTGAAAGCCGGTTGGGGGTTAAAATCAATTTTTTATATTTTTATTTTTTTTTTTCTGTTTTACAGCTCAAAAGCACGTTAGGGGGAAATATAGAGCATCACAAGACTAAAATAATGACATATCAATTTTAAAAATCGGATGTAAAATAAAAAAGTTAGAATGAAAAAACCATATGCGCGGAATTTGGCGTGATAAAACAAAACCAAAATTCGTCCCTTAATCCCCTCAACCATAAGCTTCAAATTTAGGGGCTGACTTTTGCAAATTTTTTCGATTTAACATATTTGGGTCACCTAACCGAGTTTTTCGTCCATAAAATGTCCCTTTGTCTCACCTGAAAACAATTTTATTTTTGTGTTTTTTGGGTATTATTGCATTCAAGAATATTTTGCGCTAAAGTTACAAGCGATAACTACAAGCTATACCATGTTCGAAAGACAATCAAAATACGCTTCCAAAGACATACAACTTGCGGTAGTACAGCAAAAACTTGATGAACTAGAGCTCGTCAAATTAAAAAAATTGTTAATTTCTTGCGATAGAAAGCAAAAACTTTGGATTTAAAAGTAGTTTTTTTATAAGAATTTGTAAAAATCAGGAAAGCTTTATTTTTCCAAAAATTAGCCTGCTAAATTGCAAACATTTTAACCCTAATATAACTAGGATCTGTTGAATACTTTATTTTTGGTAATTTTTTTAGGTGAAACAAAAGGATATTTTGTGAACGAAAAACTCGGTTAATTTTTATATGAGCTATTGGCCAGTTTATAATTAAGAAAAATTGGAAACATTTTTTTGGTAGAAGTTATGGATCCATTTCGGAGACCACCACATCCCCTCATCAGACTTCTTCCAGCGTCCTCAACCGAGAATCGAACTTAGGTCGTTTCGATTGGTAGTCACATCTCTATCCCATTGAGCTACCAGCGCCGTCAGCTTTGTTTCGCTTAATTCTCAATTTTTCTTATATTACAATCCACCATCCGTTATTTCTCAATTTTTAGTACGATTTTTAAGATTAAAGCGTGTTTTTTAGTTTTTTTAAGCTATTTTTTATTTTTAACTTTTTAGTGAATAAAAGTAACAAGTAAGGAAGCCTAAGTTCGAGTGGAATCGAACATTAGATACTCAGCTGTATGCTTTCATTTTTTATTTGCGTTTGCATAAAGCGAGTGTCGCATAAAATGGGCGTAGCGACGCCCATTTTCAAAATTTGTATCATTGATTCAACTAAGCATATGAATATTATTCTTTATGCAAAATTTCATTCCTTTATGTCTTCTAGTTACAAAGATATCACGTTACAAATTCCAAAAGGGTGTTCCAGAAATATCTTTGTTAAAAAGTAGGCGTGGTCATAAACCGATTTCAAAAATTTTTGCGTGTCTATTAACACAAGTTATAAAAGTGTACAAACCAAGTTTCGTCATAATATCTCAATTATTTGTCGAGTTATGGGCTCCGAAATCTCGTAGATTCCTTTGTCTAAAAAGAGGCGGTGCCACGCCCATTTTCCAAACTTTTTCTTTTTTCGTTTCCGGTTTATTGTGGAACTTATGCCACAAAATTTCAATGAATTATCTTTATATTTGACAGAGATATCGCTTAAAATGTTTTTCTTAGGTCACTTTATAATACCCATATATAAAAGTGGGCGTGGTCGTCAACCGATTTTGGTAATTTTTCGTCCACACATTTGCCTAATTAAATATATCACGCGTACCAAATTTCATCGATATATCTTCAACGGTTTCTGAGTTATGGCTTATAAAACTCAATATTTGCCCCTTAATAAGTGGGCGTGGCCCCGCCCATTTTCCAATATTTTTGTGGTTTTTATTTTATATCCGTAGTTGGACTCCTGCCACAAAATTTCAGTGATAGATCTTTATATTTTACAGAGATATCGCTTAAAATGTTTTTATTAGGCCCCTTTATAATACCCATATATAAAAGTGGGCGTGGCCGTCAACCGGTTTTGACAATTTTCCGTGAAAATATTTGTATAAGTAAGTTAATCACGCATACCAAATTTCATCGATATATCTTCAACGGCTTCTGAGTTATGACATATAAAACTTTCAATGTTTGACCCTTAATAAGTGGGCGTGGCACCTCCCATTTTCCAAAATTTCATCAAATTTCTTCATAGGGGCCTGAGCTCAATACGTGTGTGAAATGTCATCACTCCAGCTATATTAGTGGCTGAGATACCAAATTTCCGATTTTTTCTATATAGGAAAAGTGGGCGTGGTCATGGTCCGATTTCGCCCATTTTCAATACCAACCGTCCCAGTCTCGATGCCAACTTGCATTTCAAATTTCATCAAAATATCTCAATTTTTACGCGAGTTAGAGTGCGTACGGACGGACGGACGGACATGGCTCAATCGATTTCCCTTTTCACCCTGATTTTGATATATATAAGTCTATATCTATCTCGATTATTTCATTCTGTTACAATCCTTCTTCTTCTTCTTGATTGGCGCTTAACCGTCTAGACGATTCTGGCCGAGTCCAACAGAGCGCGCCAATTGCTTCTGTTTCGTGCAGCATGGCGCCACTTGGGAACACCTAGGGAGGCAGCATCGCTGTCCACCTGATTTTCCCAACGCAGTGGAGGTCTCCCTTTTCTTTTGCGTTCAGCGTGTTTCGATAGAAATGCTTTCTTAGCCGGAGCGCCTTCGTCCATTCTCACGACATGACCTGCCCAACGCAGCCGCTGGATCTTCATTCGCTGAACAATGTCGATGTCTGTGTAAAGCTCGTACAGCTCATCGTTAAATCTCCGTCGATACTCGCCCACGCCAACGCGCAAAGGTCCATAAATCTTACGAAGAACTTTTCTCTCGAATACTCCAAGTGCCATCTCATCTGATTTTGAAATTGTCCATGCTTCTGCGCCGTACATGAGGACTGGAACGATGAGCGTCCTGTAGAGTGTGATTTTTGTTTGTCGAGAGAGGACTTTACTTTTCAGTTGCCTACTTAGTCCGAAGTAGCATTTATTGGCAAGCGTGATTCTTCGTTGGATCTCCGTGCTGACATCATTCTTGGTGTTAATGCTGGTTCCCAGATAGACGAAGTCCTTAACAGTTTCGAATTTGTAGCTATCAACATTGACGTGGCTGCCAAGGCGTGCTGTTTCTTTGTGTGATGACAGGAGGTACTTCGTCTTGTCCTCGTTGACCGCCAAACCCATTTTCTTAGCCTCTTTATCCAGCTTGGAGAAGGCAGAACATACGGCGCGCGTGTTAGTGCCAATGATGTCGATGTCATCGGCGTACGCCAGCAGTTGCACACTCTTGTGATATAAGATGCTCCCTGTATGGTTAAGTTCTGCAGCTCGTATTATCTTTTCCAGCATCAAATTGAAGAAGTCGCACGAAAGAGAGTCACCTTGTCTGAAACCTCGTTTGGTCTCGAACGGCTCGGAGAGGTCCTTCCCAATTCTGACGGAGCTGGTGGTGTTAGTCAATGTCATTTGGCATAGCCGTATAAGTTTAGCAGGGAAACCAAATTCAGACATTGCGGCATACAGGCAATTCCTATTCGTGCTATCAAAAGCGGCTTTAAAATCGACAAAGAGATGGTGTGTGTCGGATCCTTTTTCATGGGTTTTTTCCAATATTTGTCGTATTGTGAAGATCTGGTCGATGGTAGATTTACCAGGTCTGAAGCCACACTGATAAGGTCCAATCAGATTGTTGACGATAGGCTTCAGTCTTTCGCACAATACACTTGCTGAGACCTTATATGCGATATTCAGGAGGCTTATCCCACGATAATTGGCGCGTACTGTGGAGTCTCCTTTTTTGTGGATTGGGCAGAGCACACTTAAGTTCCAATCGTCGGGCATGCGCTCGTCCGATCATATTCTGCATAGGAGTTGATGCATGCTCCTTATCAACTCTTCGCCACCATGTTTGAATAGCTCGGCTGGCAAGCCGTCAGCGCCCGGGGCCTTGTTATTCTTAAGCCTAGATACTGCTATTCGCACTTCGTCATGATCAGGTGGTGGAACATGCCTACCATCATCTGCTATTGGGGATTCGGGTCGTACATCTTCTCCTTCCGCACTTTCACTGTTGCCATTATCTAGCAAGGAGGAGAAGTGATCCCTCCACAACTTAAGTATGCTCTGGACATCAGTTACCAGATCACCGTTATCATTCCGGCAGGAATTTGCCCCGGTCTTGAAACCTTCAGTCATCCGCCTGATTTTTTGGTAGAATTTTCGAGCATCGTTCCTACCCGCCAGCATCTCAAGCTCTTCACACTCGCGCCTTTCAGCCTCCCTTTTCTTCTTTCGAAAAAGGCGCCTCTCTTCCTTCTTCGCCGTTCGATAACGCTCCCATACGCTTCGCGTTGCGCCCGCACACAATGTAGCCCTGTAGGCGGCGTTCTTTCTTTCCGAGGCATCGCGACATTCCTTGTCGTACCAGGTGTTCTTGTGGGCTCGCTTGTATCCTATAGATTCCTCAGCGGCGATACGAAGTGAACGAGCGATGTGTTCCCATTCCTCAGATACATCGTTTGGTGAAGGGTTGCTCTCAGAGAGCAGGAGAGAGCCGAGTGGTGTATTGATTGGCTGTCTGCGTCATGTGCAGCCTTTCGACTTCAAACTTTCCTTGCTGTCCTGCTGGCACATTCTTTGCTGCACAGAGGCGGGTGCGTACCTTGGCTGCTACAAGATAGTGGTCGGAGTCGACATTGGGACCACGGATTGTGCGCACATCTATGATGCTGGAGCTGTGTCTGCCGTCGATCATGACGTGATCAATTTGATTTCGCGTCTTTCGATCAGGAGACAGCCATGTGGCTTGGTGTATTTTTTTGTGCTGGAATCTGGTACTGCTAATGACCATGTTTCGTGACCCGGCGAAGTCGATCAGCCTCGTCCCATTGGGACTGGTTACGTCGTGGAGACTGAATTTTCCGACTGTGCTGCCAAAGATACCTTCCTTACCCACCCTGGCATTAAAATCGCCAAGCACAATCTTAATGTCGTGACGGGGGCAGCGGTCGTAGGCATGCTCTAACTGCTCATAGAAAGAGTCTTTGATCGCATCGTCCTTCTCTTCCGTCGGGGCGTGGGCGCAGATAAGAGATATGTTGAAAAATCTCGCTTTGATGCGGATGGTGGCTAGACGCTCGTTCACTGGCGTGAACGACAGTACTCGGCGGCTGAGTCTCTTTCCCACCACAAAACCAACACCAAATATACGCTCCTCTGCATGGCCACTGTAATATATATCGCAAGGCCCACATTTCTTCTTGCCTTGCCCCTTCCACCGCATCTCTTGTATGGCGGTGATGTCAGCTTTCACTCTTTCGAGGACATCAACCAGCTGGGCAGAGGCACCTTCCCAATTAAGGGTCCGGACGTTCCAGGTGCTTACCCTCAAATCATAGTCCTTTAAACGTTTGCCGTGGTTGTCATCAGAAAGGGGTGGTCTCATCCGAGGCTTTGTTGTTGTTTTCATTGGATAGGATTTTTACGTGGTGGGTCCCAAGCCCGACGCACAACCCGCCCTGCGGGAGTTGTATATTGTTACACGTTTATATAGCGAGCCGCTTGCTCCAAGACAGACGCCCGCTCGCAGCCGCACCTTCTGGTGAACAGACGCTGCAGTTATTCCCCTCAACAAGCCCTTAAACCGAATATGTCGGAGTGGCCTTGTCGAGTTGTCGCCTTCTCACTTTAGTTCACCACCAAACGGGTGTTCGGTGGCTATCCAGAGGACACTGCGCGGAAGTCGTGAGCTGCTTGCTCCGCATGCAAAAGAATCGCTGTGGCCACCCCCAGGTGGATGGCAGTCAGAAGCTTTCCCCACTTACGTGGACTTTTACACACGAAGCCATCCTCCTAACAATCCACCGTCTGTTACAATCCACCGTTATGAAATCAAAACTATAATACTCTGTGTACTAGTACAGCTTAGTATAAAAAGAAGTCTGATAATAGGATGTGGTGATCTCCGAAATAGATCAACATACATATGTATTTATAACTCCTACCAAAAATATAAATTTTTCACATACATTTTTTCCTTATAAAAAAAAAACATTGGTCATGAGAGCTCAAAAATGAAACCTAAACGAAAAAATATCAACTAATATGTACTATGTGTATCGAAGCAAAACTATTTCAGTTTTTAATCGGAGATATGCTCTTTATTTGCCTGTGCATATTCACAATGAACAGTCAGCGCTCCAAAATATTCTCATTGGGTCATATTAATAAAAGCCAACAATTTGCTTTTGCTTAAGATTTCAGACCTTTTACTCAAATTTTGAAATTTGGTTCATACAAATTAATGTAAAATTTTCGAAATCTTGAGTAAAAGCATATGCTTGGTTTTTATTAATACGGCCCATTGTCCTATAATCACTTCCATATTTTTCTTGTATACCAAAAATGGTAAACAACTTCTTGAGAAAATAAAAATTGCCAAACACATGTGAAAGTTGCCAAGAAACCAACAGCGAAAAAATAACCTATTTTGGTAATTACCAAGTTCGGCAACCGTGCTATAAGTGTTATAAATAGAATTTGAACAAACAAAACCAGTTCTTCGCATACGTATGTAAGTACATGTTGTTTTTTCTTTGCAAATGCAACAACAACAAAACAGAAAGCTTGTTACTTATTGGCTTGCATACGGGAGTGAATTGAATGAAATTCATAGAGGCTATTTTGAAGAAAGGTAACTTAAAAGCCTAAATGATGCATGGAATATAATGTTGAATGTCCCACTATATGATGTCGTTATGTTGAATGTCATGTTGATCTCATGTTTCGAATCCGGAGGTGAATAGAAATAATAGCGGAAGAGAACACAATAAAAGTAAAGTGCATGTTTCAAAAAAATAATAATTGAGTTAAACTAAACGTTGCAACTTTTAGGATGGGATGAAGTTACATACATACATACAAGTGAAGCTAATAAAAGCGTGTTAATAATAAAAGCGTGTTAAAAAAACGAACTTACATCCCACAGTTGTATTGTATTTTTATTCGATTAAAAATTCAATTAATTAGTAATGGATCCATTAATAATTGAACTTCTGTATGGAAAACCGAGTTTCATTATCAACTTAATGAAGAAAATGTGGATAATTACTCCATTAACCGCCTGTGTGAAATCAGTATTAACCCCAGTGGTACATTATTGCGATTCCCACCTTAACTATTAGTAATTTTAAATTATGAAAAAACTGGACTCCATGAACTCAATGGCAATGAAAATGCCACCTTTAGTGAAAATAACATTTACAGCTTATTCCCACAAAGTTTCATGCGAAAACCTCTTGCAGTTGGTTTGTTTTACACTATTTATAGTAATACATATGTTATATTGATGCAATCCATGGATGACGCTCCACACTGGCCGCATATCAACAAGTTTTTATGGATCGCAAAACATAAAAGCAAATTTGAGATCCAGGTTGTGATCAATCATATCATGAATATGTACATATCTCGTAGCAGGAATTTTGTCACTCTCCAGGACGCGTTGAGCATAAACGGACATAGAAAGTGAGCACGTTTCTTCGATTTGTTAGTTTCTCGTGCAAATGTTTGTAAATCATGTCGCATGGCAATATTTTAAGTCTTTAAAAAAGCACAGTCAGGCAAAAATGCTTAAAGGAGTACATCCTGGCACAGAAATTATGCCCGAGTTGCGTTACCCACTCATTACATCATCGTAGTAATAATACACAATTAAAATTATTTTGAGAAGCTTTTATTAAACAATAATATATAAATATTGCTAAAAAGGAAAATAAATTTTATTATTAAATAAAAGTTCAATACATTGAAACTCCTTGTACTTATTTCCCTCTATTCAGTCTATTGTACTAAAGCAGATTCCTTTTGTTAACTAAACAAATCCCGTTTTGTAAAATAATGTTGCATACATTTAAAAATCATAGTTTAATTACATTAAATTGGTAATATTTCCAAAAATAATCACAATTTCTATTGCCTCCGACACACAAAAGCTGAAGGACAAAATCGCTCCGATTAACTGTCAAACATCCGATCCATCGTGAACCAGAATGCCGACTTCCGAACTTCGAAAAATTCTGACGTTCATCGGACGTCAATCGAATTGCAGAATTCCATTTGATCCGATTCACCTCCGATTAAAGTGGATCGTAATCCGGAATAGCTGTGATTTCATAATTATATACTCAACGAATAAACAATCTAGGTCTTGGTAAAGCAGGGATGGGCATCTCCCTCCCATAAAAACTGAAACTTTCACAGCGAATATCTCTTGAAATATTTTTAGTAGGGTATTGAAATTGTATGTGAAGGCATATGAGATAACTACGTACTCAACGGTGAAAGCGATAGGTCTTGGTAGAGCAGGGATGGGTACCTCCCATACAAAATGAAATTTTCACATCGAAAATCTCTTGAAATATTTGGCGTAGGGTACTGAAAATTGGTGTGGAAGCATATGAGATAACTACGCGATAGGTCTTGGTAAAGCAGAGATGGGCACCTCCCATACAAACTGAAACTCAGCAAAACCCTTCTGAAATATTTATAGTAGGGTACTGAAAATTGGTGTGGAACATATGAGATAATTACGTACCCAACGGACAAAAAAAAAATAAGAAAAACTATCCTTGACGGCAAGAATGATATTTTATGATGATATGATATACTTAACTTTGTGCCAAAAATTTTTGTCGAAAGCACCAGAAGGAAGCGTGGGGGATCCACCAAAATATATACCGATATGATCAGAATCGAGCTGAGTCGATTAAGCCATGTCCGTCTATCCGTCCGTCCGTCTGTGTGAACGCAAACTAGTCCCTCAGTTTTTGAGATATCTGAATGAAATTCGGAATACAGGTATGTTGTTATATGCAGCTGATCATTTGTCGGAACCGGCCGAATCGGACCACTATAACATATAGAAAACAACCTATTATTCAGATATACATGAACATTTTGGGGTGTAATTTCTGCATAACTTCCCCATTTAAACAGCTAAGAACATGAAACTTTGAAGTATTTGTACCCATGTTGGCCTAAACAAGGTTACCGAAAATTGTCAAGATCGGACCACTTTAACATATAGTTCCACAACAACCGATTGTTCAGATATACACATTTTGGTGTATAACTCCTCCATTTTAACAACTAAAAGCGTGAAATTTTGAAGTATTTGTACCCATGTTGGCCCAATCAAGGTTAGCTAAAATTGTGAAGATCGAACCACTATAACATATAGCTCCCATACAACCGATTGTTCAGATATGGACATTTTGGGGTATAACTTCTCCATTTAAATAGCTAACGGCGTGAAATTTTGAAGTATTTGTACCCATGTTGGCCCAAACAAGCTTAGCAAAAATTGTCAAGATCGAACCACTATAACATATAGCTCCCATACAACCGATTGTTCAGATATACACATTTTGTCGTATAACTTCTCCATTTAAATACCCCAGACACCATTTTTTTCTAATAAATCCTTCCATAAATAACCCACAGAATTGAAATTATAAATTATACTAAATCAGGCTATGTATACATAGGTAACTTTTCATTTCCCCAGTCGGTACGGCCGAAGACAGCCGCGCTTTTACTTGTTTTACTATGTAACTTTTTAGACTAACTCAATATGCTAATATTTTTAAAAGCACGTGGTGTGAAACCCGCCGGTAACCTCTAGTACTTAATAAAAACATATACGGCATAGTAGGTTGTGTGCTCACCTTTCATGCCAGAGGTTCCAGGTTCAAACCCTGGCCCGGGAAAATATCAAAAATGGGTTTTAAATAAAATTTGACTAATAAAAAAAATTTTTATTAATGCCAAAAATATGCAAATAAGTTAAGATGTGCAAAAATAAGCCTTTTTGACCTAAATACTCGAAAATATGCCCTAACAAGTTAGGCGTATACTCTTCGTCTTGAGCTAAAACGCCGATATATATTTATCATATTTAAATAGAACTGCAACAGAAAAATATGCATTTGCATATTTGCTGTTGCCCTAATAATAATATACTCGTATACCGAGTTTCAATTTGATCTCACAAACTGAGGGAATAGTTGGAATTCATCTCATCTCTGTTGATTTTTGGCTCGTGCACAATGTAATTTCAAGGTATAGTAAATACATACCAATTTCATAGAATAGTATCTTTTTCCTATATCAATAGCCGAACTATGTTAAATTCAGAATTAAAGTGGTATATTCTTTAACGATTTTTTTTTTAAATGTTAACTTTTTTTCCAAATCTCAGTTTCCTGTACATAGCAACTAATGACTACCCAGCAAACACAGTCTCTAACGTTAGAAATTTTGTCGAGATTACCTTAGATAACTAGTGTAATTCTCTATATATTCTCAAATCGATAACTAGGGTTGAAAACTACACTAGAATTCGATTAGCGAGTGATTAGAGAAGGAGCCAAATCTCACGCTTTTTATCAATTCTCAATATATTTCTGTGATATATTGAATATACATACATGTATTGAAATTAGATACTAAAAAATAGTAAAGTTAATATTACCGTAGTACAATGTTTTCCATTAAAAAGTACAAGAAGTACCTTTAATTTAAATAATAAGACTGAATTTTGTTTAAATTTCAGTTCTTATAAATGTGGTAAACATATACATGTCAATATATATATTCATATGCAATTTAGGCACATATTGCGTTAATAAAATCTAAACAATGAAAAAATCATGTAAAAGGAAACAAAGCTTTGTTTGTCATTTCAATTGGAAGTATTTGCAAATTCTGATTAGAATCTCATTAGAGAACTACATTAGAATTCGATTCGAGAATTATAATTTTCTCGATTTGAGAATTAGGTACCCTTTTGTTTGAGAACGCTATGATTCTCGATAGATTTTCGAGTCGTCCTCTAAAGTTAGAGGTTTGAGAATGAGGCTAGTTCTCGAGTCATTCTCAAATCGATAACTAACCTCAGTGTTTGTTGGCATCCCATTTGCAATTTTTTCATAAGCTCTTTAACTATGTATATTCACACAGGTTCTTAGCTATTAATATAAAGGTATACTCTATTTTTGGTGTAACGCGAGATACCAAAATCACTTTTTTTCTTTAATATCGCGGGGTTTCATTCAAATTTCATGAAACCGTTCTCCGTTTAACTGGTATGTCCTTTCAGATGTTTGCGCCTTTTTAGCCGTACCAAACGTGTAACCATTTTTATGAGTTTTTATTTTGTTAACTAAAACTTCTTATATATATTAGCACGAATGAGACACATATGTAAACTTGTTTTTCTTATCATTGTAATTTAATTATATACCCGTGTTTTAGCGGAAAACACATGTATTAAATAATATTAATTTTAGGTAATAAGAATTAAAAAACGGCTATAATACGTTGGTGGTACAAATACTGGTTGCTTTTGGTGAATTTTCACTCATCTTTTTAATGCCTGTGTCGATTTTATAAGCACTTATTTTGATACAATTCGGATGTAGCGCGAGTTACCGTAACCTTCTTAAAGATCTTTTAACAGAATTAAGTTAGAATCCATTTTTTGTATATCTCACTTCAAAACTCTATCATTAAAAATTAGGAAGTGATCGTTACTAGAGAGAGTTTTGGATTTGAAAAATGCTGTAAAATTTCTGAACTTAAAGGTGTAAGGCGAGTTACCGACTTTTTTAGTAAATTTTTATCTTGTCTTAATAATTTAGAAAACAAACATGGAAGTATTAAATAAAGCTCCATTACTGGATTTTAATGCAATTGTCATATTATCTGTAAAGTGTAAAACTAAAGAAAAGTACTCCTTTAGATGCTAAATTTTTGCTGATGTAACGCGAGTTACCATGGAAGTGCACGTATGTATCTGCCCAATAAACACAACGGATTCGCCTCGAATTCGCGTCGGATTCGCTTTCTCTGATTATATTATCGCGGCAATAGTTCGCGGCGATATATCGGCGAATCCGAATTCGTAGGAATGTCACCTATCACTAGCGATTCGAGAATTTCTTCATTCTCGGATCGCTGGCGATTCGAATTTTTTATCATTAGCGATACGAGAATTTTTAATTTTTCTGATTGCTGGCGATTCGAAAATTTTTACATTCTCGGATCGTTGGCGATTCGAATTTTTTATCATTAGCGATTCGAAAATCTGTAAAAAAAAAACTGATTTCATCGGACTTGCCGAGGAAAATAAAAAAAATGATATCGCGATAACTGATTTTATCGGACTTGCCGCGAACTCGAGGCGATGCCGAGGAAAATAAAAAAAATTATATCGCGAAAACTGATTTTATCGGACTTGCCTCGAACTCGAGGCGAGCCCGAGGAAAATAAAAAAAATGATATCGCGAAAACTGATTTTATCGGACTTGCCGCGAACTCGAGGCGAGTCCGAGAAATTACATTCGCGAAAATATGCTTTCGCGAACTCGCCTCGAATTCGCCGCGATATCATCCTCGCGGCTGTGTTTATTGGGTGTACAAACATATGTATATACATTAGGGTGGTCCATCTTATAAGGTTAAAAATTTTTTTCAATTTCTTGCTTCCCACCATACATAAATGTTTCATTACGCTAAAAGTAATTTGTGTCCAAATTTGGAATAAATTGGCTAACTCTAATCCGTGCCGCAGGCGGGTCAAACATTTTATATGACGCCACTGAGTGGTTTATGCAGATAAACTAGCAGGCGTCAATTTATCGCCAAAGCATCTGTTACCCAAAAAACGTACGGACGTTCGTACGTACGCTAATTTATTAAAATTAGAAAAATATATTATAAATTTTCTGATATAACTGCAAACGGATCATACTCAGCATATAAAAATGTAAATAGGCAACTCTGTGAAGAAACAATCAGCTGACACGTCTGACGCAGTGTTTTTCTTCTCGCTTTTATATTATAAGATAATAAGTCTGTTCGACACAAAAATTTGCAAGCAACATAAGCAAAGAGAGAATTGTGTCAAACTCCCCCTAAAGCTGAAACGTACAAAGTTTTCGCCGAACATGACTTTGTCAACATTTGCAACAAAACATAGGTTATGTAACACATATGTAGTTTAAATTTTTACTCCCAAATAACTCTTTCGGGGTTTTCCTTCGCAGCGGAGAATTGCTAATGAAAAGTGAAAAGGTAACAAAGAGGCATTTTTATGTGAATTTTATATGAGCTATTGGCCAGTTTTTAATTAAGAAAAATTGAAAAAATTTTTTTGGTAGAAGTTATGGATCCATTTCGGAGACCACCACATCCCCTCATCAGACTTCTTCAGGCGGCCTCAACCGAGGATCGAACTTAAGTCGTTTCGATTCTTAATCCAATGGCATCCCATTGAGCTACCCATTGAGCTTTTTTTATGTTTAAGAAAAAAACTAAAAAATATTTATTACATTATAGGTTTGAAAGTAAAAAAGGACTAAAAGTGGCCCAAATTTTTAAAAAGGTTCAAATATTGCATATTTTCAAAAAGTTAGGTTCCGGTAGCGTGGCTCTTAAAATAGGTTCAAATTGTCACTTTAGTGGCCTCAGTGGCAATGCTGTACAATCGCTAATTTTGCAGTTTCTTTCTCGCTCTATTGCTTTCGAACTCCGATGCAATTTACTTCATTAGTGTCATAATTTAAAAAAACCAATTTATGTCTTCTTCGCTATATATGGAAGTAAGCTACAATACTAAAGCGACAATATTTTTTAAATAAAGCCCTTAATTTTCATCTATGACCATAAAATTTCATAACAAATAAATAACACTGATTCTCACTACTAAGTATCGATTCAGAAAATTGTGTTGTGTCGTTATTGAAGCAAGTGTGCTTTGTGCTTTTGGCATGTACATTAAGGTGGAGTGAAAACATATGGAGTTTTTTTTTTTTTGAACGTACCAATGAAAAGTTGCCTTTATACGAGTTAATGAACCCCACAAAATTTTATGGCGATAGGATGACATTTTGAACTGCCCCCAGCCCCGCAAAGTTGAAAGCAATAAGCACGATCTGGTACAAATATGAAATTTTGAAAATTATAAAAGCAAAAAACCAAGTATAAGGATTGATAAACATGGCTAAGCTGAGTATTAAAGTGAATTTTTTTTTTTTGGAAACAACAACAACAAAAGTTATTAAAGGTCAAAGTTTATATTATGTATTTTTTAAATTGCAATTACTTAAAAACTACTGAACCGATTGCGAATTTTATACCATTTGATAGGTATTTTGATTCCCTTTAATTTCATATACATTCTCCAGTGCGTTCCATAATACCCTCCAGCGGGGGTCAACCCCCTTTTACCCTCCTTACTTTTCATATATAAAATGCATACCAAATTAAAGGGAAAATACATGCGAGTAGGTCAATAAAATTTTACAGGTTTATTTCTGGGTTAGAAAGGTGCCGTTCTGGCTTTGGAACAAATTGAATTTCCAAAAAAAATTCGCTCCACCTTAATGTATGTACATATCGCACCCTAAATCATAAAGTGACACAACTCAAAATTCAAAAAAACTTTTTTTCTTTACAAGCATTTACATATATGGCAAAAGGCCACGTATAATGGCTGTTTTTCATCAAAATAGACACCCATTGATAAGTTTTTGTTTGGCTGTCGCTAGAGATATGTTAGGTGTACCGGTTTAGGATAAAAACGCAATTTCGAAAAATTTTGAGTTGTGTCACTTTATGATTTAGGGTGCGATATGTATATATACATATGCTCTCTTCTTCTCAATACCGAATATGCATTAGCGCGCTCAATATTGGTTGCCACTATCCTAAAAAAAATGTTGATAATAATTCCCAACAAAATAATCAAAAAATTACAAACAGACTAATAAATTATCGCCTTCATAACTAAATAAAATAAACAAAGAGACTAACAAATTTACCTACGAAATATACAGAAAACCCACAGCAACGGATACAGTAATACACAAAAAATCTAGCCATCCTCAACAACACAAGAACGCCGCTTTCAGACATTTATTAACACGACTTGAACGGACCCCGTTAGAAAAGGAAGCTTACAACAAGGAACTCAGCACAATATACACAATCGCGGAGAACAACGGATATCAAAAAAGTTTGGTGAAGAAAATACAGAAAAAACATAACTTCAAGGAAATCGGAAAACAAAGAAAAGGTAGAGAAGAAATGGGTAGTCTTATCATATACCGGAGCAACATCTTACAAGTTGGCTAAAGTTTTCCAAAAATATAACATTAGTGCAGCATTTAAAACGAGGAACTTCGTGGAAAAACTTCTACGAAACAACATTAACAAGGAAAACCCCTTTGACAAACAAGGCGTATACAAATTGACTTGCGAATGCCAAAATAGCTATATAGGACAAACAGGACGACAAATCAAGACGAGATATCGAGAACAGATAAGAGATTACAATAAGAAAATAAGGAAATCATCGACAGTGGAATCAAATTTTGCCAGCCACATGGCAGAAAACAAATGTACACCCATGAAAATAGGAAAAACAGCTAAAATTCTCCACATACAACATAAGGGAAAACGACTTAACGTATTAGAAAATATGGAGATATACAAACAGAAGACATTCGTAGGTAAAATAATAAATGAACAAATAAACACCGCATCAGATATATTATTTGAACCGCTTAATCTATTATACCGAAAAGAGGACAGAAAACCTAACACCGACATAAACAAAACAACACACAAGAGGACAATAACGGACTTTTACCTGCCTGTTTAATGAGGATACAAAAATAGATTTACATACCTAAACGCACAGACTCGCACGCACGCACGCACGCATGAACACACGAACACGAAGTACGTGACCAAACGAGGGAAGTTAGTTACTATAAGTACTATCGAACTTACACAAAATAACTCAGAACGAAAAAAGACACTGAAGATGGCGCATATTAGCCGAAACCGGTTTGTCTCCAAACCAAAATTGACAAGGGATGACGGAAGATCGTTCCACAATACATCATATTTTTTTTATTATTTCACTACTAACAAAATAAAATAGGAACGTAAAATCATGAGTATTATTTAATAATAAGAGTTACTTTAAAAAACCCAACCAAGAAAGAAAATTACATACATTTGGTGAACAAAATATTTGCCTTTTAAGATATTAATAATAAAGCTTGTGATCATTTGGTAATTTCCAATACAAATTTTTAGAATTTAACGACGTACTTCGTTTAAGTGAATATTTCCAAGCTTGCCAAAAAATACTAAAAATTAATGCTACATTCGAAAAAAATTAAAAATCGGATACACAAATTTTGAGATGAATTCCGAGTATGTACATTAAGCCGTATCACGTTATATGGACAAAAAAAAAGTTTAGTGTGTGTCAGTTTTATTTGAACACTTATGTCGAAAAAATATTTTTGGTGTAAAATTTTTTTTTTAGGCCCGCGTTAAAAACAGCTAAATCGCGTTTTTTGTAATAACTTCCTTATTTGATGTCGGATCTCTATTATCTTAATGTCGCTGAAAAGGTCTCGCCCAGCACTATATTTGGCCCATATGAAGTTTCGACCTCAAAGGTTGTTCTGATTTTTACCTTTAAAAATTTTGAAGTTACTATCCCTAGATTTTTTTATTTTTATCACTAATACAAAGCTCTCAAAAAACCATGAGGATACCGCTAAAAAAGTTGTAGCCTTTATTCACAAACAAAAAAGTTATAACATTGTAAAATGAAACACTTGTTTTTTTATAAAAAATTACACAGTAGGGAGGCAAAAATACCACAGAGAAACGGCGAAATACGTCAGCTTAATTTTTGGCTCCAGATTACGATCGCGTTTTTAGAAAATCCGGATTAGCTCCCATTTATCGTCATTTTCGGTCTCGGTTATCATAAGCAAGAAGATGTTTTCGGGATTTAAGTAAAATGCGTTGTTTTCAATTGTAGGCTGAATAATTAACTGCATTTCTAGGGGCACACGACGCATCCAGCGCAAGTATTGATAATACATTTAGACTTCCGTTGTCTCTTTAGGAGCGTATAATTTTACAACGAACTCTAGAAGTTTTCTAAATAACTTGGATGATTTTACGATATGCACGGATGCAGAAATCGTGAAGCCGTTGTAAACCAGCGCGGCGTGCTTAGAGGTCCCTTGAATACTTGCCAAATCTTCACTACAGCCATTATCATTCAATATAAATAACGTTGATCAGCACGAATAGTTCAATCATCAATAATTTATTGCATATTATATGTTAAGTATTGGTATCTGTTCCATCGCTGTTACATCGGGGACTTAGAATGCTTTTTAATCAAAAACTCATACTATATGGCGTTACTGCCTCATATAAATAAGAAATTGGGATAATTTTTCAAAAAACACAGGTTCCCTGATTTTAAAACGGTATAACTTTTTTGTTTGTGAATAAAGGCTACAACTTTTTTAGCGGTATCCTCATGGTTTTTTGAGAGCTTTGTATTAGTGATAAAAATAAAAAAATCTAGGGATAGTAACTCCAAAATTTTTAAAGGTAAAACTCAGAACAACCTTTGAGGTCGAATCTTTATATGGGCCAAATATAGTGCTGGGCGAGACCTTTTCAGCGACATTAAGATGATAGAGATCCGATATCAAATAAGGAAGTTATTACAAAAAACGCGATTTAGCTGTTTTTAACGCGGGCCTAAAAAAAAAATTTGTACACCAAAAATATTTTTTCGACATAAGTGTTCAAATAAAACTGACACACGCAAACTTTATTTTCGTGATACGGCTTAATGTACATGTACGTACATGTGGGTATAGTATTTTTGTGTAGAAAACCATTTTGCTTTGACGGGCTTCGGCCGCGATTTAAAAAAATAACCCTTAAACGGGAGAATTCTCTTTATATTCTATTTAATATATACTTTAATAATGGTTGAAAATGTTAAAATTAGAAGAGTTATTATCCACAGAACATTTCCCAGTACTTTGCTTAGTTCATTATATCAAGGTTGAGCCCAAACAACAACCTATAGACATGTCACGTTAATATAAAGCTCTTTTCTGCGCTCTAAGCGTTCTAAAATCGAGCCTTACAAATGTTTTTCTTTAAATTGAAGGTCTATCAGATATACCTGGTGAAGCTATGGTAAAAACTTATTGTCCCAAATGTATTGACGTATATACGCCAAAGTCCTCACGCCATCATCATACGGATGGAGCCTACTTTGGCACGGGATTTCCACATATGCTTTTCATGGTGCATCCTGAATATCGTCCCAAGCGGCCGACCAATCAATTCGTGCCACGGTAAGTAGTATGATTAGAAATAAAAAATATAAAAAAAAAACTTGCCTAGTGTTTTAAATATAAGTAACTAGGGGTGCACGCTACTGTCGAAAATCGACAGTTTTCTAGTAGTTTAGCTATTCCAGAACGCAAAAACATTTTTAACTTTATGACATTTTTTATTAAAATTTATCTTATTAATTAATTAAAATTTTGCATTCAAAATTTCTAGTGTGGTACCTCCCTTTTTTGACCTTAGTTTGGATGGCACTGGTTTTTTTATACTCAACTGTACTAGTACACAGAGTATTATAGTTTTGATTTCATAACGGTGGATTGTAACAGAATGAAATAATGGAGATAGATATAGACTTATATATATCAAAATGATCAGGGTGAAAAGAGAAATCGATTGAGCCATGTCCGTCCGTCGGTCCGTCTGTAAACACTCTAACTCGCGCAAAAATTTAGATATTTTGATCAAATTTGGAATGCAAGTTGGTATCGAGACTGCACGGTTGGTATTGAAAATGGGCGGAATCGGACCGTGACCACGCCCACTTTTCCTATATAGAAAAAATCGGAAATTTGGTATCTCAGCCACTAATATAGCTGGAGCGATGAAATTTCACCCACGTATTGAGCTCAGGCCCTTATGAAGAAATTTGATGAAATTTTGGAAAATGGGGTGCCACGCCCACTTATTAAGCGTCAGACATTGAAAGTTTCATACGTCATAACTCAGAAACCGTTGAAGATATGTCGATGAAATTTGGTAACGTGATTTGCTTACTTAGACAAATGTTTCGACGGAAAATTGTCAAAATCGGTTGACGGCCACGCCCACTTTTATATATGGGAACTATAAAGGGGCCTAATAAAAACATTTTAAGTGATATCTCTGTCAAATATAAAGATCTATCACTGAAATTTTGTGGCAGGAGTCCAACTACGGACATAAAACAAAAAACAAAAATTTTGGAAAATGGGCGGTGCCACGCCCACTTATTAAGGGGCAAATATTGAAAGTTTTATAAGCCATAAATCAGAAACCGTTAAAGATATATCGATGAAATTTGAGTTCCACAATAGACTGGAAACAAAAAATAAAAAAAGTTTGGAAATTGGGCGTGGCACCGCCTCTTTTTATACAAAGGAATCTACGAGATTTCGGAGCCCATAACTCGACAAATAACTGAGATATTATGACGAAACTTGGTTTATACACTTTTATAACTTGTGTTAATAGACACGCAAAAATTTATTGAAATCGGTTTATGACCACGCCTACTTTTTAATAAAGATATTTCTGGAACACCCTTTTGGAATTTGTAACGTGACGTCTTTGTAACTAAAAGTCATAGAGGGATGCAATTTTGCACTAACAATAATATTTATATGCTTAGTTGGATGATTGATACAAATTTTGAAAATGGGCGTAGCTGCGCCCATTTTATGCCGCACTCGTTTCATATAAAATACACCCTATATCGAACAAATGCAAACAAACAATGAAAGCATACAGCTGAGTATCTAATGTTCGATTCCACTCGAACTTAGGCTTCCTTACTTTTGACAATTTTTATCTTGTTCTTAAAAAAAAAAAACATGGACGTACTAAATAAAAGTTCATTACTGGAATTTAATGCAATTGTCGTATTATTTGCGAACTCTAAATCTTAAGAGTTACTATCGAAGTGCCCATATTGAATTACACTGCTCTACAGCCAAAAAATACTCTGAACGCGACCATCCTATCTATATGTAAAATCGGTCGCTGATTCCGAAAATCGGGTTCATTTTTAATTCTATGGGAAGGTTTTTGAGATATCGGCAATTTACCGTTATTTGGCCAATGGCTCCACTTAATCCTTAATGTCTCTTTAACGCAGTGAGCTATCTTCTGGAGTAACACCAAACGAAAGAAAATTAAATTTCCTTTTCATGGCTACTATAACATTTTTCTCTAACTCTTATAGTTTCTGAAATATTGACGATTAAATTTGAATTTTTTCGATTTTTTACGATTTTTTGAAGAAAAAATTGACTTTGTCAGGCAATATCTTTAAAACCAATGTTTTCACCTTCGGTTTTACTCCTTTGCTCCGTTCCATTACGAAAAAAATAAGCTATCAACTAAGAAAATCCATGGTAAAATGGAAAAGTTATAGGCGATCAAGTAAATACAGCCAAGTCGCACAATGCCTCTGGACGGGTATATTCTATACATAGAATTAAAAATGAACCCGATTTTCGGAATCAGCGGCCGATTTTACATATATATATATATAGTCACGTCCAAAGTACAGACAAAAAATTTCATTTTGTGATCCAGTGTTATTAAAAAAATTTTACCATAACTTTCATTTTCCATTTTTTGTCAAAATATAATAAGACCAGCTAATTTGATAAGACGCACAAACCACTCAACTTGTTTAGCAGATTTTAAATAGCAAAAAAATTGACGATCAAAACGGAATAACAAGCCGACAACTTAGCGTTCCGGAAGTAACGCACACATGCACAACTCACACCGACGCACAATGGGATTTTTTGGCCAAAAATAAATTCGAAATTAAAGTAGAGATTAATAAATATTTTTTTACTGCAATCGACAGATATCTTATGGGACAAAAAAAGAGCCCATGTAAAATTTTTTGAGTTCCGTTTCGTTTAGCCATACAGGGTGCTCAAAGTTGAACAAAAAATATGTCATATGAATTATGAATTTTATGACCTGATACGAAAAGCTCTATCTAAGCCATTTATCGACGTATATATCTGGTTTTGACATCTAAGTATAGAAAATGACCTCTACTCTTCTAGGAAGTAATCTCGTTTCTTCTAACTTTGAAATCTGATTTTATATGATTTTTCAAATACTGAAAAAAATATAGAAAAAAATTTTTCTTCGTCCACTTTAAGGAATAAAATAAAAAAAAAAAACAAATAAAAGGTATCTTGGTTTTTTTTTGTGTTATGAACTAATATATTCTTTATCAGATCACATTAACAGATATTAATTTCACGCGCGCCTTCGCGTATTTTAATTATTCTCCTAACTGGCTAAAAGTGCATTTTTCAAATTACATTTATAGTGATATATTCAAAATTAAAAAAAATTAAATGTATAGAAGATCTATCATCCAATTTACATCTGTAATATAGCAAATGGTTCACAATATGAAATACAGCAGCTCATTTTTGAATTAGCTATATAGATTCTATTATATATTGTTTTTTTTCAGGGTAAACAAAAAATTCAAAAAAATTCCAAAAGTTTGAAATCAAATAAAAAAAAAATAAAAAAAAGGTCTCAATTTTTTAATATATGTTCACCCCAAGTGTGCTTTATAACCCCCCGTAGTCAGTTTCATCATTCACACGCGCTCTTCTCACTAATTAATATTTTTCGACGAGGTGTATATGCGCGCTATCACTATGGATGTACATACATTAAGGTGGACTGAAAAATTTTTTTTTTTTGGAAATTCAAATTGTTCCAGAGCCAGAACGGCACCTTTCTAGCCCAGAAATAAGCCTGTAAAATTTTATTGACCTACTCGCATGTTTGGAGGTGCCCCCAGCCCCGCAAAGTTGAAAGCATAAGCACGATCTGGCACAAATGTAAAATTTCTAAAATTATAAAATCAAAAAACGAAGTATGAGGATTGATAAACATGGCTAATTTGAGTATTAAAAATAATCTTTTTTTTTTGGAAACAACAATAACAAAAGTTATTAAAGGTCAAAGTTTATATTATGCATTCTTTAAATTGCAATTACTTAAAAACTACAGAACCGATTTCGAATATTTTTATACCATTCGATAGGTATTTTGATTGCCTTTAATTCGATATACATTTTATGTGGGTACCATAACACCCCCCTGCGGGGGTCATCTCCCCTTTTACCCCCCTTACTTTTCGTATATAAAATGTACATCGAATTAAAAGGAATCAAAATACCTATCGAACGGTATAAAAACATTCGAAATTGGTTCAGTAGTTTTTAAGTAATTGCAATTTAAAAAATGCATGATATAAACTTTGACCTTTAATAACTTTTGTTGTTGTTGTTTAAAAAAAAATATATTCACTTTAATACTCAGCTTAGCCATCTTCATCAATCCTCATACTTCGTTTTTTGATTTTTTGATTTTATAATTTTAGAAATTTTACATTTGTACCAGATCGTGCTTATTGCTTTCAACTTTGCGGGGCTGGGGGCAGTTCAAAACATGGTCCTATCGCCATAAAATTTTTGGGGGTCCATTAACTCGTATAAAGTCAACTTTTCATCGCTGGTACGTTCAAAAAAAGAACAAAAAAAAAATCTCCATATGTTTTCACTCCACCTTAATGTACATACATATATATACACATGTGTAGCTAGAGAGAAAAGCATTGATGAGCAGTTTTGACATATGCTTATGCTTTAAAATCGCTAATATATAATTACTAATGCAATTTTATATATAGGTGATTCACAAAGTGTCATAAAGTCATATGTCATATTAAAATATTTTAAGGAAATAGTTATAAAAGACTTTTCCGAAGCCTTATGAAGAAGTAAACAAAAACAGCTGATCAAATACGACGACCCAAAAACATATCGTGCAGAGTTGTATTTATTTAGTACACATATAGCATAGAATGCAACAACAAAATATTATGACTTATGACGCAATATGACAGGTTGTGAATCCCCTAATAGAATATTTACATATATACTTACTTTTAGCCTATTTACTTCAAAAGTATCATAACTCAAAAACGCGAGTTTTCAGGTAAGGATGGCTATGCATGCATGTGTGTATGTACATTAGGGCGGGTCGATTTAAAAATCCCTCATTGCTCTGTAAAAATCGTATTCTAGGGATCAAAATAAGAAACTTTTCCGAAGGAACCATACCTCTAAAACGAATTCTGATGTCCCCCAATTTGGGTCGAACTTTTGGGTAGGAAATTTGGTATCTCAGTCACTAATATAGCTGGAGCGATGAAATTTTACCCACGTGTTGAGCTCAGGCCCCTAAGAAGAAATTTGATAAAATTTTGGAAAATGGGCGGTGCCACGCCCACTTATTAAGGGTCAAACATTGAAAGTTTTATATGTCATAACTCAGAAACCATTAAAGATATATCGATGAAATTTGGTACGCGTGATTTACTTACTTAGGCAAACGTTTGGGCGGAAAATAGTTAAAATCGGTTCACGAGATATGTTTTTATTAGGTCACTTTATAATACACATATAAAAGTGGGCGTGGCCGTGAACCGATTTTAACTATTTTCCGTCCAAACGTTTACCTAAATAAGTAAATCACGCATACCAAATTTCATCGATATATCTTTAATGGTTTCTGAGTTATGACATAAAACTTTCAATGTTTGACACTTAATAAGTTGGCGTGGCATCGCCCATTTTCCAAAATTTCATCAAATTTCTTCTTAGGGGCCTGAGCTGAACACGTGGGTAAAATTTCATCGCTTCAGCTATATTAGTGACTGAGATACCAAATTTCCTACCCAAAAGTTCGACCCAGATTGGGGGACATCAGAATTCGTTTTAGAGGTATGGTTCCTTCGGCAGAGTATACATAAACGTCACATAGATAATTAAATAAATATTTTTGAAATAGTTACAAATATATGCTTATAGCTATATATAATTGCCCCTCAGCATTCCAACTCAATTAGTTTCGAAAATAAATGCATTTTAATGGTTTTTCGCGGCACCCGTTATATGGGGGGTGGGAGAATTTGTCATCAGATTAAGTTCATCTTTACACCATGTACTAATATTCATCAAAGAAGCTTGCATACTGAATTTCAGCATTGTAACTTAATAAGTTTCGAAAATAAATGCATTTTAATGGTTTTTCGCGACACCCGTTATATGGGGGGTGGGAGAATTTGTCATCAGATTAAGTTAATTTTTACACCATGTACTAATATTCATAAAAAAAGCTTATTTTTAAAATTTGAGCACTCTAGGTCCACTTTTACTATTTATGGCCGTTTTTTGTATGAAACGTTCCCATTGTGCGACGCTACTGCTGCGTCGTTTTTGCTTTAGTAAAAATTATATTTCGGTTTTGCACTGGCAAATAATATAAGTCATTTTTGCACTGGGTTGTACATATCTGCTACGGTATCTGAGTTATGACTTAGAAAACTTTCAAAATTTTTCCTTAAATGAATGCCACCATTTTCGAAACTTTCGCATATTTCTTTATAACGAGGTCATAACACGGATGAAACTTCATTACTCGGGTGATATTAGTTACTGAATTATCATGAAAATGTATATATGTATGTACTATATGTATCATATACAAATAAATAATAGCTTAAAAAACTAAAAAAACACGCTTTAATCTTAAAAATCGTACTAAAAATTGAGAAATAATTGAATTAGAAACAAAATGATGAACGAAAATATAAGTATTTAAGGAAAAGCGTGGGGTGCTCAGTATGTCAAAAAATATTTAAAATCGGTGTTTTTTTACTAATAATTTTATTTTGACTTTTTTGAGATTTCATATATCGTACTCTTTAATTTCGCAACTAGGTATATTTTTGTACTAGTTGTACGAATCGAATATTTTCATGTTCAAATATTATTGAGCACCCCCACGCTTTTCCTTAAATACTTATATTTTCGTTCATCATTTTGTTTCTAATTAAATTATTTCTCAATTTTTAGTACGATTTTTAAGATTAAAGCGTGTTTTTTATTTTTTTAAGCTATTATTTATTTTTGACTTTTTAGTGAAATTTTTCATTAAAGGATGTTTTATGCGGACGCAAGAATAAAAGTAAAAAGAAGTCTGATGGGATGTGGTGTTCTCCGAAATAGATCTACATACATACATATGTATTTATAACTTCTACCAAAAATCCCAACATGCACTAGCTCATTATGCAATATTTTCCAAACCCTTTTATTCAAGGTTTTCCAAATAGTTTGGAAATACAAAATTTCCCAAACGTTTTGTTATATTTTACAATCAGAAAGTGAAGAGAAGTTGAGGTGAAGCATTTGAAAAGAACAAAAAAAAGAAACCTGATTGAATAAATTCGAATTTAGACAATAAATCTCCGAATACGTTTGTAGCGTAATGGTGAGGTATGCTGCCTACGGACCAAGGAGCTCAGGTTCGAGTCCCGAGTGGCGCATTTTTTTATTTTTTTTTTTATTTTTATTTTTTTATTTTTAGAGAAATTTTTTTCACCTCACCTTTACAAAACATTGTATAAAAATGTAATTAGGGTTCCTTTTCGTTGATTCAGCACTTACTATTAAATGAATTACAAACAAAACCAGTTCTTGCTTTGCATACATATGTATGTACATGCGATTGTTTTTATTGCAAACACAACAACGACAAAACGTTGCTTGTTACACAAAACACAAAACCAGTTCTTGCTCTGCATACGTATGTATCAGAGCTGTAAAAAGCTGCAATCAGATTGTATTGCAATCATAAAAAGTGTATATTATTGTAAGCAGCTTTGATTGTAAATCATATTGCTAGTAAATTTTTTGATTGTAAAAATAAAAATTTCAAAAATTTAGAAGTATGTTATTGCAATCGACCTTCACCATCAATCATTTTGATTTCAGAAATTAGAATTGCAATAATTTACAAAAGTTTCAGTGCAATCAACTTTGACCGTAAATCATTTTAATTGTAAAAATTACAATTACAATAACTTAAAAAAATTTCATTGCAATACACTTTTCTCGTAAATCATTTCATTACAATAATTTACAAAATTTTTCATTGCAATGAACTTCAAACGTAAATCATTTTCATTGTAAAAATTACAATAGCAATAATTGTATTGTAATAAATTTTCATCGTAAATCAAATTTGATTGAAAAATGTTTGATTGCAAGGCTAGCAATAGCAATCATTTTCCTCATAACTTTATACGCATGCATTGGGACTGATGAAAGGCAAGCGCCTGGGTAATGCGAGTAATACCCGGCACTTATATCACACGCGTAGCCGCGTAATAACCCATGTCCTGGGTACATACATATGTACGTAGTTATGTACATATTGGATGCTGCCGGGCACACGGTACTGGCAATATTTGCAGTCTTCAATATGTACATATAAAGTCTGGATGATAAGATGATGAGAAAGAGGATGAGGGTGTGGATGGGGATAAGGATATACATATATTTATTTTTGTACCATTTGCTTTTTCATTTACTCCCGGATATCTCATTACTGTCATACATATGTATGTATGGTTGTTTAACATAAATATATATAAAAAATATATATGTATTATACTTATCCCCATCCTCATGTTCAATTTTATCCATATCTTTATCCTTATACCCATCCGCACCCTCAACCTCTTTCTCATCATCTTATCATCTAGACTTTATACAAATTGACGACTGCAAATGTTACCAGTACCGTGTGCCAATATGCACATTAGGATGCATAGCATATTTTCTCAACCTCACCCCCTAGGACGATGCTAATATAGTCTAAGATACCACATATATATTTTTGTCCCGATCGAAAACCGTTAAGGGGTGTCGCACAGGTGCCAAACTCCAGAAAACTCTATCGAGGTTCAAAAATTTAAGTTTAGTTTTTTGCATATCTAATGCGCAAATCGATTGTCCTGTATTCAAAAATACTAAATTCAAATTTTGGTCCCGATCGGAGGTGGTTAAGGGTTGTCGCAGAGGGATCAAAGTTCAGACTACCATATAAAGACCAAAAAATTTAATTAATTTTTTTATCTAATGGCCAAAGTCGATAGTCTTGTACTCAAGGATACCAAATATAAATTTTGGTCCTGATCGGAGAGGGTTAAAGGGTGTCGCCCGGGGTCCCATATGGTTATCTAAACTTTTACCGCTTTGCGACACCCCTCAATCGTCTCCGATCGGGACCAAAATTTATTTATGGTACCTTTGATCATGCTGTTAATGATGTAGTTGGTGAGATCGAAGAAAATCGCTAATCTGATTTTAAGGACACCCTAATGTACATACATACATACATATGTACCCGGGAATGGGTTATTACGCGCAAACCGTGTTATATGAATGCCGGGTATATCTCGAATTACCCAAGCGCTTGCCTTTCATCAGTCCCAATACATTCGTATAAAGTTATGAGGAAAATGATTGCTATTGCAAGCCTTGCAATCAAACATTTTTCAATCAATATGATTTACGATGAAAATTTATTGCAATACAATTATTGCTATTGTAATTTTTACAATTAAAATGATTTATGAGAAATGTTTATTGCAATGAAATTTTTGTAAATTATTGTATTGAAAATTTGTACAATCAAAAAATTTCAATAAATTTTATTGCAATGAACTTGATCCCCAAAAATTTCAATAAACATTTATTGCAATAAATGGAAGGTAAATTATTGCTGATTGTAGTTATTTTACAATCAAAAATTTTATATAAATGTTTATTGCAATCTATGGAACACAAATTATTTCAAATTGCAATTTTTACAATCAAAAAACTGCAATAAATTTTCATTGCAATAAACTTGGAAGAACAATCAATGATTGCTGGGACGAATGATTGCAGCTTTTTACAGCTCTGGTATGTATGTACATTGTACATGCGGTTGATGTTATTGCAAATACAACAAACCCAAAACAGAAAGCTTCAAGCTTTATTTTTGAGTGAATTTATGCATTGAGTTTATCGCCATC
This sequence comes from Urophora cardui, assembly GCA_960531455.1. NCBI lineage: Eukaryota > Metazoa > Arthropoda > Insecta > Diptera > Tephritidae > Urophora > Urophora cardui. The sequence goes on along the minus strand of OY482671.1, from coordinate 68,767,672 downwards.
GCTATGAGCTATCGTTGGCTGTTGTGCGTTAGTTCGCTCGCTATTTGAGTGGTTATACGTTTTTCTTTGAACATTTGTTTGTGATTTGAGAAAAATGTATTTTTGAGCGTTCGTGAGTGAGTTTTTCCGTACCCTGCAAGCTTGTTACTTATTGGCTTGTATACGGGAGTGAATTGAAATTCATAGAGGCTATTTTGAAGAAAGGTAACATAAAAGCCGCAATGAAGCATAAAATATAATGTTGAATGTCCTACTATATGATGCCGTTGGGCTGTTGATGTCATGTTTCGAATCCGGAGGAGAATAGAAATAATAGAGAGAACACAAAAAAGTGAATGTTTGAAAGATATAATAATTTAGTTAAATGTTTCAAATTTTAGGATGGGATGAAGTTACATACATACATACATACATACATACATACATACAGGTGAAGCTAATAAAAGCGTGTTAAAAAATGTAACGTCCGCAAGAAATATATGTAAAGTTTTCTAATCAGATGTTGTTCTTGGCTTATTTCTGTGGTGACTGTTAACAACCCTTAATGTCCGCGGGCATTATTTCTTTTTTAAAAAGGAAATAACGCCCGTGGGCTTTGTTGGATGGACCTAGGTGTGGGTTAGTGCTGGAAAACCATCGATTGAACTATCTGGGGCCGATGCCATAGCGATAATGGATGGTTTTTTTTAACCATCGATAGTATTTTACTTGGTACATAACTACAACCTCTGTTAAAAAATTAATCAAAAAAACTGAGATTTATAATTTTAAGGTACTTGATTGGAATATGTGGGCTGTGAGTATATAAATAAAAGACTAGTGAATAATTTTATGAAAAAAAACTTTGGTTTTCTATTAATTTTATAATATGTTTCTAATAAAAATTTATATTTTTCTTTTAAATATGGGAACGTAAGTACATACATGCATACATATGTATGTTTGTATATGTATATGCATGAAATATTTGAGTACCACATTTCCCTTTAACGGGCCGCCTACGTACATATATTAAACCATCGATACTATCGATGGTTGCCTTTAAAACTATCGATGGTCCATCGATGGGACCACTATCGATGGTTTTCCAGCACTAGTGTGGGTAATATTGTAGCATTCCTTTAAAGTCGCAGACACTAGATGATAAATTAAGTGCCCTCTTCCCTTTCACTATTCCCATTTTATGTTCCGAAGATAGCGGTTGAGAAACTCTGTTACTTGTTATGAATATGTATATAAGATATATGTACTTATGTACAGTGATGCCGAAATTGGGCCTTTCGGACCAAATCTGGTCCGATTAATTTACTTTGGGCTGTTGGGCGGCTAAAATCAATTTTGGTCCGATTTGTAATATGAATATTTTTAGTGGAGACAATTTCTCGGACGCTAAACGTTTTATCTTTCCCGTGTAAAGTTCTTTTATTGTTAGTGAAACACACTATACGCATATCTATTAGAGTTGGGAAATTTAGTTCACTTTGTTGAGCGCTCCATTGGTGAGCGCTCTCTTCAGTGAACTAGTTCACTTTAGTGACTGCATAGGCTATCCAGGAAGGAAGTCCCAAGAAAGCGTTGTCTGCCGCTGTTAAGAGCAGAGCAAAGCAGTGGCAGATGAGGTGTTCGATTGTCTCCTCGCCTCAAGCTTAGGCAGCATCTGCGGTAGGATGCACCTAGCCTCTGCGTGTTTCCCGATGAGGCAGTGTCCTGTGAGTACCACCACAAGGTTCGAGATGTCATCTCTCCTTAGAGTACTTATTTGATGGGATCGCTTGTGAACCCATTTCTGCCAGATTTGAATTGATGTTCGACATACTGGCTTCTGTTGCCATCTATCGCTTGCTAGTTTATAGACATGCTGTTTAAGAATTAGCTTGTTTGTGGCTAAGGCATACCTATGCCTTATGGAAGAACCTGATCGGTAGTGCCCTGCCTCGCAAGTTCATCCGCCCTAAAATTGCCATTGATATCCCTAAGTCACGGGACCTACACGAGGTGCAGACAGGTTTGTTTGGCCATCTCCTTTAGAGATCGGCGACAGTCTAGTGTTAGTTCTGATTTAAATGAGTGGGAGTCAAGATTACTTAGTATGTACATACCTCAGTGAAATAGTTATATGTGCATGGAATAATATTTTATAAAAATTATAAAAAACTAAAGTTATATTTTTTAAATATTATTTTTTACATATATGACTAGATATGAACTAATACAATAGCAAATCAATTTGTCTTTATTTACTGGTGATTTTAGTTTAATTTTTATTTAATTTTCCCTTAGGAAAAAATTATATGTGCGTCAAAGGATTTTTAACATGTATGTGGCTAGATAACAATATTTTATAAATTCTAATAATTTATATGCTTCCCTTTCTTCAACTGAACCTGGGTCAATCTCCTTGGCATGGACTCTACCAATTTTTGTAAGGTTTGGATGCTTATTTCGTCCCATTCCTTTACCAACGTTTCTTTAAGCTGCTTCATAGTCTGAAACTGTCTACCATTCTTATAAACCTTAGCCGAGAGTATTCCCCACAGGTCCTCAATGGGGTTGAGGTCAGGACTGATGGCTGGTCAAACCAACAAAGGGATGTTTCTGGACGATAAAAAATATTTCGTTGTACGAGCGGTGTGGATTGGGGCGTTGTCCTGTTGAAATATCCACTCATTTCCATAAACTTCTTCAGAAAATTGAATAAGGACATTGTCCAATAACTCAATGTACATTTGGGAATTGGTTTTGCATGGGATGAAACAGAGTGGAGATTTTCCAGCATACCTAAAAGCCCCCCAAACCATTAACGAGCCGCCACCATGGTTTCGCTTAAGACGATTCTGCCTGGGGTGTCTTAAGTCGCGCCAATATTTTTTACAGCCCTCGGGACCATCCAAATTAAACTTTTTCTCATCGCTGAATATAACTTTTTGGAACTCTGTATCCCAGAACTTATATTTATCGGCGAAGGACAAACGGGATGTCATATGTCTTTTTAAAAGCATAGGTTGAGATACTCGCGCAGTATATGTGACATTTTTGTTTTGGGATAATATTTGGTGGACTCGTCTCCTTGTTACCTTAAGGTTAAGATGGGCTTGAATTTCACTGCAACTCATACCTTTTTCAACAGCTAGACGCCGAATTGTTCGCTTACAACGTTCATCAATCTCTGATTTTCTGCCACTGCGTTTGGTAGTCCCATATTTTTCCGGGTTTTTTAGGAAATTAGTAATCGTATTTCTATGGCGTCCCAATTTCGTTGCAATTTCGACCAATGGCACACCACCATCCCTTTGTCCAATTATAAAACCGCGCTCTGTTTCTGTCAAGGTGGATCCGCGTGGCATTTTTTCTAAAAGTTGGAAATCACTCAATATCCGTTTGCAAAAAAATTTATATTTGCTTCACTTGCGATTTGTATGAATAAAGTTATTTTATCTTACTTATTGACATTTGAAGCAGGGAAAATGCGTTTTGCACATATAAATTTTTCCTAAGAAAGGTGGCATATACCACAAGTTTTTATATACCGTATACATTATCAGCGGATTAAAACTAATCATTATATATAAACGAATTACCAAATATGTAATATAATATTTACATGCCCAAAGATAACTAAATAGAGTCTTAAATTAGAGAGATAAATTGAATTAATGAAGTGCACATATAAATATTTCACTGAGGTATGTATTTAAAAATAAATATGTAATTCCATTTTAAGTTGACTTCTGATTTTTGGGCCTTTTTTGGCGGAATTGGGCGGTAATTTGGTCGGTAAAATTTTTTTTCAGTGGCAACACTGCTTATGTATACCTCATATGACTAATTTATTTATTTATAATTACAGATTGTACGGGTTCAAAATTCATAGCTTGGCTTATCAAATCCAACTGCAGGCAGCTGCCAACTTTAAAATGCCACTACGAGCGGTAACTTTAAAATGAAATTTATTTCCTGATCCTGTTAAATTTAATACCGTTTTCCCTTTTTTCTTTTATTTTTAATTTTCGCATAATTATTCCATTGAATTTACACTTTACTCGAAAATTATGACAAAAACAGAAAAATTAATAATAATAAAAATACATAAACCATAAATAATTCGACTAAGTAGAATATGTAAGGCTTATAATATAAATTTGTTTTGTTTATAAAATACAAGTTTTAATTACAAGACCACAATATTAGAAAATAAAATTAGTGCAAACTGTATTGAACTTTACAAAGCCACATAACAGAGTTGCTAAAAAATTCATTCGTCCCAGAATTTATTATACCTTTCATGAATATGAAATTGTATTATAACTTTATGCCGAAACTCGAATCTATAAAGTATCAAGAGGAGGCGTGACAGGGTACTTAACAGTGTCGTCTAAGCCATTTCCGTCTAACCCATTTCCGTCTGTATAAACGCAAACTAATCCCTCAGTTTTTGAGATATCTGCCTAATATTTGGAATGTTGGTGATCATTTGTCGGAATCGGCTAAATCGGACCACTATAAAATATAGCTGCCATATAACCGATTGTTCATATATGTATAAATATTTTTGGGTATAACTTCTCCATTTAAACAGCTAAGATCATAACCAGGGTAGGAAGAAACTCAGAGTATGTGTGAGTGAGTGTGGAATCTCATCCTCACGGCGTGCTGATGAGTGGCCGTTTGCGTTTAACCAAAGAACGTAAATTATATAAGAAGGGAATGTTCGTTAGTTTGGACGAGTTCGATAAAATCGGCTCTGAAATTTCAATCCAGTATGCGCAAGTTGCCTCACACTATTTTTCGCGTCCCGAATCCGCTTGACTTTTTTATTTTGGTTTTTCGACGCGAATAAGTAATAAGAACGAATAAAAGGGCAACACTGGCAGCATCATAAGCAAAATTATATCGCTCCGTGTTTTTTTATTGTAAATTTGCGTTTCTACTCAATTTTTTAATCAGGTTTTTGATAAATTCGGTGCCGAGACGTGGGAAGTGATTTACCTCCGACGAGATTGTAAAAAAAAAACCAAAAAGATAAGTATTTTAAAACTACCTAGTTTCAATAAATACTTTTCGATATATACATACATATATACATATCGCTAGCTTAGAGTGCAAACTGTGTAAGTCCATTTTTATAAAAAAGTGTTCTTAAGTGTAGAAAGCTAGAAAAATCAAATACGCACCACGCTAAACAAGTCCGTGATGCTTGTCATATTTCTACTCGTTGTTATTCAGTGATACGCAAATTTTGTAAGTCCAAAAAGCGAAGAAAATTGTGTAAGTCCAAAATATTTACATGAACAGAAATTTTTTTTTTTCATTTTGAATTTTTTTTATTTCTTGTCTCTCCTACGAAGCTAGCGATATATAAATACATAAATAAATACGTACGTACATATATACTGAAACTTTTTGTCCCGTGCAGAGTTGCATCTGAAGTGCTGTACCGACAGGTGGCGCTGTCAAATTCGTTTGAAGGTCGGATCAGCTGGTGTGACATTTCCGGTGAACTGCATTGCCGAAAATTCTTCAATATCAGCTGTGCATATCAGCAGGTGGCAGCTGCCAACTGTCGTACTGCCGATATTGAGTTTCTACTATTGGCCGGTAGGTGGCGCTGCACCAGTATCCGCTGCGCTGTCAAGAGTGCAGAGATCTGCACTATTCCAACTGCAGTTATACATGTACATACGTATAAACTATAGATTTTAATTAAAACGAAATGAAATAAAATAAAATACATGAGTGATACAGGCACTCACTCTAACATTAGCAGATTGAGGAACAATGGGTATTTCACGCTGAGGTGCAGTACCAATGAAGCCAACCTAAAGGTACCTACAGATAAAACAGACGAACAAAGAGCTCGATCCTACTCTCCCGCTATTCCAGGAAATATTCCGCAATTTCCTCTACCTCAATCCTTAGGGAACTCAAATAACGCAACAGCTGCATCTAACTCAAAAACGAGTAGTGAAATGCAAAAAGTGGGCGAAAAGGTTCAAACCGGAATGGACCGCTATATATCAGTAGTTAAAAGAAAGCGGTCCCCGGAAAAAAGTGGTAAACCTAATAAAGTTTTAAAAAATTCCACGGTGAAAGAACCACCAAATGATGCACCCCAAGTAGCATTAGCCAATAACAGATTTAGCCTCCTTGCGCAACAGGATGATAAAACTCCGGAAATACCGCAAAAAAAATCCAAACCTCCACCAATCTACCTGAGAGAACCAAGTTCTGGCTTACTTGTAAACAAATTGATAGCGTTGATAGGGGAAAAGAATTTCCACATTGTACCAATTAAAAAGGGAAATATCCAGGAAGTCAAAATCCAAACGTACGGCGAGGAATACTTCCGTAAAGTAACCAACGACTTTGAAACAAACAAGAAGTCTTTCTATACATTCCAGCTGAAGAGTAACCGCGGCTTGTCTGTTGTGTTGAAAGGAATAGAAAGTTCCGTAAGTCCAACTAAAATTGAGAATGCTCTAAAAGAAGAAGGGGTTAAAGTACGATATGTACATAATATAAAAAACAAATCGAACATACCACAGCCAATGTTTCGAGTAGAAATAGATCCAGAGTTCCAACTCTTAAAGAAGGGAGATATACATCCCATATACAACCTACGGTACCTTCTGCACCGTCGTATCTCGGTGGAAGAACCACACAAACGGGTGGGCCCTGTACAATGCCACAACTGCCAGGAGTTTGGGCACACTAAGCGGTACTGTACCTTTCCTAGTGTTTGCGTTATCTGTGGTGATTTACATACATACCTCCAAAGATTGTGTGAAACCGAGCGACAATTCACAATTAAAGAAATGTAGCGATTGCGGAGAAAATCACGGCAAATTACAGAGGCTGCTCGGTGTATACTTCCTTAAAGGAAAGGGGTACTAAGAAAATCACTAGCGCCGCCTTGACTCCAAAGACCCAACCAGTTCCGAAACCCCAACATGTTCCAAATACGGTCAATAACAATGTTCGTCAGAATCATTTCAAGACATATTCCCAAGCCCTCAAAGGTATAGAGGAGCCCGAAACTCAGGAGACCCCCACTCCATCTACAAACTTGGAGAAAACCTTAAACAGTTTTGTGCAAATTATGCAAGATCATATGAAATAAATGCAAAATATGATGCAAGAATTAATTAGGAACCAAAACCTCCTATTACAAACAATCTTAACAAGACCATGAATTCACTCAATATAGGTTTTTGGAATGCTAACGGCCTAAGCCAACACCGGAATGAACTCCAAATATTTCTAGAAAGACAGCAGATAGACATAATGCTAATCTCTGAAACTTATTTGACGGCCTTTAATAATTTTAGTATTGACGGCTTTACGTTCTACGACACCAAGCACCCCGAAGGTAAAGCTAGAGGTGGAACCGGAATACTTATTAGAAAACGGATTAAACATCATCTACTGGGAGATTATTGCAGGAATTATATACACTCAACATCAGTGCACGTAGAAGATAGCTCTGGAGGGCTCACTGTAACTGCAATATACTGTCCTCCCCGTTTCAATATAACAGAATCCCAATTTACCGAATTCTTTACCAAGTTGGGCCCACGGTTTCTTGCAGCAGGTGATTATAGCGCTAAACATACATTCTGGGGTTCCAGACTGATAACACCAAAAGGAAGAAACCTATTCAAAGCAATTTTAAGCAATGACCTAGACATTATTTCCACTGGTCAGCCAACATATTGGCCTACTGATAGAAGCAAAACCCCCGACTTAATAGACTTTGGTGTAACTTGTGGAATCGAAAGAGAATTAATTAAGATAAAATCGGCTTTCGATATATCATCTGATCACTCTCCTTGTGTTACCACTATTGATATAATCCCATATTTCAACGAATTGAATTCGAGCGTAACCAATAAATTTACAAACTGGCTTAAGTACAAAAAATTTATCAGTTCTCATACCAACTTAAATTCAAGCCTTAAATCAGCAGCCGAAGTAGACTCCGCGATTACTGACTTCACAAATGTCCTTCAAGTAGTAGCAAAGGTATCAACGCGCCCACAGCCTAACACTACCCAGAGGAGTGTCCCTAGTTATTTCAAAGGAAACGATATCACCGATCTCATCCACAAGAAAAGGCAAATTAGGAAAGACTGGCAGAGGTTAGCTCGCCAACTTTGAAATACGAACTGAAAAAATGCACGAAAGAGCTCCAGATGCTATTGCAGGACAAAAAAGAAGCAGATTTCCAAAACAGAATTAAATCCTTGACAGCCACATCTTCTACAGACTACTCATTGTGGCGGTCACTGAAAACTTTCAAAAGGCCAGTTTTGCAGGATCCTCCAGTAAGAATCGAAAACGGTGACTTTGCTCGAAGCGACCAGGCAAAAGGAACCGCATTTGCAGCCCACTTTTCGCGGGTATTTACTCCTAATCCAGGGAGCAATTTCCTCCCAGAACATGCCCTTCGATTACCAACAGTCTCTCTCCAATTGAAGATAAATGACCTGAATAATGTTATCTGTAACGACATCCAGAAAAATATGGCACCCGGACACGACAGAATAACCGGTGAAATGGTAAAGCAACTCCCTTTGTTGCTACCAAGATATTATACGTTTTCAATAGCCTCCTGCGACTAAACTACTTTCCTGAATCTTGGAAACTTTCCGAAATCATTATGATTCCAAAACCAGGGAAACCCAGCCCTGTTAAACTCTTACAGGCCAATATTTTCAAAACTATTCGAAAAGTTGTTGCTGAAAAAAATGCAGCCCATCCTAGACACACGCGGGACAATACCAAGTCACCAATTTGGTTTTAGGGAGAAACACGGTCCTCGTATTGACACATATCTCCAGACCCGACCTAGGAACCATGAAGAATAGAGCTCCCTGTTGAAGGTCTGCTCAAGATCTTTCATTTGATACCAACTTTGATCGGAAACTTTCAAGGATCATCCGGGTCCTCGTTTTGACCCATATTTTGAGACCCGGTCTAGGGGCCACAATTAAAAGAGCTTCAGATCAAAGTCCTGCTCAAAACCTTTCATTTGATACCAATATTGCTCAGAAACATTCAAGGATCATCCGGGTCCTCGTTTTGGCCCATATCTCGGGACCCGACCTAGGAATCATAAAGAGTAGAGCTCCCTGCAGAAGCCCTGCTCAAAACCTTTCATTTGATACCAATTTTGCTCAGAAAAATTCAAGGATCATCCGGTCCTCGTTTTGACCCATATTTGGAGACCCGGCCTAGGGGCACAATTAAAAGAGCTTCATATCGAAGTCCTGCTCAAAACCTTTCATTTGATACAAATATTGCTCAGAAACATTCAAGGATCATCCGGTCCTCGTTTTGACCCATATCTGGAGACCCGGCCTAGGGGCACAATTAACCCGGATTTTCCCAGAACTTTTTTTGTTTCAGATTTTCATAAAAGTATGTACACCAATAAATTTCGACCTCCTGAACATGAAAATGAAGTCCGTTTTCCAATACCTTGTCGCACTTTTCCGGAAAATGTGAAAAACTAGCGTTACCATATGGTAGCCGTGGGTCGCCTAGGGTACAGGTTTTTGTTTAAAGGGTAAATTATATTTGGAAACATTTTTTTTTAGTTTCACAAAAAAAAAACATTTTTAATTCACTTTATTGAGATTTAAGTAGGTTTTAAGTAAAGTTATGCAAATAAATTTTTTTTTTTAAATACTACCATATGTAGGGTTGGCCTATTATGGCCGATAGCATATATTGCACTTTTTTCGCAAATATGCTTGATAAATAATAACAATAATTAAAAAACTTCTCAAATTGAACATGACGTAGTATATTACGCCAATTTTCGTATTCGCCAGTGGAAAAATTGGAAGAGGAAATAGTGAAATATTCTTCAGCTATTCATCCTCTTGGACAAAATGGGGTAATGTCGAGCTACCAGCTATTACAACTTCTTAGTCGCCTTTTAGTTAGGTCGGGGAAACATTATCTGGTTTCCCCGCACATTCCTATTCAGTATTGTTAAGAAGCAATAAATTTAATTTTTATAAAAAAATAATTTTATTGATGCTTCTTTATATTTTGAATAAGAAAAAGTGAATGAAAATTTTTAAGAGAATTGACAAATATAAATTTTCTTTACAAAGTATTCTACAATCCATAAATTAGAAAACAAGTAAAGATTTCTTAAATTATACAACAAGTGGAGGTCCCACATAGTTCCCCTCTAAGTAATTGTAAAGAAAATTAATTAATATTAAATATTAAATTAATTTAAAATTAAATTAAATTAATAATATAATTCATTTGATTGAAAAACTGGTTTTAAACGATCTATAGAAATTTTTTCAATTTTATCTTTGATTGAAATCTTAAAGTACTTAATAGTAGAGCTGCAAAACTATCGATGGCACTATCGATAGTATCGATAGTTTTTTTTTCGTGTCACTATCGATAGTTTTTTTCCACTATCGATGGTTATCCCTATTCATTCTTGTAGTTTTGTCCCAAGAGAAAAATACTGAATACTATTTGTTATTCTTTTGTTAATTAATTAATGTTATGTGTTAATCCCTCTTTTTAAGGTAACTTAAAAATAAATAATAGCTTAAAAAAACTAAAAACACGCTTTAATCCTAAAAATCGTACTAAAACTTGAGAAATAATTTAATTAGAAACCGTAATATAAGTATTTAAGGAAAACGAGGGGGTGCTCAATAATATTTGAACATGAAAATATTCGATTCGTACAACTAGTACAAAAATATACCTAGTTGCGAATTTAAACAGTACGATATATGAAATCTCAAAAACGTCAAAATAAAAATATTACTAAAAAAAACAGCGATTTTAAAGATTTTTTGACAAACTGAGCACCCGACGCTTTTCCTTAAATACTTATATTTTTGTTCATCATTTTGTTTCTAATTAAATTATTTCTCAATTTTTAGAACGATTTTTAAGATTAAAGCGTGTTTTTTATTTTTTTTAAGCTACTATTATATTCAGCTGTACTAGTACACAGAGTATTATAGTTTTAATCACATAACGGTGGATTGTAACAGAATGAAATAATCGAGATAGATATAGACTTATGTATATATAACAAAATGATCACGGTGAAAAGAGAAATCGATTGAGCCATGTCCGTCCGTCTGTCCGTCTGTAAACCGCGCAAAATTGAGATATTTTGATGAAATTTGGAATGCAAGTTGGTATCGAGACTGGGACGGTTGGTATTGAAAATGGGCGAAATCGGACCATGACCACGCCCACTTTTCCTATATAGAAAAAATCGGAAATTTGGTATCTCAGTCACTAATATAGCTGGAGCGATGAAATTTTACCCACGTGTTGAGCTCAGACCCCTAGGAAGAAATTTGATGAAATTTTGGAAAATGGGCGGTGCCACACCCACTTATTAAGGGGCAACCATTGAAAGTTTTATATGTCATAACTCAGAAACCGTTGAAGATAAATCGATGAAATTTGGTACGCGTGATTTACTTACTTAGGCAAACGTTTGGACGGAAAATAGTTAAAATCGGTTGACGGCCACGCCCCCTTTTGTATATTTGTATTATAAAGTGACCTAATAAAAGCATTATAAGCCATATCTCTGTCAAATATAAAGATCTCTCATTGAAATTTTGTCGCATGAGTCCAACTATGGACATAAAACAAAAAACACAAAAATTTTGGAAAATGGGCGATGCCACGCCCACTTATTAAGGGGCAAACATTGAAAGTTTTATGACATAACTCAGAAACCATTGAAGATATATCAATGAAATTTGGTACGCGCGATATACTTACTTAGGGAAATGTTTGGACGCAAATTTTCCAAAATCGGTTGACGACCACGCCCACTTTTATAAAGTGACCTAATAAAAACATTTAAAGCGATATCTCTGTCAAATATAAAGATATATCATTGAAATCCAACTGCGGACATAAAACGAAAAACACAAAAATTTTGGAAAATGGGCGGGGCACCGCCTCTTTTTAGAAGAAGGAATATACGAGATTTCTGAGCCCATAACTCTACAAATAATTTATATATAGTTACGAAGCTTGGTGTGTACACTTTTGTTACCTGTGGTAATACATGTTCAAAATTTTAGCGAAATCGGTTGACGACCACGCCCACTTTTATACATATATGGGTATTATAAAGTGACCTAATAAAAACATTTTAAGCGATATCTCTGTCAAATATAAAGATAATTCATTGAAATTTTGTGGCATGAGTTCTACAATAGACCGGAAACAAAAAATATAAAAATTTTGGAAAATGGGCGTGGCACCGCCTCTTTTTAGACAACGGAATCTACGAGATTTCGGAGCCCATAGTTCGACAAATAATTGAGATATTATGATGAAACTTGGTTTATACACTTTTATAACTTGTATTAATAGACACGCAAATTTTATTGAAATCGGTTTATGACCACGCCTACTTTTTAGCAAAGATATTTCTGGAACACGCTTTGGAAATTTGTAACGTAACATTTTTGTAACTGGAAGTCATAAAGGAATGAAATTTTGCACAAAGAATAATATTCATATGCTTAGTTGGATCACTGATAAAAAATTTTGAAAATGGGCGTGGCTACGCCCACTTTATGCAGCACTCGCGTATTATAAGCATTTATCATAAAATGTCCCTACAAAACAATCCTCTTTTTAAGGTTTAATTTAACCTGAAAATTCTATATACATAAGTGAAGTATTTAATTCTTATTTGATCTTTTATTTAATTATTATTTTGCGTAAAAAAAAAATTAAAGACTTTTTAAAAAGAAAAATGTAAACAAAACCATACCATACCATAAAATTGATGAAAGCAATATAGCCTTCCTAACTCTTCTTGATCATTCAAAAGCTTTTGATTCAGTTGACCATCAGTTACTATGCCGCAAGCTAGATAATTTATTTAATTTTTCCCATCATGCCACTGCATTGATCCGATCTTATCTTAATGACAGAACTCAGGCAGTTAGTATCGGTGATAGTAGGTCTCTTTTCCTTCCCGTAGTCAGAGGAGTTCCACAAGGCTCAATTCTTGGTCCTTTGTTGTTCGTGTTGTATGTAAATGACCTGCCTAACGTTCTAAAATATTGCAATGTACATGTTTATGCCGATGATGTCCAACTCTATATTTGTTGTCCTCCTAATCGTAGTAATATTTGTATTAAAAATCTGAGTGCCGATTTGTCTAGAGTCAGTCTTTGGGCCTTTAATAACGGCCTATGTCTGAATCCAGATAAATGAAATTGTATAGCTATTCATAGGAAGCCCCTCGTATCGGCCCAACTTGATCCAGTCATGTTGGACAAGTCGGTTATAAAGTATGTAAAAACGGCGAAAAATCTTGGCATAATTTTCAACAGCACCTTAACATGGAAAGACCAAATATCTAGCGCTGTAGGCAAAGTGTATGGGATGCTCCGTACACTGAGGTTATCGCAGTACTTTACTCCCATAAATATTAGACTACTTTTAGCAAAAGCGTACCTAATACCTACGCTTCTTTATGGTTGTGAGATTTATTCAAATTGTGACGCAGTATGTAAGCATAAGTTAAATGTTGTTTATAACCACATTGCAAGATATGTGTTTTCGTTAAAAAGACTTGACCATTTCGCTCAAAAGATGCTTAGCATATCTTTTGACAACCTTTTGAAAGTTAAAACACTTGTAACTTTGCATAAAATCATTTACTCAAAAGAACCTATGTATTTGCATCAAAGACTTCAGTTTCTGACTTCTTCGAGGTCTGTACTTCTAGTGCATACTAAATATCGGTTTCTGTCATCTGAGCGTCAGTTCTTCATAAGCTCTATCCGTCTATGGAACTCGTTACCTATTCGACTAAGATCATTAAACAATACACTGCAGTTCAAAAATGAGCTAACCAGCTTTTATAATAACTCATAATCTATGTTTATATGTATATGCTAATCTATAAACACACTTGTTCGAACGTAATTCTTTACCCTTTACCTTCCTATTCTCTGTTCTTCCGTATACTTTCATATTTCATTTTAACGTAAATTTAATTTAGAGTTAAGTTTCATTTTTTGTTCTTAAATGTAATACAACATGTACAGTGGCTAGCACTATAATATAATCTTTCCGATTGTTGTGCTAGGATGAGAATAACAATAAAATACAAACACAAAAATACAAATACCTCTTTTTATTGTAGTGAAATATTCATAAAAAACTATCGATAGTATCGATAGTTTTTTTTTCGACTATCGAAACTATGGAGTGGTCCGACTATCGATGGTTTTGCAGCTCTACTTAATAGATCTGTTAAATGAAAATACCGACGCGCACAGTGTGTTTATCATAGAAAACTCAACTCCAGTTTCCTGGAGTGCCTTTATTTATACTAAATTTCCTAATCTAATTTGCACATGTACATAAGTGTATACATATGTACATCATATGTATATACATATGTACATTATGTGCGTTACTTAAATATATCTTAATCCTAAATAAACCCAACAACGTAGATAACACATGTATGTGAAATCTATCACTACTATTTAAATGCATTTAAACATCTTGTTTACTCAGGTGTCTTATCTATCTGATAAGACACTTGAGTCTCATCGTTATCGTCCTAGACGACAAACACAAGAGTGCGATAGCGGTCTCGCCATAACTAAATATGCATAGCTATGAATGCTATGCAAGTAATAGTTGTGTCTTTATACATGTGTGTATCTACATATGTTGGGAGCTGTTCAGAACTCTGAACATACTGCCTCCGTTGAAATGTTTACATTTCAAAATTAAATTCTTTCTATACATTTAACATAAACCATGATATTTAGTTCTTATTATTATTATTATTTTTTTTTTTTTTTTTTTTTTAAACATACGAGCGGTTATCTGGCGGTCGATCATCGTGTTTCAATATACAAACTTATCTCTTAAACTAACATTCTTATCCATTATAATAAATGCTTACACATATCTAACTTCTAAATATGTATCCTCCAATAGGATACGCGGACCTTGCAGCACTGCATATGCGTCGCAAGGCGAAAAATACGATGATTCCTGCTGCGATTAGAAGAAGCAGATTTGTCGTGCTCATGCTGTAGTGTGCAATGTGGTGCCAGTCCAAATCCAGAGGAAATCCCCAAATTGTTTTCAGTTTCGGTATTTCGGGAATTTTAAACGTTTTGACAGTGCCCTTGAGTTCAATATGACTGATAGGTGGAAGATGTTCGGTAATATTGGTTTGTGGTATTTCAAATTCAGCGTTCGTGCTTAGTGATTCATATCCCCAAAGCTCGACATTCGTTGTGTTCAACTTGCAGTTGGTGTCTAATCGAACAATGCCCTGATGACTTAATTGAAGGACTTGTATACTGCCGTTACAATTTACTGTTGCTTTTTCCTCTCTTGCCAATGAGAAAAGCCAGGTGTTTGGTGAATGTAATTGAGTCCAGTACTCTTGAAGTGGCATGATGTTAATCTCGCAGTTTGCTGGCATCGTGTTTGGATATTTGAGTAGAGACATCTCACAATTTTGCATATCTCCTATCCTGGAGGTAGGATGCCATTGTGTGCATACAGTCATCTTTAGCATGTGTTGACATCGATTGAACATTTCGTCATTCATTTCATAGAATACTGTCCTGTTTTTGTCCAATAGAATATGAGGACTATTGACCTTTATACTCACAAAGCGCCCATCATGTATGGTGGGGTAAGAGTGAATAGTATATCCTTCAAGCTTAGGTTTGCTTATCAAAGGTATTTTTATATTAAATAATATATATTCCTTAGTTGTTTTTGCGGTAGTAGTTGCCAAGTGGCCAAGCACCAATGGGTCAGTATCTGGTAGCTCTAGGCCCTCATCGATGTTTTCGTGAATCAATTTTATTTGCTCTTGGAATCTGTTCATAGGTAGTATTCGTTGTAGAAAGTTACCTCTAGAATTTCAAAGCACATTAATGATGTCCCTCTGCATCAAATCAAAAGTTGCCATTTCTTCATTAAGTGCCGTGATTGCTTCGAACAGCTGCTCATAACTGAGGTACGAATTTAATGTTGTTTTTAGTGCCTGAATTGAAGTATCAAGTAGTTTGATATTGCCTTCGTGAACCTGATTCTGCCTTTTGAGTACATCTAAGGTGACATCTTGGACAGAAGATTGATTACGTACTAAATCAAGAAGATAGTTCTCATTATCTTTGGCTTTTTCTATCTTTTCTTGTAGCATGTCAGCCTGTTCTTCGTCCATCAGCCCAAACAGGGAGTGATACATTGAGCCTATGAACGGTAACACTGATCGGGCTTTTCTCTGATTCCTCCTTCCCGTGAGCACGATGATCTCATGGTTTTGCTCTATGTGTGAATATTGACTTTGTAACTGCTGGATAGCGTTTACGTTCCATACCCCACTCGACGCCTTAATAACTTCCAGAGAGTTTCGAATGCCTTCTTTTTCCTTTGTGTACGCTTGCATATCTACGTGAACAATTAAATCCCATGCAGTTCTCGTTAGCGCTACAGGTCCCCTTTTCTCTAAAAATATTCCTGCTCTATTCTTAATATATTCAACATTAATTTGTTTACATGCTATGCCTTGTAAGACTAAGAAAAGTGCTAATAATGTAATCAAAAGGTTTTTATTTTTTATACGAGCCGACCGCCTCGCTATTGCTTGGTCATAGTTTTTAATAGGTTCTGTTTTCTCTTCTTCTTCGGTAGGAAAAGGACAAACATTGTGTATCGATCTTTTCGATATGCCAATGCTGGTTCTTACGTCTACCATCCTACATTTGCCGTCTGGGCCAAGTATGGTGTTTATTACACGCCCTCTTCTCCACTGCATGGGTGGAATATTATCTTCTTTGAGGAGCACTAATGTATCAATTTCAATATTTTTATGTGCCTCTCTCCATTTATTTCTTTTTTGTAATTCGCTTAAATATTCGGAATTCCAGCGTTTCCAAAATTCTTTAGCGTTTTTCTCTACTGCTTTCCAATGGTCTTTTATACCATGATAGCTTTGATTATCTGTATCATCAAATATTGTAGCTAACGGCTCACCAATTAAAAAGTGGCCGGGAGTTAGTACCTGAAGATCATTTGGGTTATCAGATAGTGGTGTAAGCGGTCTTGAATTTAGCATAGCTTCAATTTGAGTCATTAAAGTTGACATTTCTTCAAAAGTCATTGTACCCTCAATTACTCTGAAGAAATGCTTTTTTATTGATTTAACTGCCGCTTCCCACAGCCCTCCTACATGGGGAGACCTAGCTGGTATATTTACCCAAGTAATTTCTTTCTCGTTGCAATACGTTGTGAGCTCATTTTTAAGATTACTTTGGTGAAAAAGCTTATAAACCTCGTGAAGACTATTGGCTGCTCCAATGAAGTTGGTTCCGTTATCGGAGTATATTTTATTTGGACAACTTCGCCTTCCTACGAATCTTTTAAGGGCTCCTATAAACGCTGCTGAGCTTAAGTCTGAAACTACTTCCAAATGGACCGCTTTCGTTGCAAAGCATACAAAAACACAGACATAAGCTTTGTCTGCTCTTTTCCCCCTTATTTTGTGGTGAATCCAAATTGGACCTAAGAAATCTACACCTACGTTATAGAAAGGTCGGGTAGCTACTACTCTATCATGTGGAAAACTCCCCATTAGCTGATGTAAGGGCCGTGGGCTAGCTTTAAAACATCTGTAGCAATTGTTTACTACTTTGCCTGCTAGTTGCCTGCCGCGCAGAATCCAAAATTTTTGTCTGCTTATTGCCAATAATCCCTGCGGGCCAACATGCAGATGTTTTTTATGCAGGTACGTCATTAGAAGTCGTACGAATTCATCTACATATGGCAGTAATATAGGGTGTTTCACATTTGCTGGAAGTGTCGAATTATGTAACCTGCCTCCTACTCTGATTATGCCATCATTGTCTAAAATTGGCGCTAATGTGACTAGTTTTGAATTTCTTGGTATCTGCTTATCTGCACCAATTAACTTTAACTCTAAACTGAAGTATTTTTGTTGTAATTCTCTGACTATAAATTTCAAGGCTTGATGTTTATAAAAAATTCGGGTTTTCCGTTGCTTTTTAAGAAGGTCGACAAATCTTAAAATGTTTGCAGTAACATTCTGTAGAAATTCAAAACTATTTCTGTGGTTGATAACCCTTAGTAATGAGTATTTTTCTATAGTAAGTGAAACCACTTTAGCCTTCTTGATTTCAGGTATACTTACGTCTCCTGAGTTAAGGTTTTGTATTGGATTATACTCACCTGTTTGCAGCATTGATGGTCCTTTTAACCACATTTCGTTGTTGATTATTTCTTTTGGTGTCACTCCTCTGGAAATGATGTCCGCTGGGTTTTGCTTCGAAGATATATGCCTCCACCTATCAATGGAAGTGTTGCACTGAATGAAGTTAACCCTATTGGAAACAAATATCTGAAGGCGCCCAGGATCAATTCGCAACCAATTCAGCAGAATTGTAGAATCTGTATAAAAATATGAAGGACAATTTATTTTTAAACTTTCTATAACCTTTTTCATTAATTCTACTAAGAGCACTGCAGCACAAAGCTCTAATCGTGGCAGTGTGACTACTTTAATGGGTGCAACCCGAGATTTCGCAGCTACAATGTTTATGCATTTTACGCCTTCCATATTGGAGGATTTCGCATAAACGACTGCTCCATAAGCTTTCATAGATGCATCACAAAATCCATGTAACTCAACTGTTGAAGGGTTGTTACAAAGGATGCGTCTTGGTATTTTTAACTGATTTAAAAGGGGTAGCTCTTCTGTAATTTTCTTCCAGTGGTTTAGTATTTCATTAGAAGGTTTGTCGTCCCAATCTGTTTTCGATTTCCAAAGTTGTTGAATTAACATTTTTGTAGTTATTGTTACTGGACTAATGAGACCCAACGGGTCAAACAATTTTGAGATATCTGACAAAATATTTCTTTTAGTGATTGTGGTGTTGCATTCCCAGTTACATTTAATGCGAAATTGGTCATCGAATGGAGTCCACGTTACGCCCAAGGCCTTCACATCGTTAGATAATTCCTTATTTAATTCTAAGTGGTTTTCTCTGTTATTAATGTGAATATTTCTTAGAAGCTCTATGTTATTAGCACACCATTTTCTAAGATTAAAACCATACCTTATGAAAATATCTTTAATGTTTTCTTGTATTGACTTCAGCTCCTCTAGATTATCTCCACCGGTCATTAGATCATCCATATAGAAGTCTGTCTTAATTATCTCGGATATTTGTGGATAATGGTTTTGTTCTTTTTCTGCAA
Organism: Urophora cardui; assembly: GCA_960531455.1. Taxonomy (NCBI): domain Eukaryota; kingdom Metazoa; phylum Arthropoda; class Insecta; order Diptera; family Tephritidae; genus Urophora; species Urophora cardui. The sequence continues at coordinate 68,748,373 of OY482671.1, read as the reverse complement.
TCTTGTGTAAGCATTTAACAGCTAAGTAAGGTGCAGCAGCAGTTCCATAAGTAACTGTTTTAAGAGCATATGTATTTAATGGTTCATTTTCTTTTTCTCTCCAATAGATTAGTTGATATTTTTCGTCTTCTTGTCGAATCCATATTTGTCTAAACATTTTTTCAATATCCGCAGTTAAGACATATCTATGTTTTCTAAACCTTAGTAAAATATTAAATAAATCCTCTTGTAACTTAGGTCCAGTATGCATAACTGAATTTAAAGAGATGTTTTTATTTGTTTTGCAAGAGGCGTCGAAAACTACTCTCAGTTTAGTTGTATTGCTATCTGGTTTTAGAACACAATGGTGTGGTAGGTAATATTTTGTATCTAATTGACTTAAATTTTTTACTTCTACCATATGTCCAAGGTTTTTGTATTCGTCCATGAATTTTTTGTATTGAGCTTTCAATTCAGAATTTACTTTAAACCGCTTTTCTAGGGAGAAAAATCGTCTTTTTGCATGTAAGGATGAATCCCCTATACCAACATTTTTTATTTTTAAAGGGAGGCCTACTATAAACTTACCATCTGTGTTAAGTTCGAAATTATTTTCGAAGTGTTCTTCACACGCTCTTTCTTCTGTGGTTTGTCCAACATCACTATTTTCCAGAGATTCAATTTCCCAAAATTTCTTTAATTGTTCATTTATCGTTTTGTCTGAGTTTATAACAACGCCGCAATGTACTAAGTTTGACTTGTTGTTAACTGATCCACATATTAGCCAACCTAAGACACTATTTTGGAAACGATAATTTTCATTCTTAACCTCAATTTTCGCTTTCTTTAATAAATCAAAAAATATGTCAGCACCTAGAAGTATGTCTATTTTACCCGGGTTGCCAAATGAAGGGTCTGCAAGATGAATATTATTGGGAATTTTTGAAATTTTTATAGGTTCTGAGGGAACCTGTGAAACTATATTTTGTACCACAAATGCCTCAATATCCGTTTCAAAATTACCATTTAAGGATTTTAATTTCAGATTAATCCTCTCATTAACATTAGTTTTATTCTGCCCAATGCCTTCAATAACAAGTGACTCTTTATTTGAATTAAGGTTAAGCTTTTTTCTGAGTTCTTTAGTTATTAAATGCACTTGGGAACCATTATCGAGTAAAGCTCGTACTTTAACGACTTTCCCCTTACCCGTTTTAATGCCAATAATGGCAGTGGTAAGGAAACAATATTTTTGACTGGCATCATCTACCTTGGATTTTACAATAACACTTTTTGCTTTGGATTGCCTTTCTTTTTCCTTGTGTAGCATAAAGTGATGGCTGCCATTACAACTTTTGCAATTAATACCCTTGCACTCCTTTGTACCGTGCCCTGCCTTTAAACATTTACTGCATAATTTGTTTTGCAGTATTTTGTCCCACCTTTCTTGCGTATTAAGTGCTCTAAATTTTTGGCAGTAAAAAATCGGATGGGAGAAATTGCATCCCAGTACGCACCTCTTTAGCACCTTTTGTGGGATAGGTGATAACACCGAACCTTGTGCTGCTTCCAAGGCATCTGCTTCGTGATTTAAAAATTTCTCTAACGACTCCAGTTGTGGTATTTCCTTGGAATGCTCGTTAAGGAATTCTCATACCTTAATCTAAGATTATTGTCCAACTTTTGTACAAGTATATAACATAATAAAGCTTGTAACATTTTTTCATTGGACAAGCTGAGAGTTGCTAAGGCTTGTGTGCTTTCAGACAATTTTTCCTTAAATAACTGCACACTAGAAGCAGTCTCAGTCACAACTGGTGCATCTAAAAGATTTTTAAAATACGTGTTTGCAAGTAATCTCTTATTTGTGTATTTTTCATTAAGTAGATTCCAGGCTACACCGAAATTTGTTGAAGTTGATGGCAAATTTGTAATACAACTGGCTGCTGAACCTTTTAGTTTGGTTTTTAAAATACACATTTTATATGTATCAGAAACATTTTTTGCAACTACCAATTGTTCGAATAATTCTTTGAACGTTTGCCACTTTGCATAGTCGCCAGAAAATTCAGGTATGTCTATTTGTGGCAAAAGATATTGATTACTTGAATTCTGATTTTTTCTAGTTTTTGCTAACTCATCGAAACTGTCATTTAGTTCGTAGAACTTAAGGGTTAATTCGTTTTCTTCAAACTGATCTAAAAGTTCTAACACGACATCTTTCGTTTTTTCTAGAATTTTCTCAGTGCTTTCTAATGAACACTCATTTAGACCACATTGCAGAATTTTCTTTTCTAAATCGGCAAGTAGAAAGTTAAGTCTGCGAACTACACCAGGCTTGCTTTCTTCTGCCTTTATTTTAGAGGAGTTTTCTAAGTTAGTTATTAAATTACTTACCCTTGCATGCGCTGTTGTATACAGCGTGCTTACCTTACCAGCCACGTCGTTTTTCACATAATCACTTTTTTGTGATTTTGGGTCTTTTATTACCTCTAAGTGGGAGCTGCTGAATGTCTTCCATAAGTCATCCAGACTCTCTTGGAGCTTTGAAATGCTTTCCAGCCCATCACTCAAGGTCACCGCCATGGCCTTGAAGTGAAGTTTCTGGATGCTTTCGGCCAATATTATTTGCTGATCCATTTTATTTAATTTTTTTTTTACGAAGGGCACTCGCGATAGAAAAAAAAAAAACACAAACAATTTATTAAGGTTAAGCTTAATTTTTATTATTTGTTTTTAAGATTTCTTTTTTTTTTTTTTTTTACGCGATTTTTATTCCAACGTCGGGGTCACCAAAATGTTAAATGAAAATACCGACGCGCACAGTGTGTTTATCATAGAAAACTCAACTCCAGTTTCCTGGAGTGCCTTTATTTATACTAAATTTCCTAATCTAATTTGCACATGTACATAAGTGTATACATATGTACATTATATGTATATACATATGTACATTATGTGCGTTACTTAAATATATCTTAATCCTAAATAAACCCAACAACGTAGATAACACATGTATGTGAAATCTATCACTACTATTTAAATGCATTTAAACATCTTGTTTACTCAGGTGTCTTATCTATCTGATAAGACACTTGAGTCTCATCGTTATCGTCCTAGACGACAAACACAAGAGTGCGATAGCGGTCTCGCCATAACTAAATATGCATAGCTATGAATGCTATGCAAGTAATAGTTGTGTCTTTATACATGTGTGTATCTACATATGTTGGGAGCTGTTCAGAACTCTGAACAAGATCGCTTAATAACCTTATAAGGTCCTGAATACTTAAAATCTAAAGATGATCGACCATCATCAATACGAATCCACACATGTGTACATGTATTTAAATCCTTGCTGATAAAAATTTTCTTGCTAGAATGTGCCGATGTTGAAATAGGTTGTAAATTTTTCATAACTGTTTTCAAAGTTGAAACAAAACTTGAAGGATCTTCTATAGGTCGTTGTTGAAAAAAATCTCCTGGAAGTTGAATATCTTCTCCATATATAAGTTCAGCAGAAGTAGTTTTCAAATCCTCCTTGAAAGAAGTACGAATTCCCAACAGTATAGAGTTTAGGGTTGAAGTCCATTGCAAATTTTCATTACAAACTAATCCAGTCTTCAAGGTACGGTGGAAACGTTCGACTAAGCCATTACATTGTGGATGAAAAGCTGTTGTGAAACTACGGGTTGATCCAAGAAACTTTGCAAGATCACGAACAAGTGATGATACGAATTGACGTCCTCTATCAGAAATAAGCTTATTTGGGCATCCGAATCTACATACCCAAAAATCGTAAAACGTTCTACAAACTGTTTCTGCTTTAATATTCGCAATAGGAAAAGCTTCCGGCCATCGACTAAATCGATCAACATAAGTGAGCAAATAACTGTAGCCTTCAGATAACGGTAATGGGCCAACCAAGTCGATATGAACCTCTTTAAAACGACCACTGCATACTGGAAATGTTCCTAAGGGACTTGAAGTGTGCCTTGAAATTTTTGATTTTTCACATGAAGTACAACATCTAGTCCATTCCACTATGTCCTTATTCATAGGCCAGAAAAATTTTTTCGTTATAAGTTTTTTAGTAGAGCGAATGCCAGGATGTGATAAATTATGTAACTTTTTAAAAATGATTTTACGAAATTTAAGCGGTACAAATGGTCGTGCAACACCTGATGATACTTCACAGTAAATTTGAATATCGCTGTCTGGTAAATTAATTATTTTCAATAAACAGCTTCCTTCATATTGCAACATATTTCTCAGCTCTGTATCCTCCTTTTGAACTCGTGCCATTTCTTTGTAATCAGTACCTTTGAAATCAATTGATTCTACTCTTGATAGAGCATCCGCAACAACATTGTCTGCACCAGAAATATGAACAATATCCGTTGAAAATTGCGAAATAAAATCCAATTGTCTACATTGACGAGGCGACGCTTTATTTAAATTTTGTTGAAATGCATAAATCAATGGCTTATGATCGGTAAAAATTTTAAACTGTCTACCCTCCAAAAAATAGCGAAAATATTTAACTGCAGAATAGATTGCAAGCAACTCTCGATCATAAGTGCTATAATTAAGTTGAGCATTGGCAAATTTTTTTGAATAAAATCCAAGAGGTTGCCAGTTACCATCAACAAATTGTTCAAGGACAGCATCTGATTGAGGAAATGCAAGAATTGTGGCTTCAGATACTTCATTTTTAACTTTTTCGAAAGCAGTAATAGTTTCTGTATTCCAAGGCACTGATCGCATATCATTCTTTTTTGCTCCAATCAACAAATTATTTAAAGGTGCTTGAGATAGAGCTCCATTCGGAAGAAATTTCCGATAAAAATTTACGAAAGCTAAAAATTTTCTTAAATCCCTTATTGTTGATGGTTTTGTATAATCCAAAATCGCACTAACTTTCTTTTGCATTGGTCCAATACCAGATGCAGTAATTTTGTGTCCCAAAAAATTTAGTTCAGATACTCCCAATTCGCATTTTCCAGCATTGACAACAACACCATACATTTTAAATCTATCGAATAATTGCTTAATGTGCTTCAAATGTTGATCATAATCCGAAGAAAATAGTAAAACGTCATCAAGATACACTACAACAAAATTAAGACCTCTGACAACTTCATCCATGAAACGCTGGAAGCTCTGAGCTGCGTTACATAACCCAAATGGCATTCTCATAAACTCAAACAGACCAAATGGTGTTATAACTGCGGTTTTAGGAATATCTTCAGGATTCACAGGAATTTGATAATACGCTTTCATGAGATCAAATTTCGAAAAAAATTTTGCTCCTGCCATTTGCATAGTAAAATCAGTTAAATAAGGTATCGGATATTTATCTGGTACAGTAATTTTATTAAGTGCTCAGTAATCACCACATGGTCTCCAAGTACCATCAGCTTTTGGAACCATATGTAGTGGATTAGCCCAATTACTATTGCTTGGAAGAATAATTCCGTTATCCAAAAGATATTGAAATTCAGTTTTTGCTATAGCAAGTTTATGTGGATCTAACCTTCTTGGACGAGCCTTTACGGGAGTACCACAAACTGTAATGTGATGGGTAACTTGATGCTTACATTCAGTAGAAAAACTTTGAGCAGAATACAATTCAGGATATTCCTTGAAAAGATCATGAAATTTGCTTTTTCCTGAAATAGCTTTAATGGAAATATTGTTTCCCTTCAAATAGCTAATAGGTGTGTTTAAAAACGTTAAACCGTCGACGAGTATTTTTCTCTTCAAGTCTGGTAACAGGTGAAAATATCTCAAAAAATCAGCACCAATTATCGGTCTTGAAACATCTGCCAAAATAAAATTCCACCTATAATTTCGCCTAAGACCAAGATCCAGTTCCAATAATTTTTCACCATAAGTAGGAATACAAGTGTTGTTAGCGGCATAAAGGATGAGTTTACTTGATTGCTGTGATGATTTGCAAGGAAAACAGAAAGTTCAGCCCCGGAATCAATCAAAAATTGAATTTTCGTCTTACGCTCAGTGATGAATAATCGACCAGATGTATTACCATCGTCATGAGTGATCGAGACCTCTGACGAGGGCGAAACTAGTTTTTTGCATTTTTGAAACCACACGGCTGTATGCATTTAGTTGATCTCTCAGCAAAACGCCAATGATACCAACATAACCCTGAATCTCCGATTTCGCGATTTTGAACAAGATTGTGAAAAACGATTTTTAGATGAATTAGTACGATTAGAAGAACATGATCGGTTTTCGATTGCTTCAATTATCAAAAAAATCGAATCTAATTTTGATGATAAATTAGATAGTTCAGAAGAAGACGATACGACAGGACAAGACGAAATAGATCGTGCATTTGTTTGACTTAATTCAGCTATTGATAACGATGAGGCAGGGGAAAATTGTTCAAAAATTGTATCTGCTAATATTGATAACACTACTCGACAAATTTTGATCAACTTTAACCACGAAAAATGAAATTATACTTTTCTAAAGCGAAATTTTACGCTGATTCCGAATATCATCTCCATTTTTTTGTGGCAGACCCAGTTTTGAGATATTGGTAAAAATGTGGAAAAAGCCATATATGCAAGACATTGCATCACATAAGTGCATCAAAAAGTTTTATTAGACATCGTGGCAATTTGACATCTAGGAATATCTGGTAGAGGGAGCTCCAACAAACATTTTTTGCCTTCACACTCCAAAATTGGTCAAGTAGTTTGGTTACAATGGCCAAAATAATGAAAAAAAAATTTGAAAAAAATCGAATATTTTTAAAGAAATTTCAGATTCGACTCCTAAAATCAGAAAAATTGTAAGGGGGATAAAAAGTTAGCCCCCCTATCCTATAGAGAATTTAATTGTGAACATTTTAAGACTAATTGTGTAATAATCGGATGTACCGTTATTTATATTTATCTATTTTTATTGAAAGTCCTTAAGCAAAAATTTTCCGGAAGAGTAAAATTTCAACAACAAAATTGGGTTTATTCATAAAACTTTATTAAGGGGTAATACTCAAGATTATTTCATTCCATTTATTACGTGTTTTGAAGTGCACGAGAGATATTGTGCAATCTTTTGCAATAAAGTAACTTTTCGTTACATAGAAATCCACAAACAGTTTGTTAAAAACTGCTGCAAGCATTAACAAAAAGCACACGATCTATCGTGAAATAGTTAGAACTTTTGTTCTGTTTGTGGATTTCTAGTTAACAAAAAGCTGCTTTATTACAAAACTATATAGCAAGGAAAGTAATATACCGCCTAAAATTCCTTCACATTTTCATAATTCCCTACAAACTTAGGTGCTGAATGTGCTGAACATGGTGAGAGATTTCATCAGGACTTAATAGTTTTTGAATGGCGATATCAAGGATCTTGGTACGAGGATATGATGGGAGACTATTTTTTGGACAATTATACGTGTAACATATGCAGAAAATCACCAAAGAATAACAAAAGTACTTAGTCACATCGCTCATTATCTATCCTCTCTTTAAAATGGCGAAATGCAGATATTTTTTTATTCAATTAATTTTTTTTCCTATTAATCGCTGTTTTGAGAGATATTGTGCACTTCAAAACACGTAATAAATGGAATGAAATAATCTTGAGTATTACCCCTTAATAAAGTTTTATGAATAAACCCAATTTTGTTGTTGAAATTTTACTCTTCCGGAAAATTTTTGCTTAAGGACTTTCAATAAAAATAGATAAATATAAATAACGGTACATCCGATTATTACACAATTAGTCTTAAAATATTCACAATTAAATTCTCTATAGGATAGGGGGGCTAACTTTTTGTCCACCATACAATTTTTCTGATTTTAGGACAGTTGAATCTGAAATTTCTTTAAAAATATTCGATTTTTTTCAAATTTTTTTTCATTATTTTGGCCATTGTAACCAAACTACTTGACCAATTTTGGAGTGTGAAGGCAAAAAATGTTTGCTGGAGCTCCCTCTACCAGATCTTCCTAGATGTCAAATTGCCGCGATGTCTAATAAAACTTTTTGATGCACTTATGTGATGCAATGTCTTGCATATATGGCTTTTTCCACATTTTTACCAATATCTCAAAAACTGGGTCTGCCACAAAAAAATGGAGATGAGATTCGGAATCAGCGTAAAATTTCGCTTTAGAAAAGTATTATTTTATTCTTGGTGATTTTTGGTGTCGAGTAGTGTAATTTGTCCAACTGCGTCGTTTGTGTGACCGCAAGGATGCACTTGACTTTTTCTGGGAGTCTTTCCAAGAATAGCATTCTTAAAACATTATCACTGACCTTAGATCCTGCCAAAGATTTCATACGGTGCATAAGATGTGAAGGCTTTTGATCACCTAACTCCAAATTGTTAAGTAACTGTTTCAACTGGCTCTCTTCCGATTCCGTAAAATGTTGAATGATTCTGGTTTTCATTGCTGCAAAACGTCCTTGTGCAGGAGGGCTCTTGACGATATCTTTGACTACATAGAGAATAGATGGATCAAGATGGCTTAGTATATATTCAAATTTTGTTGAATCTTGGGTTATGTTAGCAAGATTGTAACTTGATTCAATTTGCATAAACCAAATTTCCGGTTCTTCACGCCAAAAAGGTGGTAGCTTCGGAATACGTGCCGAAAAAATCTCCAGAAGCCGTGGCGCCTGCCATTGAAGTTGCTGGTAAAGATGATGGTATACCGCTGGATGTTGTAGGAATCCCTAGTGATTGATTTGAATCGGATGCAGCTGTTGCAGGCTGAATATTTCCAGAAATATTATCTCGAGCGGCCAACGGCATTTTCAAAAGTCGGGGTCACCAAATGTTAAGAAGCAATAAATTTAATTTTTATAAAAAAATAATTTTATTGATGCTTCTTTATATTTTGAATAAGAAAAAGTGAATGAAAATTTTTAAGAGAATTGACAAATATAAATTTTCTTTACAAAGTATTCTACAATCCATAAATTAGAAAACAAGTAAAGATTTCTTAAATTATACAACAAGTGGAGGTCCCACAGTATTATCTTCTCCAAAAATGTTGTAATATTGATGAGGCTCCATGTATGTACCTAAATGACAGTTGGTATGTCAATTAGTCCACCTTCGTCGAATGCCTTATCTTGATCTTGAATGAAATCAAGCATTTGTTGTAACGTTAAACCTCTACAAGCAGAAAATTTATAAAATTCTAACAAATTAATAATATTACATTAGTTAAATTTACACAACGGCAGAGAAAATCACACGAAGCCCAATAAAAAAAACTGTACCCTAGACGACCCACGGCTACCATATGGTAACGCCTTTAGAAAAATGTAAAAAAATGTTGGAAAGAAGAATTTTTTCTTTAAAAACTAATTTACATTACATAGATAATTACATTAGCTTTCAAAAGGTGTAATTATTTGAACAATTTATTCCAAAAGTTATACAATATACTTATATTTACCGACATGCCATATCTGAAAACGGGAATTTTCAGTACTGATTTTTGTCACCTCATTTTCACACGCAATAGCTTCGACATTTGAGTACAGAATAAAACGATCTTTACCTTTTTGCAAAGCTACATTAATTTTTCATTGCAAATTTTCCTGGTGTTTTTTGTTTTCCATTTGTTTATTTTCTTGTAAATGTAAAGGGATGTTTTGCGTTACCATATGGTGCTCGTGGGTTGATTCGGGTTAAAATAGCTTCATATCCTCCCTGCTAGCATTTGGAAGAGTGTTTTGTCGTCTATCTAAAATAAGTAACGTCTGAGACACTTCTAGGCGTTATTCGAAAGATATTTTCTATTTTACAAAACAAATTTCCTTCCTATCCCGTATCTAACTTCTTGGTGTGTATGGAGAAGATACTTCGTGTCTTGAATACATAACTGCCAAAAAATAATAATGCAAATTTTTCCAAAGAAATAAAATTGATTTAAAGCGAAACTAATTTGTATTTATAAAAAAGTATATTTGTTTGTTAAAAAGCTTCGTTCTTTTGTTTTCGTTTTTCACTCGGTTGCAAATACAAAGGCGTTTGTTTGGCGTTTTATTGTGACGGAAATTGCCTGCGATTTTCGTTTGTAAAAATAGTAATTAGATATACTATGGGTACCAGCTCCAATCATGGTTCTAGCAATCAAGGTTGCTGCTTATGTACGTGGTGATGTGGCCGCTGGGATTTGGATTGATGTGCGGAGCGCTACCAAACTCGCCTTTGATTATGGGAACACGTTCGCCTAATTGTTTTCAAAACTAATACATATCGTTATTCCGGTCATTTGATATTCGATCCCGGTACGTGCTATGGCCCGCGCGAAGAAATTCAGGTGGTGCGTCAATCGTGATCCTACTACATATTTTAAAGAGTTGTGTATTCAACATGACCAGTAGACTAGTTACGCGACGGATGAGATTAAAGTGAGTGGGAGTGATTGGAATGGTGGAACTCCTAATTTAAATTATTGTTTTATTTTATAGGAAATTAATACTACAATCCGAAGAGATCGATTACATAATGAAAAATGATTTGTGGGTCGATGGTTACTCTTAAAATCTTTACTCTAAAGTGCGTAATTTAATTTACTTTAAATACATAATATTGTTAACAATAATAATAATTTTAAAGTGCTAATATGAATAAAAGTACAAAGATATGTATATGTATTTGGAGTTTTTTATTTAGGTTCTAAATATAGTGAGAAAATTGTAGGAGCAAATTTTAATTGACGCTTTTGTGTCTCCAAGATGGCACTAAGAAGTTACTTCCCGAAGCGTCGTATTAGTTTATTTGTACGAAACGTTTACGTCTCTTCCAAACGACACTTGGAAGATACTTCTAGAAGTGTCGTTTATGACTGATTATGGACGTAACGTTGACGGGGAACAGTTTTTCCCGAACGAAGATAGGAAAAAGTTGAGAAAGCGATATCTTCCGCGATTGAATTAAACTTCTTGAAGTAACTTCTTCGTCACTTCTACGATAATAAATGTTGGCTGGGCTAGTCCTGCTCACAGGCCCGACGAGAGGGGGCTGAGGGGATCAATTGCCCCGGGAGCGGGCTTTTGAGGGCCCGGGAATCTCAAAATGATATCCAAGTTTTTGCTTACAGAAAATAAACAAACAACACCTTTAATCACCTTTCGTAGATAGCAATCATTTTAAATTTCAACAAATTTTATAAATCTTAACGTGTCTGCACCCCACTTAAGGAATTGTTGGTTTTTGGCGTCGACTTTGCAGCATAAATTTGAATTCGTTTCCTGTTGCAACAGAAAAATTCAGTATGATGCAAATTCTTATACAGCGATATGGGTATTTCCTGGGCGTTTCGGACGGTATATTCGCACGATTTTTTGAACTTTTCAGGCAGAAATATCGCGAAATATTGTATCGTTTTATGAAAGAGGGAAAGATTTAGGCCACGGCTAATGATTAAAGTATGTTAGCGACAGAAATTTAGTTTAATGCCTCTGTTTTAGCTACTTAAAAAAAATGGACGTGTTTTTGTAGCGTCCGAAACGCCCAGGAAATGCCCATATATGTATATACGTTAAGGTGGAGTGAAAACATATGGAGATTTTTTGCCTTTATACGAGTTAATGAACCCCACAAAATTTTATGGTGATAGGATGACGTTTTGAACTGCCCCCAGCCTCGCAAAGTTGAAAGCAATAAGCACGATCTGGTACAAATATGAAGTTTTGAAAATTGTAGAATCAAAAAACGAAGTATGAGGATTGATAAAGATGGCTAAGCTGAGTATTAAAGTAAATTTTTATTTTTTGGAAACAACAACAACAATAGTTATTAAAGGTCAAAGTTTATATTATGCATTTTTTAAATTGCAATTACCTGAACACTACTGAACCGATTTCGAATGTTTTTATACAGTTCGATAGATATTTCGAATACCTTTAATTTGGTATACATTTTATATATGAAAAGTAAGGAGGGTAAAAGGGGTTTGACCCCCGCAGGGGGGGTGTTATGGAACCAAATTAAAGGGAATCAAAATACCTATCGAATGGTGTAAAAATATTCGAAATCGGTTCAGTAGTTTTTAAGTAATTGCAATTTAAAAATGCATAATATAAACTCTGACCTTTAATAACTTTTGTTGTTGTTTTTTCCAAAAAATAAAAATTCACTTTAAAACTCAGCGTAGCCATCTTTATCAATCCTCATATTTCGTTTTTTGATTTTATAATTTTAGAAATTTCACATTTGTACCAGATCGTGCTATTTTTTTCAACTTTGCGGGGCTGGGGGCACCTCTAAACATGCGAGTAGGTCAATCAAATTTTACAGGCTTATTTCTGGGCTAGAAAGGTACCGTTCTGGCTTTGGAACAAATTGAATTTCCAAAAAAAAAGTTTCACTCCACCTTAATATACGTGTATGTATGTATGTAAACAGCGATACGCCGAAAACAAACGAAGCTTCCGAAGCTAAAATTTGCTTTGGTGCTTCGTACAGTTGAATTCGATTGCTGTTTCACTAAAGCTTTCAGCAGGATCAGTCTTTTGATATACCAAATTCCTACCAACAAATATTTGTATTCCAATTTAAAGAAATTTATTTCATACAAATAAAGCAATATGTATTTAAACAGAATTCATTCAGACCTATGGTCCCATGGACAATATTACTCAGTATGACCCATGGATTCGGAAACTGGATGTGCCTTTTGAACAATACATTTGACCCACCCTAATATGTATATTTCTATGTAAACATATTTACTTGATCTGTATTAATGTATAGATAAATTAAAGTTCATAACTATGTACATATATATTCATTGAATTTTGATTTTTAGAATTTGTTCATTTAGTATGGAGGCCCGTAGTTATTTTGACCCCGGGCCCGGATTTGCATACATGTTCAAACAGGTTGCTCCTTTTTATTTTGCCTATTTGTCTCATTGTTGCAGAAAACAACAACAACAACTTCACTTCGCATCGTTGCTGTTGTTGTTTACGGTTTACGCGTTTACGCGTAAACTTTACCCGTTTTTCGAAATTACTCGTAGCTACACCAAATATATTTACACATCAAAAAGTCATTGGGGGTTGTAGAGGAGGTCCTCCTGATTCTAAATCCAAAAGTCTTGTCGACCGGAGATGTTTGTAAGTTGTAAAATTTACCAAACAAACCCCCAAAACTGCGTGCGATTACCGAGGAAAGGCACTTATAAAAACATGCACATATGTATATATGTGTGTACATTGGCGCACTCAAGGGGGGTGGGGTGGGGGTTTGGGGTTAAAACCCCCCAAAATTTGACACCACCATAAAAAAAATAATAAAAGATTGTACATGCACAAATATTTTTGTAAATATAATAATATATACAATGGCGCTATTATAACTCTGACGAGTTTTATGGCCGAGCTTCTCTCTCAATTCGAGATGTGCTCCTTTTTGTTTTTCCTACTAATTGGGTGGACCCACAGTTTTATGCCGGCTCCGAACGGCGAATGCATTTTTTGTGAGAAGCTTTTTCATGGCAGAAATACTTTCGGAGGGTATGCCGCCCACTGCCGAGAGGTGACCCCGGCTCCTAAAAAAACCCAATAATTGGATTTTTATTAATTAGAAAATTTTTTTTTTGTAAATACATGTAAAATCTATGAATATTCGTGGATTTACATTGCCAATGTTTGTCAACAACTACTGATTATGTTTATAAACAAGCAGTGTGGAGACACTGGTATTGTGGTATTGGTATTGAAAATGGGCGAAATCGGACCTATATAGAAAAAATCGGAAATTTGGTATCTCAGCTACTAATATAGCTAAAGTGATAAAATTTTATGAAGAAATTTGATTAAATTTTGGAAAATATGCGGTGCCTCGTCCACTTATTAAGGGGCAAACATTGAAAGGTTTATAAGCCATAACTCAGAAACCGTAGCAGATATATCGATGAAATTTGGTACGCGTAATTTACTTACTTAGGAAAATGTTTGGGCGAAAAATTGCCAAAATCGGTTGACGACCACGCCCAAATTTATATATGGGAACTATTAAGGGGCCTAATAAAAACATTTTAAGCGATATCTTTGTCAAATATAAAGATATGTCATTGAGTGTCATGAGTCCAACTATAGACATAAAACAAATAATAGAAAAATGTTGGAGAATGGGCGTGGCCCCGCCCGCTTTTCAAACAAACGAATCTACGAGATTTCGGAACCCATAGCTCTACAAATAATTGAGATGTTATGACGAAAATCAGTTTGTACACTTTAATAACTTGTGGTAATACATGCTCAAAAATTTAGCCAAATTGGTCTATGACCACGCCTACTTTTTAACAAAGATATTTCTGGAAAACCCTTTGGGAATTTGTGACGTGACATCTTTGTAATTAGAAGTCATAAAGGGTTGCAAATTGGCACTAACAATAATATTTATATGCTTAGTTGAATGATTGATAAAAATTTTGAAAATGGGCGTGGCTGCGCCCACTTTATGCGGTACTTGATTCATATAAAATACACCCTAATCGAACAAACGCAAACAAACAATGAAAGCATACAGCTGAGTATCTAATGTTCCATTCTACTCGAACTTAGGCTTCCTTACTTGTTAGTTTTAGTTTAAATACAGAGAAAATGAAATGAATTGAGATTTAAAAGGTGCCTTTGTTTAATGTGTGCATACGTAGGTCCACTCTAGACATATACGCCGACAGTGATTCCGCGGCGCACAGTGGGAAATTTTTGAAGTTTACTGTTCATAAATCACCACAGCCTTCATTTTTCATCCGATTTTGATAATTTTTTTTTTAAATGAAAGGTTTTGAGATTTGCAAGAGCATAGCTTGGCCCGATTTTTGAATTTCAGTTTGTTTACATTTTTTTTTTTTAGTGCAAAGTGCTGGAAAACGGAAAATTTTGAAAACGCGATATTATCCTGCTTCAGCTAGCAAGGTTTTTTTAAAAAAAACTTTTTCACAATGAAGGTTAGGGTAATACCAAACAAAAAAAATTATCAAAAAAAAATTTTGAATACACTGAAAAAAATTATTCACAAAAAAAATTTTTTTTTCACATTTTTTTTAATAATTTGAGTATGCATTAAAGATCATTAAATTTTACTATAATAAAGTGCAAATTTCAAGTAGCTAACTATTAATGTTCATTTTTAATAATTTTTTTTATTAAATTCCTCGGATACCATGTACAGTGCATTTGCGTACTAGTTGGAAAATTCCACCTTTATTCATACTACTGTACTGTCTACTCGTTGAGTAGGCTGTAAATGTTTTGTTTTTCAGAATATTTTCCAAATAGAGATTAGTTAGTTTGAAATTATGATTTTTATATCTCACTTACGCTTCAGTTTTCATTCGGTGCAGGTCGCGCTAATAAAAATTCCTTTACTAAAGTAAGTTCAGTAAGTGTTTGAGGAGCACGTATTAAAATGGATTCTATTAAAATACCTAATAAACTTATTAGTGATTTTCTAATAGAAAACGGCACAAATAATTTGGAAAATCTTTTTACCGATTTACAACAAAGGTATGAGATGACCGACTATCAGCTTAAAATATTTAAAAAAAAAACAAGATTAATTTTCTTCCTAATTTCCGAAAAATATATGTTTTTCCCTACAGCAACAAAATTCGGTTTGAGTCGAAAAATAAGACGTGGTTAAGCAAAGTATTTGAGGTAAATTGTTCTCAGTCCATAAAAGGAAAAGGTAGACCAAGGTCAGATATTGTATTCGAAGGTGCCTCTACGTCTACTAAAAGACGAAAATTACTAAATATTGAGGACAACTTTGACAGATCTGATTCATAAACTATTTGAATCTGCTGATTTATACATTGCTGATTTAAGACGAGATACAGAAAAGGATAACTCAGAGCTTGATTCAGAAATTCTGAACTCAATTGATGAGTTTAATAAAAATAATGGTAATTATTAATTACTAGAATTTTTCTCTTTTTTGTGCAAATATTAATTTTTTTAAACTATTTTTTCATTGAAGTCACAAACACAAGATTTTATTACCTACACGCATCAACATTTTTTTTAGATACATATATGTATGAATGTATATGTATATTATAACTTGTAAAAGAACTTCTGATTTTTATTATTTTTTTACTTTAATCGTTGAATAATTTCAATTTTTTCAAACTATTTTTTTTTTACCACGAAGTTTTGTCAGTTTCATACCAAAAATGAGATAAGGACTACCGAATCTAGACTAGCAATGATAGACCTTTAAAATGTAATATTAAGATCTTTAACTTTAACTTTTTTCGCCATAATGAAACATAAAACTATCATTACAACGTCTTTTTCTTATGGAAAAGTTATTAAAATCGGGTTTCAAAAGAGTACAGTAGAGTAGTATGAATAAAGGTGGGATTTTCCAACTAGTACGCAAATGCACTGTACATGGTATCCGAGGAATTTAATAAAAAAAATTATTAAAAATCAACGTTAATAGTTAGCTACTTGAAATTTGCACTTTATTATACTAAAATTTAATGATCTTTAATACTGCATACTCAAATTATTAAAAAAAAATGTGAAAAAAAAATTTTTTTTTGTGAATAATTTTTTTCAGTGTATTCAAACATTTTTTTTTATAATTTTTTTTGTTTGGTATTACCCTAACCTTCATTGTGAAAAGGTTCTTTTAAAAAACACCTTGCTAACTGAAGCAGGATAATATCGTGTTTTCAAAATTTTCCGTTTTCCAGCACTTTGCACTCAAAACAAAAATGTAAACAAACTGAAATTCAAAAATCGGGCCAAGCTATGCTCTTGCAAATCTCAAAACCTTTCATTTAAAAAAAATTATCAAAATCGGATGAAAAATGAAGGCTGTGGTGATTTATGAACAGTAAACTTCAAAAATTTCCCACTGTGCGGCGGCGGCGCTATTCCAAAAACATTTCAACGGCGGCGGCCGATTATGAAGGCAATTATATGTCTAGTCCACTCCCCACACATAAATTTAAGTAAAAATTGTCTGGACGAGTTTTAAGTATTTTTTTTTTATTTTCCGTTGGATATTAAGTGTGATAGAATATTTACTTCTGCCCTACCTTAAACCAACGCTGCCCTACCTTAAATGTAAGTCTAGCTACGGCCCTGAGCGTGACCAGTGTGACCAATAAAATTAATTTGATTGCCTATGGCACCGATTGAGGTAAGCTAGTGGTATAGCCCAGTTAGTCAAGAACGTGTGGTCCGCCCGCTGACGCAAACGCCCGTATGCAATTTTTAGGATTTTTTGAGCCCGTGGGGCAACGGGGCAATCAGCTGTTTTACTCACACATATTTTCATATATATATAGTTTGTTTACATTTTGGCAGGGTTGCCATTTAGTCATTTTTGAACAAACAAGATTTTTACTAATCTTCAAAGTGTTATGCGGATTACTCTTCAATACACAACTATGCATTATTTGCCAAATGACAAGAAAATACTAATTTAATCGTTTTTATACTCAGCTGTACTAGTACACAGAGTATTATAGTTTTGATTTCATAACGGTGGATTGTAACAGAATGAAATAATCGAGATAGATATGGACTTATATATATCAAAATGATCAGGGTGAAAAGAGAAATCGATTGAGCCATGTCCGTCCGTCCGTACGTTCGATAACTCGCGCAAAAATTGAGATATTTTGATGAAATTTGGAATGCAAGTTGGTATCGAGACTGGGACGGTTGGTATTGAAAATGGGCGAAATCGGACCATGACCACGCCCACTTTTCCTATATAGAAAAAATCGGAAATTTGGTATCTCAGCCACTAATATAGCTAGAGTGATGAAATTTTACCCACTTATTGAGCTCAGGCCGTTATGAAGAAATTTGATGAAATTTTGGAAAATGGGCGGTGCCACGCCCACTTATTAAGGGTCAAACATTGAAAGTTTTATATATCATAACTCAGAAACCGTTGAAGATATATCGATGAAATTTGGTATGCGTGAGTTACTTACTTAGACAAATGTTTTGACGGAAAATTGTCAAAATCAGTTGACGGCCACGCCCACTTTTATATATGGGAACTATAAAGGGGCCTAATAAAAACATTTTAAGCGATATCTCTGTCAAATATAATGATCTATCACTGAAATTTTGTGGCAGGAGTCCAACTACGGATATAAAACAAAAACCACAAAAATTTTGGAAAACGGGCGGTGCCACGCCCTCTTATTAAGGGGCAAATATTGAAAGTTTTTAAGCCATAACTCAGAAACCGTTAAAGGTATATCGATGAAATTTGGTACGCGTGATATATTTACTTAGACAAATGTGCCGACGAAAAATTACCAAAATCGGTTGACGACCACGCCTACTTTTATATATGGGTATTATAAAGTGGCCCAATAAAAACATTTTAAGCGATATCTCTGTCAAATATAAAGATATATCATTGAAATTTTATGGCAGGTGTCCAACTGCGGACTTAAAACAAAAAACACAAAAATTTTGTAAAATGGGCGTGGCACCGCCTCTTTTTAGAAGCAGATTTCTGAGCCCATAACTCGACAAATAACTGAGATATTATGATGAAACTTGGTTTATACACTTTTATAAATTGTGTTAATAGACACGCAAAAATTTATTGAAATCGGTTTATGACCACGCCTACTTTTTAGCAAAGATATTTCTGGAACCCCTTTGGGAATTTGTAACGTGACATCTTTGTAATTAGAAGTCATAAAGGAATGAAATTTTGCACAAAGAATAATATTCATATGCTTAGTTGGATGACTGATAAAAATTTAGAAAATGGGCGTGGCTACGCCCACTTTATGCGACACCCGATTTTTATAAATACACCGTGTTTCCATCAAACGCAAACAAATAATGAACGCATACAGCTGAGTATCTAATGTTCGATTCCACTCGAACTTAGGCTTCCTTACTTGTTAAAGTTGTCGTTGACGACTGTTTTTTTATTTTAAGTTACTTTTTTACGGCTCAGTTGGTAATTAAAACAAATTTTTCTTGTAATTTTGTTGCTGACCAATATATTTTCATCACACCTTGGTGATATTTATCAAGGGCTAAAACATAAAATAACAAAAAACACAGTCGGAACATTAAATTTACAATTGAAAATCCATAAAAAAATTACATTGGGAAGCAACAAGATTCCCACAAAAATGTTTGTTTAATTAAGAAATCTGTACTGAGTTTCTGTAACTCATATCTTTTCTAGTATAAATAGGTGGTGACAAAGTGTGGATCGTATTAGTGTGACATCACTTTAATTGATTTTGTTACAGAAACTCAGATTTATTGTGGCAATTTATAACTTTTTAATGTAGAAAAATTGCAGAAGAAGACCACCAAGAGTTATCAATTGAGAAAATACCGCCACCATTGTGGATAAATACTATTTTTGCTTTAATTTTCAGTAATATCTTCATTTATTAGGAGTGTTCAATATCTCAAAATTTTTGCATATTTTTACGAATAGTTACGAATTTATGTTCAATAACCCAAAAAATTCGCAAAAGAGAGCCAAATTGAGAGAGTAAGACCACGAGAGAGTTGATAAACGCTGCAAGTAAAATTTTCACTTGCAACTACTAGCAGCTTTAAAAAATAGAAGTGTCAAAAATATATGATCACAAAAATTTCAATTGCAAATATACTAAATAAGTTAGCGCAAAAACGAATCTTGATGATGTTGTGGAATAGCCAAAGTAGAATTTTGTTTCCTAATTCAGTTATTTCCATTCATTTCCAATTTCAAAAATTTCAATTACAACCTAACCTAAAAATCAATTTGTCAAAACAGCGTATCAGCTGTTTTCTTGCGAATGTTTACGATTTTGTGTTCAATTACTTTGGTTGATAATTTTCTCTTTTTCTCATTTTTACTCTTAATTTGACATTGACGCTCTTTTTGCAAGTACTTGCAAGTAAAGTTGTTTAACAAAGCTATTATCTTGTTATTAATTTATATATATATATATATATATCTATATTTACATTTTGTTTGGGATTTAAAAAAAATTTATAAACGTTTTCTTTCCTTTCTTTTTAAAAATTAAAGTAATAACAAATGGTTCGTTTAAGTAGACATACTATTTTTTCCATGTGAACACATATATGTATATTCGATAACATTTTACAATCTTGTTGAGTTAGTTGTACTTATAATGCTGTGAAAATTACTGTTTAAGTATTTAATAACTAAAAATGTTCAACTGGCAACCCTTCTACCTTGCAACCATGCGAGCGATCAGCTGACACGTTTTTACGTAAAAAATCAAAATGATTTTGATTTCTGCGGTACGGGCTTCTGCGTCCTACGTCGTTGAATAATCGGTTACGTACAAATCCCATTAAATAGGTTGGATCAGCTGACACGGTACACGGGTTTACGTTCTCGACCATATATATAGTACTTCTATATTGATAGTATTCTATCTGTGCAATGTGTATGAATTCAGCCAAAAAATTTGTGCAACTGGCAGTTCTGCGCATGCGCCTCAATTACATTTAATGTCATCTGTGAATATGTGTGACAAATACATTCAATTGAGTTCAGAGGCGTTTGAAAAAAAAATTGAAAGGCATCATTGTGTTCTAGGGGACTTATACCCCTTTGATTTTAGTTTTTGAATTTGTTTATAATTAATATAAGAAATTTGCCACATTTATTTTAAGATGCAAACTTTTGTGAATTTTTTTATGAAAATTAGTGGAAATGCTCTAGAAAAATCTATTTTCTATGCACTCATATTTTTATGAATCGCGGCGGAAAGCGTTTCATGTTAAAATCCTGTGGTCCGATCCATGGGCATTATATCAAAAAGTCGAATTCTGCCGTTTGAGGGTTATGTTTGTAAAGTATGTACGTTCGAATGCCGCCAACACGGTGAGTACTGCGATTTTCTAAACTGAATAACAGGACAATTTAGACAACGAACTTTTGGACACAGCAACATATGAGGACCAAAGTTGAGACTAAGTTACTCTCCAAACCGACCTCAACAGGGGACCACAGGTAATAATATAACAAGACGGATGGAAGAAAGGACTACGAACCAATCGCTATATGTTCCACATATTTACAGGCGGATAAAAGGTGGACGGGTGGGAGCTGCAGTGTTTTGTCCGGAGCTTGGGATTAAAAAATCCTTTTTAGCCCCGGACTACTGCAGTATCTTTCAGGCATTGATACGTACAGGCGATTCCCAGTGTAATCGCTTTTTTGGAAATGGTTGCTGCAGATTCGAATGTTTTTAACAACGTCGTCAGGCATCAGACCGCACGCATGCATCCATTGTTTGCAAATGGTTTCGTCTTTTGGAAATCTATTTACATATGTACATATATATTTATATAACCAATAATGCACTCAAAACGAAATACGTATGTAAAGCTATTTTATTTATTTTATCCCTTTTATTATCAAAAATATAGCACCGCTTCGACATTTTTTAATTTTTTAATACGAGAATCAAATAATAAATATGTAAATTCCCTATAATTTTTTTTTTATGTGCCGTCACTGCGGTTTATTTTGAATTCATATGTCATTTTTCAAATTTGATTGCTCGGTTTTCTCTTTCTTTTTTTATATGTCTGTACTGTAATGTTGGCTGATGGAACTCGTAGGTATTACGAATATAGGAGTACTATATATATGTTCTCGACTAACTGGACTAGTAGAGTTCGCAAGCTATCGATAGTCGCCACCATCGATAGTAGGCGATAGTTTGTCCACTCACTATCGATAGTATTTTTTTGAATTGAAATTATAAAAACGATTCTTTATTTCAAATTAAGTCATTGGTTTCCATTGCAAAATATTAGCATATTCACATGATTTGCTTTTAAACGCCGGTCTGTAATACGCCTTCCACACTTGCTGAAAATGCGTTCCGATTCGACGGATGTCGGTGGGATGCACACTTGGGAACATAATCTTTTATTGCACTGAATTCATTGCCCGTAATCTGAAAGTATAAAGGCCCGGTTATACTTGCATAGCATACCAAAGCAGGGCAGCGCAAAACATATAGCGCATAGAGCTGATTATACTTCGCATAGCCGTGCAACCATGGTTAATTAATAAAAGTTTTCGCATCACGACATTCGTACATACATACACACAATGTAAATTGTTTGTCTATTCTGTGGTGTGTCTATCAAAATCATAGTTCGCCTTTGTAGAAATCATATTGCAGTATGCTCAAAATTGACCCAAGATTGATATAAGCACCATTATTGAAGTAAAAAAGTAGAAAAAAGTAAAAAATCAGCTGTTTAATAAGTTAACCTGTATAAATTAGCCTTGCGTCCAACCCTTCGCACACTCAACACACACACATTCGTGTTGCCAAATGTAAAATCGCATAACACATAACTAAAAATATGCACGAAAAATTTCAAAATATGCATGCTAGTATGCCCGAAAAATAACTGAAATATGCTCGTAAATATGCACGAAAAATCTCATTATATGCATATATGCCTAAAGAATACCTGAAATATGCTCAAAAAATGTATGTATTTTATATCAAGCTTACATTTAGAAATTTTGAAATCTGTTATCTGGATCGCAATATTTGTAATAAACGAATTGAATGTGAAAGTGTTAAAAGGACGGAAGTAAAATATTTTAAACCTCAGAGCGAGAAAAATATCGCAATATTCATATTGAACGTGTAGCACTAGTCTGCGATTCATCACACCATTAATATGAATCGTGATTCATATTGACATTGTAGCGTATGCCTATGTATGTCGATACATATTGCATATTATTGTTCCCTTCAAATTTTTACACTACAACTGTTTTCTATCAATAACAGCGCATCGGAGCAAAGTATTTTTTTTACTCTGGATTTGCTTCGAGGCTCTGATCAGCATACAAGAACTTACAGCCGGTTTCACGAACCCAAAAAAAATTATATTTGTG
Source organism: Urophora cardui (assembly GCA_960531455.1). Classification (NCBI taxonomy): domain Eukaryota; kingdom Metazoa; phylum Arthropoda; class Insecta; order Diptera; family Tephritidae; genus Urophora; species Urophora cardui. The sequence goes on along the minus strand of OY482671.1, from coordinate 68,725,467 downwards.
AGTTTCACCTATTGACTTAAGTTTTATTTAAACATGCTCTGTTCCCTATTTAAATATTGATTAAATACTGTCAGAAACAGCTGTATTTTCAGCTGATTTGAAAGTTGAAGAAAAATATATTTAAAAAAATACTGCCAAAATGGAGTCGGATGACGAAAGTGATATGGAGTGCGAGATTTTAATGAATATATTTGTAAACCGACGCGCTCGTGTAATGAGGGAACGGCGAAATTGTTTTACATACTATGATGAGGTAGAATTCCGGTATAGGTTTGACCAAACAGTCAGCTTGGATGATACTAGAATTGATTAGGAACGATATTCAGCACGCAACTAAAAAGTATGTAAACAAAAGTTATTTTTGGTTCCAAATTCTGCAATTCTATAGTAAATATTGCAGAAATGGGGCGATGTCTCCCTAAATAATGCTTTTACAAACGCTGCATTTCTTTGCCACCGGCTGCATGCAAAGAACTGGAGGTGATCTTTGTGGCGTTTCAAAAAGTTCTTCCTGTCGTGCAATACGAAAAGTCTGCCATTACATTGCACTCTTAAGAGAACGCTTTATAACCATCCCCTTACAGCTAGAAAGCCAGAGAGAAGTAATGAAAGGTTTCTACAAAATAGGGAAGTTTCCGCGTGTGCTAGCTGCTTTGGACTGCACGCATGTGAAAATACTATCTCCAGGTCAGTAAAATAAATATGTACGTACATAATTCCAACCGATGATGATTATTTGAAATTCATATATAGGCGGGGAAGAAGCAGAGCTTTTCCGGAACCGAAAAAATTACTTTTCCATTATTGTTCAAACGATTTGTGACAGCAAACTGAACATAATGGACATCGTAGCCCGCTGGCCAGGATCGTCACATGATTCAATAATATTGAAAAATTCTAGAATATTTAGCCGATTTGAGGCAGGCGAGTTCGGAAACGCAATAGTAGTGGCCGACAGCGACTACCCCTGTAATAGGTGGATAATGACACCTTTGACAAACGTACGAACTTCAGCTGAAGCGTTATATAATGAATCACAAATCAGAACTCGTAATTGTGTTGAACGCCAATACGGCGTGTGGAAACGACGATTTCCAGTTCTTGCACTGGGAATACGAATGCACCTCAGGGTAGTGGAGAGTATTATAATTGCAACTCAGTTTTGCACAATATTTGTAACTTAAACAAAGATTACGCTGCTCCAGAAGTCTGTATAAATGAATTTAATAACGCTATTGATGCCATTGTTGAAACACCTGAAATCTTAGCCTCAGGTCGAAACAACAACTTATATAGAAGGCAAATAATACAAAACTATTTTGAACGCTTGTAAATAAATATGTATCTTTAATCATTAAAAAATAACGAATCAATGCTATTATTATTATAAAATTCAAGTTCAGTCTATTATTTTCGAATTGTAATACTAATAAGGCACATGTATATATATATACACACATACATACGTTAAGAAAACAAAAAGAAATTCTAAACTATGTTGTTGCTCTACGTATGTACATATGTATATACATTTCATTATGGCTATGTTCAGAAACGCAGCATGAAGCGCAACAGCGGCAGTAATTATTATTTTGATGATTGTGATGAGCGACGCTTCATGCAAAATTTACGTTTATGAACGCTCTGCTTGTACTACAAAATCAGGTTGCGCTTCAAACTGAGTTTCTGAACAAAGCCTATAACAGCCATCAAATTCATTATCTGCTTTAGTGAAGAAATATTGAAGAAAAGCTAGCAAACATTGCTGCTATATTGAAAATATATGTACATAATATGCAGTAGTTTCAGTTTTTTTTTAGTCGATCCTCAAGAATTCGGATTTCAAGGGCATGCTTCTCAGTTGCAAATCGCTTTTGAAGCTCTTGTGTTTCATTCATGTGAGTAATACGTAACGTGTGCTCAGTTTTGGCAAACTGCAAGTCTTCTTTAAATCTTATTTCCGTCCATTTGGCCTTTATTTCTGCTAGCCTAGCCCAACTTGTTTGCTTCTTGGTAACACTTTCACTGCACAGCTTTTTATTTTTTGGTGTTTTCAATTGATCTGATGTGTAGTGTTCCCAAGGCTCAAACTGTGCACTTGAGGTTGCACCATCTTTTACAGCCGTTGCTTGAGTTGGGCTTGAAGTTCGCAGCCTTTTGCTTGTTGATTGTTGACATGGTAAGTTCATATCATTGGATGCACAATCTGCGAAAAAAAAATGTTTAAAAGCTATTGGATATTCATTGTAATCATCTAAAAGCAAAATTTTACCAATTTCTACATGCGGCGATTGAATTTCCACCACTTTTTTGCTTGAATCATATCGTTCCTCCGGATCGCTGTAAACTATAAAACAACCAAATATAACTCCTACATATGTACTCGTATACTTATATACATACATGCAAATTAATCATTATATGTATTTTCATAATGCACTTACGTGAATGATCCAAATCTTCATATTTTTTCTGCGAGACCTGAGAGTCGTTGTCATACGTGGACTTCGTCCCACCCACTTGTTTTTGTGGCAAAATTTCTCCCAATAAAATATCGAAACTCTGAAGCAGCTTGTTCTTTGGCTGGACCTCCTCCTGTTCCATATGTATACTTTTTATTTTCTGCAGAACGTTTTTTCATATCCGCTTTCAAATTTAAATATTTAGTTTTCAAATTTTTCGCTAACCGTGGTGCACCGGAGCACATCGAATTGAAGCACTCAGCCACATTTTCCCAAGCCTTTTCTTTTTGTTCAGGTCGAACTCTTCCAGTTGCTTTGCACTCCAAAATATTTCCATTTTCCTTCACTAGACCGAGTAATATAGTGATTTCATCAGACGAGAAATTTTTAGTTCGAGATGCGTTATAGCATGTTCATGGTGAGCCTGCGTTTTGCGTTTCGGAGGCATTTTTCCGTTTAGTCCAAAACGCAACATTAAATGTTACATTTCTCCATACAAATGCCACCACCAAAATGCAACTTAACGCAACTATTTTTTTGCGTTTTGAATGCTAACGCAGAAAGCAACCCTGAAATCTTCGAAAAAATTTGCCATTCGGATGGAAAATAGTGGCAACACTCTGGCAATACAAGAACGAAATACCTACAAGATTACGCATATAGAGCAGCATGAGCATGGGCACACGAGCTCCATGATGACGGCACTCTACTTGTAATGAACGAAAGTAAACAAAACAGAGATCAAAATTAATACCAAAGCGGTTGGTACGTTTGGTTTGCAAAATTAGTGTATTATATTATTACATATTTTGCAAATTCTTGTTCTATTTTTTTAATTAGACAAAACAAAAAAATAAACCTCAACACCTGATTGCGTAATCTGGGATATTAGCTCCGTTTGTTTCGAACTTCTCAAATGCGCATTTACAAAACGCGGCAGCATGAACACTTTTCGAAAAGCCATCTTCGAAAATGCAAAATGTTGTGTTTCAAATCCAGCATGAACATAGTATTATCCATTTTACTTTTTTTTTAATGTAACAACACAATTCATTTGTTTACAAAAATCAGCTGTGTATTCCTACTAACATCCCTGCTTTTCTACTTTTGAGGTTGTCAAATTCGATTAATGGTGAAACACAAGAAACTAAAATGCTGAGTTAAATAAAAATTAAAATTAAAATTAAATGTCAATAGAAAGAAGTGGTGAAACCGGCTGTTAGTCTTTGTCGTGGTGAATTTTTATAAGGGAAAATGCCTGTTTGTATGTATACGCAACTATCTGTATTAACCACAGATAAGATGTTGCCAGCTGAATATTTTTCGATATTGCTCGATTAAGTGCCAAAATAAGCACGAAATGCATTTTGACCGTAAATATGCATTTTAGGTCTAAATATGCATTTGCATATTTTTAGCTTCCCTACACATAACACAGAAATCAAAATTCAACAGACTTGTATGCTGTGCCCTGTGCCGCTATGCGTTGAGTAATAGATTACACGGAAATTAAACAGATTTCGTATGTGACAATTCTTATGTTGTGCGCTGCTGTGCTATGCAAATATAACCGGGCCTTAATTCTTCATATGCTAAATTTTTTAAGAAGTTAATAGTAATTATACCTTCCAAAAAATCTATGGATCCCCAGTGGTTCTCATATTGGCCTTTTCATAATACTGCCTCAATAGTATTATGCTCTCCGATCGTGAAGTTTTACCTTTCCCGTTACGCGCATGTCTATGAAATCTAGCAAAGAAGACGAAGTGGAACTTTCATTCATGGAACAGTCCGCATTTTCAGTTATTTTTGCGCATGTTGAGGTCACTTCCTGCTCTAATATAGCGATAGTTTTATATACGAGATAATCAATTGATTTCAGTAAAAAACCATATATAATACCATAAAAAACGGCAAATGGCTGGAAAATTTTAAAAATCTATCTGCAAAAAACCTGTACCCTATCGACCCTGGCGTTGCCATATGGCAACGAGCAAAAAACAAAAAACCCATCTCAAACTAAATTTTTTACACTACTTATTTTCTTTTCATGAATTTTGACTAAAAACCTTTTCAAACGATGCAACTCAATAGTGTTTTTGCTTTTTTTAAATAAATTATAGTCACTTATTACGTCTGCTGATTTTTTGTCATTTCTTTTACTTTCTTTGTTTCACTCAACTTCACAATGTTATAACTATGAAATCTTTCACTCAAATTGTATGTTCTATGCAACAAGTGCTAGCGCCGATATTTCTGCGTCATAACGGTTATGCACACAACAAATCTCGGAGTAATGTTTTACGCGAGATATGTGGACGACATCATCTGCCTCATATCGGAAACAAAGAGGAACAAATACTGAACTACCTCAACAATCAACACATAAATATAAAATTTACTATGGATACAGAGAAAGTAGGAAAAATAAATTACTTGGACCTAACAATAAGTATAAACAAAGGTACCAACAAATTTGCATACGAAATATACAGGAAGCCTACAGCTACGGATACAATAATACACAATACCTCGAACCATCCTCAGCAACACAAAATCGCCGCATTCAGACAATTAATAACACGATTCGAGCGCAATCCGTTAGAAAAAGGGGCTTACAGCAAAGAACTCAACACAATATACACAATAGCGGAGAACAACGGATATACAAGAGGTCTAATAAAAGGAATACAGAAAAACTTTACCTCAAGAAAATTGGATGACAAAGAAGGAGAAGAAAAAACATGGACGGCATTGGCATTTAAAACCAAGAGCAACATAGGAAAACTACTACGAAACAACGTTAACGAAGAAGACGCATTTGATAAACAAGGGGTATACAAACTAACTAAATATAAAAACAAGATATCGGGAACACATTAGAGACTACAATAAGAAAATAAAGAAATCATCAGCCATGGTGGAATCAAATTTCGCCAACCATATGGCACAAAACAAATGTGTTCCAACGAAGATAGGAAAAGCAGCCAAAATCCTCCACGTCGAATACAAAGGAAAACGACTGAACATACTAGAGAACATGGAAATATACAAACAGAAAACGTTCATGGGGGAAATTATAAACGAACAAATAAACACAGTTTCGGACACACTGTTTGAGCTACTCAGGCTGTCCAAAAAAAGGACAGCAAATATACTAATGACAGAAATAAAACTTCACAAAAGAAAACAATAACACACTTTTACCTACCTGTACCACATAAAAATTAAGGCAAAGCACTTTGCACGTAGACATACGATAATGAAGGGAACGCAGGTAACAAGACTAACATACCTGACTGCGCACGTGCACACACACGTAGAACATGACCAATTAACGAGGACAAAATAACGGACATTAATGACTATAAATACTGGCGAACCACCGAGATTAACTCAGAACGAAACCAGATACTGAAGATGGCACATAACCGAAACCGAAATTCGTTCCACAATACATCGTTATGCACACCCTTTTACCTTAATTCATTCAGTTTTTACAGACTTTCAAAAGAACCTACCGGGGTTATTCGGGTTAAGTATAGTTTTTACCTTTTCTGTTGCTTCCTGGAATATTTCCAGCAAACTCGGATATTTCATCTTCTGTAAGTGGTGCAGGAGCTTTTCTAGTCTCCAAAAGCACCTGGAAGATGGCATCTTTGGTAAGCATTATACGTTTTATCATGAAGTAAGTGCCGTGGTGTGTCTTGAGGCAAGCTATACGGGTTCTTGTTATTTTGGGCAAATTTAAATTTCACATAAGCTGTCGTGCTACTTTTACAAAATTGTTAGGATAGTTCTGCACTTTTTAAAACTATTTGCGAGTACTACATTATATGTCCTGAATAATCAGATTGATGGTATGCGCGAAACATGGCAAGTGCTTTTTCCTCAACAATTCTCAAGGTTTTAACATAACATTTGCATTATCGGTAACAATATAATTTACTTTATTCGTTATACCCCACTCTGACATGACACTTTTTTTAGTATTTACGATATTTTCTGCTTTATTAGTGGTTACATCCTCCAATTTTTTTGTGGATGGAACCGCAGAGTGCAAATCATAATTATTGTGAATGAAATGACATGGTATAGTTATGTAACCTTTATTTGCCGCTGATGTCCAACCAGCCGTCGTTAAAGCGACATGAGAAACATTGCACAGAAAACTTCCCAGTTTTTCCTTTAAATTCATGTAATGTTTCTTGAAATATTTATCTCGCAAATAGTTTGGACTTGGAAAGACGTATGTATCTGGGATCTAAAATCTTCACAAAATTCCGGAAACTTATTTAATTGGCACGTAACCGTCTAGACGACTTTGGCCGAGTCCAACATAGCACGCCAGCTATTTCTGTTTCGTGCAGCGTGGCGCCATTTGGGAATTCCTAGGGAGTCAGCATCGCAGTCCACCTGATCTTCCCAACGCAGTGGAGGACTCCCCTTCTGCGTTCAGCGGGTTTCGACAGAAATACTTTCTTGGCCGGAGCACCTTCATCTATTCTCACGACATGACCTGCCCAGTTGAGCCGCTGGATCTTTATTTGCTGAACAATGTCGATGTCTGCGTACAGCTCGTACAGCACATTGTTAAATCTCTGTCTATACTCGCCAACGCACAAGGGTCCATAAATCCTCCGAAGAACTTTCCTCTCGAATAATCCAAGCGCCATCTCATCTGATTTTGATATAGTCCATGCTTCTGCGCTGTACATGCGGGCTGGAACGATGAGTGTCCTGTAGAGTGTGATTTTGGTTCGCCGAGAGAGGACTTTACTTTTCAATTGCCTACTTAGTCCAAAGTAGGATGTATTGGAAAGAGTGATTCTTTGTTGGATTTCAGTGCTGACATTATTTTTGGTGTTAATGCCAAATATACGAAGTCCTTAACAGTTCCGAATTCGTAGCTATCAACATTGACATGGCTGCCACGCGTGCTGTTTCTTTGTGTGATGATAGGAGGTACCTCGTCTTATCCTGGCTGGCCGCCAAACCCATTTTCTTAGCCTCTTTATCCAGCTTGGAGAAGGCACGGTGGAGTTCTGCAGCTCGTATTATCTTTTCCAGCATCAAGTTGAAGAAGTCACACGAAAGGTCTGAAACCTCGTTTGGTTCGAAAGATCGGAGAGGTCCTTTCCAATTCTGACGGAGCTGGGCAGAACACACTTAAGTTCCAATAGTCGGGCATGCGCTCGTCCGACCATATTCTGCATAGGAGTTGATGCATGTTCCTTATCAACTCTTCGCCGCCATGTTTGAAAATACCTACACATCTGCAGTAGCAGCGTATTGGCAGCGCAGTAGATACAAGCGCATTTATGGGTATAACATGCGTAAAATATATTCATGTAGTCCATTGCGCGACTTGGCTGTATTTACTTGATCGCCTATAACTTTTCAATTTTACTATGGATTTTCTTCGTTGATAGCTTATCTTTTTCCCAATAGAATAGAGCTTCACGTAAAGGAGTAAAACCGAAGGTGAAAACATTGGGTTTAAAGATATTGCCTGACAAAGTCAATTTTTTCTTCAAAAAATCGTAAAAAATCGAAAAAATTCAAATTGAATCATCAATATTTCAGAAACTATAAGTTAGAGAAAAATGTTATAGGAGCCATGAAAAGGAAATTTAAACTGACTGAGTTGAAGAGATATACAGCATTAAGTGGAGCCATTGGCCAAATAACGGTAAATTGCCGATATCTCAAAAACCTTCCTATAGAATTAAAAATAAACCCGAGTTTCGGAATCAGCGACCGATTTTACATATAGGTAGGATAGTCACGTCCAAAGTACAGACAACAAATTTCATTTTGTGATCCAGTGTAATTAGTAAAATAAAGATGGCGTATAAACTTGGGACGAGAAGTGCTCACTTTTTTCACGCGGCCTGAACAAAATTGAAAAGTATTTTAAGGACTGTCCTCATTAATGATAATGCTCATATTAATTCCTATAAAATGATCACCTGTCTGGTAGGGCTATCCTGTCGGGCCGTAAGAACTTTTAATACTATGCAATCAGCTGCTTGGAATTCCATTCCATTTCATTACGACGCACACTGGGGCCGAGCGTGCTCAAAATTCAGTTTTTAAATAATGAGTTTTTCAAAAAAATAAAAACGCAGTATTGTTTCCTATGAAATTCTACACTTCTGGCCCAATTTTCAGCTTTCTATCGTTTTTCAGTTTTGAGTTATCCATACACAAACATGGCAAATTTTCCAAAAAATAATTTTTTTTCAAAGTGAGAAATTTTAATGTGTATTTGAAATAGTTGGTGTAAGAGAAGGATATAAAATTTTATTATTCTGCTTTTTCCATAACATTAAGTGAAGCTTATATAATCGATGAGTGTTTTTTTTTTTGGAACTAGATGTTTTAAAAAATTAATTTTTAGTATAAAACTAAACGTACCTCTTTTTTTTAAATATTTTTTTTTCAAAATGGATTTTTTTTAATTTGCGCAAAAAAGTAGTAAATGTAAAAATGCAGCAGTAAAATATGGTCCTTTGTGACAAAGAATCCGAGTTCAGAACCAAAAGCAAAGTGCGCATTTTAAAATAAAGTGAGTTTAAAAATTGCATTCCAATTTTAGTTAAAAAAAAAACACCTATATCTGGTTGAATTTGATTCTGTTCTATCTTAAATTTAGTTGATCCATTATTTACTGGTTACTTTAATTACAAATTGTGGTTAAGGTTACTTTTCAAGCCAGTTTTCTTTAATTTAGACTTGTAAGTTGGATTATAATATGAGTTCTTTGAAGCACAAGTTGTGTTACTCCAATTTTATGTTTTTTTATGTTAGGCATGAAAATGTGTGGGGAAATACGTGTTCTGCTTAAAACGCTAACGTTGAAACTCCTAATTCCCATATAAACATACTTGTGACAACATAAAACTTTTAATATCTCGAAACAAAAAATTGGAGAAAACCATTTTTGTATACATGGTACATATGTACATATTTCATCAATGGGTTAATAAATAGCCGCTAATGGGTTAATATAATACAAATTGGCTATTTTTGTACAGACATACTAATATAATAATTATATAAAACAATGGCGCTATTATAACTCTGACGAGTTCTATGGCCGAGCTTCTGTCTCAATTCGAGGTGTGCTCCTTTTGTTTTTCGTACCAATTGGGTGGACCTACAGTTTTATGCCGGCTCCGAACGGCGAATGCATTTTTTTTGAGAAGCTTTTTCATGGCAGAAATACTCTCGGAGGGTATGCCGCCCACTGCCGAGAGGTGACCGCTGCTCTTAAAAAACCCAATAATTGGATTTTTACTAATTAGAAAAATTTTTTTGGTGTTTGCTCGGACTGGGGTTTGAACCCGAGACCTCTGGCATAGCAGGCGAGCTCTCTACCCACTGCACCACTGCGGCCACCATGCCACAGACATACCATTGTGATTTAAATAATTGATTTACAGATCTTAAAAAAAAACTGGTCACCAATAGGTTAATTCATGACCGTTAATAGGTTAAGATTCCAAAGATTACTGGTTTTAGTGTAGATACAACTAATATGATTTAAATATTTTGATCTAAGAATTAAGTGAAAAAATTTGGTTAAAAATGGGTTAATGCGTGGTCGTTAAGGGGTTAAAATTCTTGGGATTTACTATTTTAGTATCGATATACCGATTCTGATTCAAGAAAATTAAACTCGAAATTAAAATAAAAAACATAGGTCACCAACGGGTTAACTCATGGCCGTCAATGGGTTAAGATGCTATAGATTAACAGCTTTAGTGCAGATAAAGCGATTCTGATGTAAAAAAGTTGATTTCAGAATTTTGAGCGTCCTCATATATATAAGTGGCCCCAGTGTGCGACGGCACAAATGCATTTATAATGAAAATTAATAACATGATGACCGAATATAAAATAAAATTACGTATATATGTAATAATAAATATTCACATACACATACTAAATGTATATTAAATAAAATTGGTTTTCATCCATATGTTATTTGAACAGTGGTAACGAATTACGTCATTGTATTCTAAGTTAAGATTTTATAAAAATTGTCATATTCACCAAGAATGATACAATAAAAAAAAATTGTGGGTTGTCTCTTAGTTTCACACAATCCTTGCAGGTATTTAAATCCCCACAGATAACGCAAACAGTAGCCAAGGTACAGTACTGCTTAGTGTGCCCAAACTCCTAACAGTTGTGGAATTGTACAGGGCCCACCCGTTTGTGTGGTTCTTCTCCCTTCTTTAAGAGTTGGAACTAGGGTTCTATTTCTACTCGAAAAATTGGCTGTAGTATGTTCGATTTATTTTGTATATTGTGTACAAATCGTATTTTAAACCCTTCTTCTTTTAAAGCATTCTAAATTTCAATGGGATTCGGGGAACTTTATATTCCGTTCAACACAAGTGAAAAGCCGCGGCTACACTTTAATTGAAATGGATAAAAGGACCTTTTTTTTAAATCGTTAGTTACTTTTCGGAAGTATTCCTCGCCGTAAGTTTGAATTTTCACTTCCTGGATATTTCCCTTTTTAAGAGCATACCAGAACTTAGTTCTCTCAGATAAATTGGTGGAGGTTTGGTTTTTTTTGTGGTACTTCAGGAGTCTTCTCTTCATTTTTAAAAGGAGGGAGACTGAATTTGTTATTCGTTAGCGCTACTAGTGTTGCATCTTTACATGGTTCTTTCACCGTGGAATTTTTTTAAGACTTTTTAGGCTCATCACTTTTCTCCGGGGACCGCTTTCTTTTTACTAAGATATAGCGGTCGATTCCGGTCTGAACCTTTTCGCCCACTTTCTGCATTTCACTGCTCGGATTGTTTGTAGCAGCTGTGGAACGCGTTGTATTCCCTGAGGGTTGAATTTGGGGGAAATTGTGCAATATTGCCTGGGATAGCTGGAGAACAAGATCGTGCTCTTTGATCACTTGTGTTACCTTTGGAGATCTTTAGGTTTTTTTCATTTGAACTTTACCTCCATTTGAAGTACACATTATTTTTCAATATTCTATTGCTAGAGTGAATACCTGGAGCACTCATTTAAGAATATCTTTGTGTAATTTTTGTTTATTTTATTTTATAAAGTCCTATTGTACTTTATTTTGTTAAATTTTTCTTTTTGCTTATTTAAGTTTATTTTATTTTATATTTTGCTTCATTTTGTTTTATTGTATTCTATTTTCTTTTATTTTTTAAATTTAAATTTTTATAATCAAAAAATTTACTAACAATATGATTTACAATCAAAGCTGCTTATGCACATTTGATGATTACAGCTGTTTTCAGCTTTAGCATATAATGATGAATTGTCCAATAAATAGAACTTATGTAGTGCCATAAGTGAACCAACTGTAAAAGCTGGTACCGGTAGTTTGTATGTATACCAAATCATGGACTATAATTTTGACATGCTTATTGGTTAACTGCAAGGTATGCATGCATCTTTTTATCATAGTTTATATCTATAAGTTGCGACACTATCAGCTGATCGTTTGGCATGTTGTGCCTCTCACCAGTGCTGTGCAAAAGTTACAGAAAAAAAATTCAAATGAATTTTGAAATCTTTAAATCTTTAAAATGGCTATGTTCAGAAACGCAGCATGAAACGCAACAGCGGCAGTAATTATTTTTTTGATGATTGTGATGAGCAACGCTTCATGCAAAATTTACGTTTATGAACGCTCTGCTTCTACTACAAAAACAGATTGCGCTTCAAACTGAGTTTCTGAGCAAAGCCAAAGATTGTGTGAATTGAATTTTTAATGATATATTTGTAGCGATAATAACAAAAAATTTACATATTTTTGAGTTTTAACTGGTTTTACTAGGAATTTTGGCTATTTTCTTGTGAAGATTTTACTACGTTTGAATACAACACTGTGGCCGATTCTTCTTCACATTTCGTTTGTTTAATTTTCCATCCTCCCATTGACACATAATGTGCCTGTCACTTTTTGCAACAACAATTCGCATGATTGAAGTTTGTTTTGATGGGAATACAGTGAGTCAGAGTGAAACTGAGCCATCACTTATTCACAAATTTTTGTTATTAAATACCTTTGTTAACAATTACTTGACTTTCCTAATTTATTTGCAACAGAAAACTTTCAACAACATGCCAAAATTGATGAAAAACAAATACGTACACATATATACGCCACACAATCAAAGTAATTTTTCTAGCAGCTCTAATTTAAATACTTGAAGTTTCTCTCAAGAATTATTATTTTTCTCTTATATATTTTTACAGTTCACATTTTACATTATGTGTTAATTATATACAAAATCTATATAAAAGGGGGTTCAGGCAATTTTTTCCGATTTTAAAAGGTGTACTTATCAGACAACATACGCTAGAGCACCTAAAAATCGTGTTTTGTTAGATGAATAAAACACATTGCATGCTAATAAAATTTGTATTATATTTAATTCATTAGGGATAGAGTAATTGAACTGTTGAAATAAGGCAACAAAATATTAAAACCGTTTTAGGGCATATTCCTCTTAGTGGCTAACTTTCACTGTGAGCCCGTTTCATGAACTTTTCCGGTTTTAACTATTATTTTTATAACCAAAAAAATTATTTTGATCAAATATTTTTTTAAATACTAAATTGTGGTTTGTTCTAAAATATACCTAAGTACATAATTTTCTTTTTCAATCGGTTTGTGTAAAATTTTTTATTTTTATAAACCTTCGGACAACATAACGACTCATTTTCACTGCTACTCACTGTATGTGTCAAAAATATAGATACACATTCACCCTTATTACGGTTGTCGTCGTCGACGTCGTTGACACTTTTCAGTCGACATTACGTCGTCTCGACGTCGTCGTCACTGTTTATCGGTAAAAGGAATGACGAGAGTACCATCCCTATAATTTCTGCACTAGCTGTTTGATTTTATTTACAATATGTGCGCAATTTTTTCCGTATTTTTTATTTGTGCTATTTTGATAATTTATTTCTTTATTATAAATGTATTTTGCATATAATTCATTAAGTTTTAGCGATGAACATAGCAATGAAGTGCGCAAGAAATATCAAGAATAAAAGGAAAATTTAGTTTAAATATATACATACATATGTACATTTGATAAATTACTTTTATCCTCAATCTCTCTTAAAGGAAGTGCCAAGGCATTCAATTTAATGGCGATTGCTTCTCAATGTTGTAAAAAATTAGTTGGTATCGTACCCCATTGAAAACCTTTGGGTCGGCTTCGGTATGTGCGCTCACCGAATTTATTTTTAAACTAGTGGGAATTTTTCAATGAAACTAGCAGGAAATATTCTGCGGATGTTAGTTTCTACATATTTTAAGCCTCCCGTAATAAAATTTTAAAAACAAAAATGCATACATACTAAATTTTCTTCTTCTCACCATTAAACGCAGCGTCGACGAAAATGGCAACGAGTGACCGTCGACGTCGACTTAGCTGATACCAAATATGTTTCGATAGTTGTCACAAGTTATCGACTTTACCATACGTAATACCGATTTTGACACTCACTCGACGGTGTCGGCGACGACAACCGTAATAAGGGTGATTTATTTATTCAAAACAAAAATGTAATATCCATGATGCAAATATTTGCTACACAATAAACATTTTTGTGGGAAATGCATTTGAATTTCATTTGAGGTCAAATCCATTTTCCAATTTCCAACATTAATTTTTAACTTGAAATCAATTGCAGAAACAACCCATTCTCCGGCAAAAGGGCGCTTTTTACAAGCTTTTATTTAACTTCACTTTTTGTATGTATGTATGTCGTGGAATTTTGCAACGAATATTTAAGATACTTCTAGGTACTAGCTAGGTACTTGAAATTTGGAACATAGTTCAGGACCCGGAGACAATGCAATGTGAAATAAAAAATAATCCGATAGATGGCGCTGGTGTCGAGATATTTGTAAAATTCGTATTTACCGACCGAATTTGTTCATATTCGGTATATATATTGCCTATACGAAAGTAAATACATCCGTTGAAAAAACTCGCCGCTAGGTGGCGCTGGTGTCAAGATATTTGTAAAATTCGTATTTACCGACCGAATTTGTTCATATTCGGTATATATTATGCCTGTGCGAAAGTAAATACATCTGTGGAAAAAAATCGCCGCTAGGTGGCGCTGGTGTCAAATTATTTTTAAAATTCGTATTTACCGACCGAATTTGTTCATATTCGGTATATATATTGCCTATGAGAAAGTAAATGTATCCGTGGAAGTAAATGGCCGCTAGGTGGCGCTAGTGTCAAGATATGTATTTAGAAAATTAGTATTTATGAACCAATTTTGTTCCTATTTTTAACACGTATTACCTACAAAGAATATAGAAAATCCGTAATAAACTTTTGCCGATAAATAACGCAGGTGTCGACATATTGGTGCAAGCTTTATAAATAACGGAACAGTAGCAGAAAAAACTATAAACACGGAAAAATGCCGAAAATCTTGAAGCATTGGAAGCGTTAGCAATAAACAAAGTTATAAGGCCGGTCTATTGATTATGATTAATCTGCGAAAGTAAAAAAACTAACAAGAGAGATTCTGAAACACTGATAAAACGCCAACATACATGTGTAGGTAAGATTGCACGAAGTAATCTATTCACAAAAGAGTATAGTAAAACCACTTAAAAGACTACACAGGAATTGGATAATAAAAAAAACTGGCTAAGCAGAAACCATCAAAATAGTGCAATTCATATTAAAAACTGTTGGACTATATTGATAGTGGGAGTGTTGACAAATATTAGATGTAATATGCATTCTAAAACTAAAAACGCAAAAATAAAACAAAGTAAAAAAAAAACTTTTTAAAAAGCTTTTATTTAATATTAATATAAACATTTACTAAAAAGGAAAAAAATAAATTTTTTATATTTTTGAACAAGATTTATATTAGTCCTTAGTTCATTTGGATCTTAATTTCAATCTAAGCATACATTTAACGTATTTCTTCAAAGCATTTCTGTATATGTACTCATTAGATATTCATGTTATAAAACAGTATTGGTGAAATGGAAGGAAGCGATAAAAACTTTAAATTCCAATTACGTAAGATATGCATTGCGTAAAGAGCACCCGCGCTTTTAATTATGTTGATACATATACAGAAATGCTTTGAAGAAATACGTTAATTGTATGCTTAGATTGAAATTAAGATCCAAATGAACTAAGGACTAATATAAATCTTGTTCAAAAATATAAAAAATTTATTTTTTTCCTTTTTAGTAAATTTTTATATTAATATTAAATAAAAGATTTTTAAAATTTTTTTTTACTTTGTTTTATTTGATATGAAAATGTTTTTGTTTCTCCACTTGGAAAAATATTGGAATTCGACTTGAACTCTATTGATATTCTCCAACCAGCTTTTGAACAACAAACGCTCATCCGATTGAAATAAAGGAACAAAAATGTAACAATTATGATTGTCTTTTTAACTTATTTCCTCACTTTTTTGTTATGTATTTAAAAATAGTAAAAACATTTTATACACAAAAATTAGTTGAATTATAGATTCCTTTTTAAATTTTATTCTTCACTCATTTTCAGTTTACTTATTGCTAATATGATTGAATTTAATTCATACTGATTATACTCTCAGTACAATTTGGAAACGTGTTGTACCTCAAGTGTAAAAACATTTTGGATATGAGCCTTTTCTCCAACATTGGATTAGTGCTAATTGGGATCTATCCAAATGTAGGAAAATGTAGAGTTTCCAAAGCAACCAAAGCGTTCAAAGGCGTCCAGACATTAATCAAAAAGTATGAATTGGCACAGCGTTTTATCAGCAAACACAATCTCTACTGGTAGAGAGTGTAATTCTCAAATTTATCTCTAATCCAAAGCGAAGGTAGAAAACTTCACTAGAAATAAATTGGAGACTGATTATAAAAATGAGTATTTGCGAATTCTCATTAGAATCTCATTAAAAAACTACATTGGATTTCAATTCGGAAATTATTATTTTCTCCATTTGAGAGTTATGTCCCATTTTGTTTGACATCGATATGATTCTCGAGTCGTCCTCTAACGTTAGAGATTTTAGAAAAGGGCTAGTTATTGAGTCATTCTCAAACCGATATCTAACCTAAATGTTTATTGGGTTTCGCCATGCCGTTTGAATTCATTTTTTTTTTCTTTCCTTTTGAACATTTTCGTATAAGCAGGGTTGCACTTTCATATACTGTTCTATTACTACATTTTTACCAGAAATATAGAAAAGGGAATATACGAATACCAATGCCTTTACTACTTCGTTCGCGTATATGCAAACTTCAATTCATGTAAGATTAATACAATCGATTTTTACTCATAGAACAGCAACAATTTTTTTTTTCAAATTACACGATGTTCGAAACATGATTTTAGCTTTTTAATAGCTTAAACAGAATCAGCGTCGGACGAATTATCGTCTGTCAAACGATTAAAATACACGGCTGTATATGAGAATGAACAGAACGAAAACGCTGGCGAAAATCGCCTAGACTTATTTATAATTTGGACGCTATCGCCTGTCAAATATATTATTTGGAACTTGATAAAAACATGTAATAAAACAAAAATATACATTTTTGATGTGGAAAAAATTGAAAATGTGGACAGAAGAGAAGAGTCAATGGAAGAAGTAAGGAAACATAGTAATTATAACAAGTAAGAGCGCGGCTGTCTTCGGCCGTACCGAAGACTTCATACCTTTCATGAACGGGTCTGATTTTGTTTACCTTACCCATATTTTGACTTTGAAAGTTCATAGTAACATCGGTTAGGTCCATATGGGTACGAACACAGCAAAGTTTCAAAAAACAAATTTCGGAGACATTATTTAGGTCTATATGGGTACAAATACTTAAAAGTTTCATGCCCTTAGCTGTTTAAATGGAGAAGTTATGCCCCAAAATGTCCATATCTGAACAATCGGTTGTATGGGAGCTATATGTAATAGTGGTTCGATCTTACCCTTTCGGAACTTCTTTTTTGTTTTGACCTTAAAAATCTATATTTGCATTTTATTTATTGTTAAAGGGTTTGTTATGAATAATCAAAAGGAATTTAAAAAAAAATTGTTTAAAAGTGGGTTTTTGGCACTATGCCATATGGCATAGATTTCACTCAACGGAAATAAAAATATGTATAGAATGAAATCAAGCCGCAGAGAATTCGTGTTTTTTTATAACAAAAGCAAGCAAAATTGTGGCCCATAAACTACTTTCCCGAAAGTCCAAATATTCCAAATTAACTTTAGTTTTCGAGATATCCTTATCCAAAACTGTAAAAATTACATTTGTTGTCAGTTTTCGAGGTCATTTAGCATCAAATTTTTTCTTTCAGTCAAGAAACAGTTAAAGTTATCTAAAAGTATGAGTTTTTTCCTTCTAAATTCCGTTGGGCGTTGCAAAATATCATTTTTCCTCGCTGAGATATAGTATTTTTAAATGCGCATGTTTGCAAAGGATGCAAAGGATATTCGAGATACAATTTCGATTTAAACGTAAATGTATTTATTTTCATTCATCATTCATAAAACAAAAAAACATTAAAGATAAGAGCTTAAATTCGCTTTAAAACGATAGAATTATAGTGTAAACGATTTCAGCTCTTGTTCTAGTAAATTACTAGATCCACCCCTGTATCAGTCCTGAAACAAAGAAGAAAAAAGATAAAAATGAGATAAAATATATATATACATGTCTCTTAGAAGCAAATATAACTTACTTTATCTTTTATGGTATCCTCTGAAACGGTTCCTCGAGCCATTTAGAATGCGCAACACGAATATCCTTCGCATCCTTTGCAAACATGAACATTTAAAAATGCAATATCTCAGCGAGGAAAAATGATATTTTAGCAAGCTCAACGGAATCTGGAAGGTGATAACTCGTACCTTCAGATGATCTTAATTTTCTTGACTGACAGAGACATTTTATGCTACATTACCTCAAATAAAGGGAAAGACCCCAATCTTTACACTTTTAGGTCAGGATATCTCGAAAACTGGAGTGAATTGAGATAGTTGGACCTTCGGAAAAGTATACACTGGATTCCGGGTGAAAATCTTGTTGGCCTCTGTTCTCAAAAAAACACGCAAACGTTGCGACTAATTTCACCCCATATATTTTTTTTATTTCCATTGAGTGAAATATATGCCGTATGGCATGGTAGAAAATGAAAAAAATCCTACAGCCTTATTAAAAAGTCCAGGGTCCTATTTTTTTTCGAGATGTTAAAATCAACAATTTTCTACTAATATATGTACAAAAATTTGCCAAATAAATTTGGTTTTCCGTGAAATAACTGAATTTATGAAGTTACTTTTTCTTGCAAAAAACAAGACTCAAAAGAGATGATTGTTTTTGTAATTATCGCGAGTTACTGGTTGCAGTAATCAAACATTTTTCAATGCTTTCTTATTAAGAATTCTTCAAAGAAAAACAAAAAATTAAAAAAAAATTGGATGTTGAAGTTTTGTCATAAATCTGCCACAGAAATGCGACTATGCCGTACGGCATAGAATAACCGAAAGGGTTAACAAATTTCGGAGACACTATTTAGGTCTATATGGGTACAAATACTTAAAAATTTCATGCCCTTAGCTGTTTAAATGGAGAAGTTATGCCCCAAAATGTCCATATCTGAACAATCGGTTGTATGGGAGCTATATGTAATAGTGGTCCGATCTTAACAAATTTCGGAGACATTATTTAGGTCTATATGGGTACAAATACTTAAAAGAAGAGTTGTAATTATTATAAGAGAAAAAAGAAAAATCAAAAAATAATTATTATTGAAAGAAACATATTTTAAAAGTCTTTCCATAATAGTTATTTCTGAGATATTTTTTTTAAGTCGTTTTGTAATTATTATAAAAGAAATTTTTTTTTATATCTTCAAAGACTTTTATATTGAGACATTTTTGAAAAAAGTCTTTGAGTAATTATTATCCGTAACAAATTTCAAAAATAACTTTAATTATTTTGAGTAACAAATTTTTTTTTATATCTTCGATAAAAATCCTTCGTACAATTTCAAATTGGAAATTTGCTGGAATTTTGAAGTACTTATTTGAAAGTTATTTTTATTTTATACTTATATGAAAGTTATTGAAAATTTTCTGTGACTTTTTTGAACTTTGTCTCAATGAAAAAATCTTTGAAGATATAAAAAAAATTTGTTACTGATAATAATTACGCATAGACTTTTTTCAAATTTGTCTCAATATAAAAGTCTTTGAAGACTTAAAAAATATATATTTGAAATAGCTATTATGGAAGATTTTTAAAATATAAGTTTCTGAATAATAATTATAGAAGAATTTTATCATTTTCATCAGGAAAAAAATGTTATCAAAAGACTTTTATGATCCTGAAGAAAATTTGTAAGACTTTTTTATAATTTCAAAATGAAATAATAATTATTCTACATCTCTGCTTAAAAGTTTCATGCCCTTAGCTGTTTAAATGGAGAAGTTATGTCCCAAAATGTCCATATCTGAACAATCGGTTGTATGGGAGCTATATGTAATAGTGGTCCGATCTTAACAAATTTCGGAGACATTATTTAGGTCTATATGGGTACAAATACTTCAAAGTTTCATGCCATTAGCTGTTTAAATGGAGAAGTTATACCCCAAAATGTCCATATCTGAACAATCGGTTGTATGGGAGCTATATGTTATAGTGGTCCGATTCGGCCGATTCCGACAAATGATCAGCTTCTCCTAAAAATACACTCACATTTCAAATTTCATGCAGATATCTCGAAAACTGAGGGACTAGTTTGCGATAAAACAGACAGACGGACATGGCTTAATCGACTCAGCTCATTATCCTGATCATATTGGTATATATTTTGGTAGGTCTGCCACGCCTCCTTCTGGTACTTTCACCATTTGTGTTTCGGCACAAAGTTATAATACCATTTCATTCCCATGAAAGGTATAAAA
Organism: Urophora cardui; assembly: GCA_960531455.1. Classification (NCBI taxonomy): domain Eukaryota; kingdom Metazoa; phylum Arthropoda; class Insecta; order Diptera; family Tephritidae; genus Urophora; species Urophora cardui. The sequence goes on along the minus strand of OY482671.1, from coordinate 68,705,044 downwards.
ATATGCGTACGGCAATTTCGGCTTGATTCTGTTTTACCGGGCGATATTCGCAAACAAATGTCACCTCCGCACCACGCGAAAACACGTCCGGCGATTGGTTCTATTTAAAGCTTAAATGTCATTTGACATTTTAGTGTTGACGCAACATGGATCAATTTTAAAATATACACTAGGATTAATAATAATACAATGGCGCTATTATAACTCTGACGAGTTTTATGGCCGAGCTTCTCTCCCAATTCGAGGTGTGCTCCTTTTGTTTTTTTTTTCTACTAATTGGGTGGACCTACAGTTTTATGCCGGCTCCGAACGGCGAACGCATTTTTTGTGAGAAGCTTTTTCATGGCAGAAATACACTCGGAGGGTATGCCGCCCACTGCCGAGAGGTGACCGCTGCTCTTAAAAACCCCAATAATTGGATTTTTACTAATTAGAAAAATTGTTTTGGTTTTTGGCTCGGACCGTGGTTTTAACCCGAGACCTCTGGCATAGCAGGCGAGCACTCTACCCACTGCACCGCAGCGGCCACTATACACTAGGATTCTGATCCCGAAAAGAAATCTGATGATGAAGAATTGGTTTTCTTCCAAATAGCTATCATTTCTACCATCGCTGGTAATACGTAGTCTTGAACTTGTTCGCTTTTCGCCAAATAAAATTAATTAAAAATCTTCTGTGTACCTACACAATAATTCAACAATTAAATTAAAATAGAAAGGCAGGGTGTTGCAAGTGCACATTACTTCCGGCTAACCGAAGCATAGACCGCCTAAAATTACTCAACAAATTTGTGTTATCTCATGAAAATCATGTGTACATAAAAATACAACAATAATGTTGGGCGAGTAAAGGTGGCAAAAGAAAAGCGACAAAGAGTTCAACTGCGTACCAGGCCGTGTTTGGTTGAGTTGGTTAGCGCGCCGCTAACATTAACACCTTCTCACGGTGGGTCTAAGTTCGATTCCCGGCTTGATCCCGAAAAGAAATCTGATGATGAAGAATTGGTTTTCTTGGAAATAGCTATCATTTCTACCATCGCTGGTAATACGTAGTCGTGAACTTGTTCGCTTTTCGCCAAATAAAATTAATTAAAAGTTTTTAATGTAAAATATTTTCTTCTTCCTCATAGTTTGCAATTTTAGCAGGAGGAGTACTCCCATATCTCGCAAAAGCGAAGCGCCTTTTTTATTAAATGTACATACGTACATATATTGTATTTTTGTAAATTGTAAAATCAATCCAGTTAATTTAACAATAAATTTAAGGTAAAATCAAAAAGATATTATTGCTAATTTAACACGACCATTCCGTGTTAGCTTAAATTGCAAAATTATCTAGTTAAAATGTAAAATCAACAGGAAAACTCAATACTATTTTAATGTTAGTTCTACACATTTATTTGTAATTTTGTGCGCACACGCTTTACAAGCAATGACATGGCAAAGGGCCACGTATAATGGCTTTTTTTCAGTCAAAAGAGACTCCGAAAGAAAAGTTTTTTTTTTGTTGGCAATCACTAGAGATATGTTCTGTGTACTGGTTTATGATGAAAAGTCGATTTAAAAAAATTTTGAATTGGTCAATTTATGATTTAGGGTGCGATATATTTTTATTAAAATCGTTTTCGTAGTGAAGAAAAAAATTCAGTAGAAACGGAGTAAATCCTACATATTTGCTCCCATTTTGGTAGTAACAGCAATTCTACGAAATTGCACAGCATTGATTCCTTCATTCTCTCGATTTTCGCACAAATACAAATGCATTTTTAAAAATGAACAAGAAGAAGACCATTTGAGTGACCAAACTATATAGTATAAACAATGCTTTTTATGTACATACATACATACATACATGCAGGTGTGTTATACATGAGTGTACGAGGATATTGTAAAACTGATTAACTCGACGTGAGCGTCTCAATGTTTACTGATCTCTTCATGTAAGTGAATGTTTTATACGAGTACATGTAATACAATACGTTTTCTCTGTTACTAGTACAAATGTACATATGTTTATAAAATATTAATTTTTGGGTAGAATATGTAACTAATTTTAAAAAATTACACAGGACTATATTGCTCTATGTCAGGAAATTTTGAATCGTCCAGATCCAGAGGCAGAAGGCGAATGACGGACTCCAACAACTGCTACATATGTATATTGATTTCGAAGCAGAAAAGAATTTTTGTATAAGTTATTTTCTGTTAACTTAATTAAATAAAATTCGAAACAGAAAGCTACGTGTTTTTTGTATTTATTGTTAGTGCTAAGCTCGCCATTCCTTCTTGAAAACTGAAACATGGATTGTTGTATAACTATTAGGGTGGCCGCAGAAATAAGGGGAGAAGAAATTTTCTAGACTTTTGTCGATTGTAACCCCACCTGCCTGTGCAGGTTTTAAGATAGCCAACGCTTGAGCACGATTGGATCGTGCTAACACGAGCGGCGCATCGCTGAAAGTTTCAGAAAACTAAATTTTTTCATTTTTTATATATAGTCTTATATTAAAGGCATATTTATACTCAGCTGTACTAGTACACAGAGTATTATAGTTTTGATTTCCTAACGGTGGATTGTAACAGAATGAAATAATCGAGATAGATATAGACTTATATATATCAAAATGATCAGGGTGAAAAGAGAAATCGATTGAGCCATGTCCGTCCGTCTGTCCGTCTGTGAGCACGATAACTCGCGCAAAAATTGAGATATTTTGATGAAATTTGAAATGTAAGTTGGTATCAAGACAGGAACGGATGGTATTGAAAATGGGCGAAATCGGACCATGACCACGCCCACCTCCCCTATATGGTAAAAATCGGAAATTTTGTATCTCAGTCACTAATAGAGCTAGAGTGATAAAATTTTACACACGTATTGAGCTCAGGCCCTTATGAAGAAATATGGTGAAATTTTGGAAAATGGACGGTGCCACGCCCACTTATTAAGGGGCAAACATTGAAAGTTTTATGAGTCATAACTCAGAAACCGTTGAAGATATATCGATTAAATTTGGTAGGCGTGATATACTTACTTAGGCAAATGCTTGGACGAAAAATTGCCAAAATCGGTTGACGACCACGCCCACTTTTATATATGGGTATTATAAAGTGACCTAATAAAAGCATTTTAAGCGATATCTCTGTCAAATATAAAGATATATCATTGAAATTTTATGGAAGGTGTCCAACTATGGACGTAAAACAAAAAATACAAAAATTTTGAGAAATGGGCGTGGCACCGCCTCCTTTTAGAAGCAGGAATATACGAGATTTCTGAGCCCATAACTCGACAAATAATCGATATATTATGACGAAACTTGGTCTATACACTTTCACTACTTGTAGTAATACATGTTCAAAATTTTAGCGAAATCGGTTGACGACCACGCCCACTTTTATATATGGGTATCATAAAGTGGCCTAATAAAAACATTTTAAGCGATATCTTTGTCAAATATAAAGATAATTCATTGAAATTTTGTGGCATGAGTTCTCCAATAGATCGGAACCAAAAAATAGAAAAAGTTCGGAAAATGGGCGTGGCACCGCCTATTTTCAGACAAAGGAATCAACGAGATTTCGGAGCCCATAACTCGACAAATAATTGAGATTTTATGACGAAACTTGGTTTATACACTTCTATAACTTGTGTTAATAGACACGCAAAAATTTATTGAAATCGGTTTATGACCACGCCTACTTTTTAACAAAGATATTTCTGGAACACCCTTTGGGAATTTGTAACAAGACTTCTTTGTAACTAGAAGTCATAAAGGAATGAAATTTTGCACAAAGAATAATATTCATATGCTTAGTTGGATGACTGATAAAAATGTTGAAAATGGGCGTGGCTACGCCCACTTTATGCGGCACTCGCTTTATATAAAATACACCCTACATCGTACAAACGCAAACAAACAATGAAAGCATACAGCTGAGTATCTAATGTTCGATTCCACTCGAACTTAGGCTTCCTTACTTGTTTTTTGCTACTTTTAAGTGGAATATTTGGAAGTTATTTCATAATGAAACAAACAAGTCTCAAAAAAATGAAATAACTCCCAATTGAAATTTTCAAATGCTAGTTGCACATGCACATGACCTAGCGTATGTGTAATTTGCGGAAATTTGCACAGCTCCAAAGAGTGCGAGAAACCTAAAGCAAACCCAGAAAATAAGAAGTGCAGTAACTGCGGTGAAAATCACACTGCTAATTATGGGAGTTGCCCAGTATATATTTCGTTAAAAGAGAAAAAAACCTAAAAATGTCCCTGTCCTACAAGCTCAAAATGTGCCAAAAATAAATGTTAATACAGCTCCGCAGAGAAAACTGGGAACGTACTCATGCGCTCAAGTTTTGAGAGGCACACAGCAAACCGAACGCCAAGACGATTCCACTTCAACAATGTCACTCGAAAACACTCTAAATAGCTTTGTACATATGATGCACGACCATATGAAGTCAATGCAAAACATGATGCAAGAATTGATTAGGAATCAAAACCTCCTACCTACTTCAAACAATTTTGTCAAGACCATGATTTGTTTCAATATAGGTTTCTGGAATGCTAACGGCATAGGCTGTTGTGTTTCATAATTTTAGCATGGATGGCTATCACCCTTATTACGGTTGTCGTCGTCGACGTCGTTGTCACTTTTCAGTCGACATCACGTCATCTCGACGTCGTCGTCTCATCGACACATAATCGGTATTAGCTAAGCGTATTGAGACAACGTCGACTGTTTATCGGTAAATCGAATGACGAAAGTACCATCCCTATAATTTCTGCACTAGCTGTTTGATTTTATTTACAAACTGTGCGCAATTTTTTCCGTATTTTTTATTTGTGCTATTTTGATAATTTATTTCTTTATTGTAAATGTATTTTGCAGATGATTCATCAAGTTTTAGCGATGAACATAGCAATGAAGTGCTCGAGTAATTAAGAAATAAAATAATATTCGACTACTGATGGTTGGAGCGTATGTTCAATACCTGGTGTGCTCCCGAGAAGATGTCTGATGATGAAGAAAGTGGTTTTTCTTCGAAATAGATATCACATCTACCATCGCTGTATGAGCTAATTGGATTTTTCCGCTTATTCCAAAGTATAAAAATTAAAACTAAAAATAATAATTTCGTGCTAGACACTAACATACCCAATAAGAATAATTTAGTTGAAATATATACACATGTATATACGTAAATATTTAACAAATTAGTTTTCTCCTGAATCTTTCTTAAAGGAGGTGCCAAGGCATTCAATTTAATGGTGATTGCTTCTCAATGTTGTAAAAAATTAGTTGGTATCGTACCCCATTAAAAACATTTGGGCCGGCTTCGGTATGTGCGCTCACCGAATTTATTTTTAAACTAGTGGGAATTTTTCAATGAAACTAGCAGGAAATATTCTGCTGAGGTTAGTTCTACTAATTTTAGCACTCCCGTAATAAAATTTTTAAAACAAAAATGCATACATACTAAATTTTCTTCTTGTCACAATTAAACGCAGCGTCGACGAAAATGGCAACGAGTGACCGTCGACGTCGACTTAGCTGATACCAAATATGTTTCGATAGTTGTCACAAGTTATCGACTTTACCATACGTGATACCGATTTTGATAAGTCGTCGCCGACACCGTCAAGTTAGTGTCGACGACGACAACCGTAAAAAGGGTGTATGTTTTCTATAATACCCCGAAGGAAAAGCTAGAGGCGGAACTGGGATCCTTATAAGAAAGAGGAAGAAGAATATTGCACAGATTATGTACACTCAACATCAGTGCACGTAGATGATAGCTCTGGCGGACTAACTGTATCTGCAATATACTGTCCTCCCCGTTTTAATGTAACAGAGTACCAATTTACTGAATTCTTTTCCAAGTTAGGCACGAGATATTTAGCAGTAGGTGATTACAATGCTAAACATACTTTTTGGGGATCTAGGTTAATAACACCAAAGGCAAGAAGCGTGTTCAAAGCAATCCAAAGCAATGGTGTTGATAACTTATCAACAGGACAGCCAACATATTGGCCCACTCATAGGAACAAAACTCCCGACCTCATAGATTTTGGGGTAACTCGCGGCCTCGATCGGGATATACTTCAGATAGAATAACTTTTTGACCTATCATCTGATCACTCCCCTTGCGTCATATTTATTAAAACCCTACCAACTTTAAACGAACTGAACCCAAGCTTAACTAATAGATTCACGAATTGGCTGAAGTACAGAAAATTTATAAGTTCGCATATTAATCCAAATGTGAGCCACCGAAGTGGAATATGCGATAATTCACTTCACAAACTTACCGCAAGTCGCAGCAAAGGTTTCAACACCCTAACGTCCTAACACAACCCAGCATCAAAGCTTTAGTTTTTTCAATGAAAACGATATCATTGAGCTAGTTTCCAAGAAAAGGCAACTTAGGAGAGACTGGCAAAGGTTGCGATCTCCAATTCTGAAAAATGGGCTCAAAAATGCACGAAAGATCTCCAAATGCTCCTAGAGGAGAAAACGGGAAACAAAATTTCAAAATAGAATTAAGTTCCTCATCCTGTACAGATTATTCCTTGTGGCGCTCTCTCAAATATCTAAAACGGCCGGTTCAGCAGGATCCTCCAATACGAATGCAAAATGGTGAATTTGCTCGAAGTGACCACGAAAAGAGAATAGCTTTCGCAACCCATCTTTGAAATGTATTTACTCCAAATGAAGGCCAAAATGTTCTCCAAGAAAATACTCCACAATTACCAGCAATGCCACTTGGTTTTAAACTAGACGACTTGAATAAAACTATATGCAAAGACATAGAGAATAAGAAAGCAACAGGGTATGACAGAATAACAGGTGAAATGTTAAAAGCCCATAGTAGTTATTAAGCAATTACTATACATCTGTAATAGTATCCTCCGATTATATCACTTTCCTAATCCATGGAAACTATCTGAAATTATTATGATCCCAAAACCAGGCAAAGACCCGACAATAGTAAGCTTCTACAGGCCAATAAGCTTAATCTTTATATTTTCCAAACTATTCGAAAAATTATTTCGGAAAAAAATTCAGCCCATCTTAGAACTGCACGAAACCATACCAAGTCACCAGTTCGGATTTAGAGAGCAGCACGGTACGATAGAACAAGTGCATAGAATTGCTTCAGAAATAGGTGCAGTGAAGTAACGCCCGTCGAAATAACGCCCGCGAATAAAATGCAATTAAACTCGTGGGTTTTATTTCCATTCAGAAAGGGAAAGAATGCCCGCGCGCCCTATTCGGCGATGTGGACTTTATTACCCTTTCGAAACGGCAATTAAGCCCGCAGACTGGTTTTTTTAAATATGGTGTATTAGTGAAAAAAGCGACACAGGCGAAAAATTGGAATAAAAAATAGCGCGATTGCTTTGGAGAACACAGTAAGCAAGGCAAATTCTTTATGGTAATGGCAGGGCGAATTCGGTAATATTCGCCTCGATACGCTTTAAGTTTTTGTCCAGCAGAATGTCAAACTCTAAGTAAAATTTTTCTTTGTTTGACATTCTCCTGTATTCTTCTGTACACGGCGAGTTAAAAATGAGAAGAAGAAGAAGTCAGCTGTTCACGTACCATTACCATAAGAATGAATTTGCCTTGACAGTAAGGTTGCAATTGTAAATTGTTATGGTTTGCTATCGATATCAATCCTGATATCGATCATAAACGGGTTAATTTCGGTTGCTTGATTTTGTCTGTGTGGCAGCACCACTATTTCAGTAGTTTTTTAGTAGTTCCCAATAACTTCCAGTGAATGATGGCGACATGTTGGCATGAGAGAGAAAAGCATGTACATGTATTGGTGACGCGTGGCCAAACATGAAAGGTCGTCGCATGCATGGTTCAATTATAGAAGGTTTTTGCAGTACTATATACGGACATACATACATACACACTCCATGTAAAATTGGTTGTGTATTCTGTGATGCTTCTGTCAAAATCATAGCCGCCATTGTAGAAATCACATTGCGTCAAGATCAAATTGTCATAAGTTTTGACACAAGCACCACAATATGGAAAAAAAAATATAGGGAAAAGTCTGCAATCAGCTGTTTAGTAGGTTAACCTTCTATAAATTAGCCTTGGCCGCAAGTGAAGGAGAATGAGGTTGTATTATAGGGGTGGTTTCGATAGAATAGCTTACAATTTTTTTTTGCCGTCAGTAACTTTCCTGTTCGAGTAATTTCATTTACCAATTATGGTGTTCTAGCAATAATAACGATTCGTATTTTCTCATTCAGTTACTAGATATTTCAAATGCGAAATTTTTCTTTGCTCAAATCCTGTAATTAATTCCCTTTTTCCTCCATTAAGTGTTTAAACAAAATTTAAGTGAGCGGGTTTATCCGAAATTTACATAGATTTTTTTTTATTCTTCGAGATGATTATATGGTATTGCTTCATTTTTTTTAGAACCCGAGCTTTATAGATCGCACATAAATTTTTGTTCAAATCTGGCAAGCTATCGAGCCGACCTCTATGAGTAGGCATCATGAGAAATTTCCCCTCCGAATCTTCACAATCGTTCCAATGGCGGGAGATGCACAAGTATTGGTGATGGACAAACTGGTTCTTCCAGGGTTGCCATGAACACTTCGTAATGTGAAAATACGTAACACGTGGTTATTCGGTGACTTGGTACTTTCAAATGCATATTTTATAAAATATTCTCATGCGCTCCATACAATTTTAAAATTTTACATAGTTCTCAGAAAATTAATTACTATTGTTTTCCTGTCCTACCGATTTCATAATTTGAGCGTAGGACAATAATGGGCCATATTGATAAGATTAAGGCAAATGCTTTTGCTGGAAATTGCAGAAATTTGACATAAATTTGTATGAACCAAATTTCAAAATTTGAGTAAAATATCTGAGATCTTAGACAAATGCAGATGCTTGGCTTTTGTTAATATGACCCAATGTCCATTATATTCCCAATGCACACTAATAGGATTTTACAGTAGCAAATTTTCTAGGGCACGAATACAATCGATTATTTTGAAATAGTTTCATGGGAAAAATGCTTGAGGCATTTTATTCCGAAAGTTTTGGTAATTTTTTTTTGTGTGTGTCATGGCAACCGTATTCTATCTCGCTTGTGTCATTGCTAGCGTCATACCATGATGTAGACATTCGGGTAACCGTAAAGTCACGCCACTATTATGCACACGTCACTACATTGTTATACGGCACTACATTGTTATACGATAGGAAACGGGACCCTTCCAAACAAATACAGAAAAAGGGGAAGTGAGCGTCTAGCTAGGCACGCTTGATTAGAAGTTAAAAGATAGTAGTGAGTTGATAGAAGTCAGTGATTGCGTGCGGACGCGTAGAGTTTTCACTGAAAAGCTTGTAAAAAAACGAAAGAATATGTAAGAGAAGACCACTAAAGGCAAGTAATAGTTGTAATATTAAATTTTAACAAACAGAAAAAACATAAACATGAAGAGAAGAGTATTTGCAGCCCGAATAACTGTCATTTTACGAGCAGCTAAAAAGTGTGTTAAATGCATAAATAAAATAATACATATATCTAGATACGTGTGCGAACATACATACATATATAAAATAGCGGAGACAATGTTAACTATTATCAATAAGAAAAAAACCCAGAAAAACAAATTAAACAAAGCAGTAACTAAATAAAACTAATAAAAAAATCAATAATAAAATAGAAAACTACCTACATATGTATACATTGCTATGTATATATTTAAGATGTGAAACAAGAATTAAATAAAAAGCGCCGCATCACATTACAACAAAGAAATAAATAAGAAACAAAAAGCGTGTAAACAAACATACATACATGAAACTTAAATAATTTATTTTAGCAACCATATTATAGTAGATTATTGTCAAGGGTTAAAATACATAAAAAAAAAAAAAAAAAAAAAAAAAAAAAAAAATCTGATAAATACTTATCTATGCAGTAATCAAATAAAATCAAAATGATTGTTAAAAAAAAAAAAAATAATGACATTTGTTCATTTAGTGCCGGGAAAGTAACGAACCAAAGGTAATACCCATGGTATAAAAAAAAACATAGTGTCCCAGCACTAACAACAACAACAAGCATAAAGCCAAATCAACAGCAAAGCAAACAACAGCAACAACAACAACATTTAATTGAACAACAGTACCCAGCTAAATTTGTTATTTGCAACATTTTCGCCAACATTACGATTATTATTATTATCAGCAGCAGCAGCAACAGCGTTATCGGTTGCCGGTGTTTCCGCGTTTATAATTGCAAATACAGCAACAACAAGACCGACACCAAAAACCACCAACAACGACAACAACAGCAGCAACAATCACCGGCGCATAGTCCGTAAGAATTATATTTTTACTTGTTATTTAATTTCACTTTATTTTAGTAAAGTTGATGTACATACATATGTGCATATTTATGTGGATTTGCCTTGCCTGTACATATATATATATACAGAGGCGTTAAGTATACTGAGTTACCACAAAACAAATTTTATGTTCAAAAAAAAAAATTTTTTGGCACAAGCACATACGCATAAATACGTACATATTACCATACAACAAAGACAAAGGTGTATAGCACTTAATATTTGGGGTTGGCTGAAAATCACCCTAATGCTCGAATGTAATATCGTTTTATCAAAAGGGGCGCCCTAATCTATATAATTTGTAGCATTAACACTTGAACGTAGGGTATACTAACTATATAATGAAAGAAAATTGAGGACTTAGATTTTAAGAATAAGGAAAATGAATTCCAAATAAAATTTTGTAACTAAAATGGGAATGTTGACCACCCTAATTTAAAAGGCATAGGGATTTTCAGATACGGGGTCATCAAAATACGGGTGCACCGATGGCCAAGGATGAGGGTGGGCTAGAAAAGCACCAGCGCTGCAACAACACCAGCGGCGCACCACAGGTAAGGGGTCACTGATACCCGGGTGCGACAGTGACTATGGATTAGGGTGGGACAAAAACGCACCGGCGCTGCAACAACATCCGCAACGCCACCCCCTTGTGAGTTCGGCCTTTAACTTTTTTTGATTGTTCATATATTTTAAATTTCAGCTTCTTTTATGTATTTTCAGATGCCTGTTAATAACCGGTCCTTCCGGTTGATTCAAATTAAATTCAAATTTAACGATTTTTTTTTTTGCGATATAAATATTCAAATTTAAATTCACTTTGACAGTTTTTTTTGACAGGGTTTATTCAAATTTAGTGCATATCGATTTCAACGTACATTCAAATTTAAATTTTGGTGCAACGATTATTTTCTCGTCCGTCCGCGATTATTTAAATTTAACGTGCGCTCATCTATTTTTAAATTTTTCCGTCGATTGTCAGTATTTCCGTCCGATTTGAATTTCGGTTTAAATGTTTTGCTAACGTCCGTCTGATTTTAACATACATATGTACGTTCAAAATTCATATTCAAATTTTAACGACATTTTCCCTCGGTTTGCATTTATTTAAATTTAACTGATGCCTGGCCTCTTGAATTTGGATTTTTCGGGTTATTTTGAATTTTCGAATTTTTCAACGGTCCGTCCGTGGCATCCGGCCAAACCGGATGTTGTTTTCGTTTGATTTTTCTCGTTATTTTTGAAAAGGCATGATATGAATTTTTTCTGTTTATGGCGCAGGACAGCAATGTAGGCAAGAACCCCGCCCAGCCGACAATGACTAGCCACAGTGCAACCCTAGATCATGCCGACCGACATGCATTGCTGCTCCACTCGATATTCGAATGCTAACCATAACAGATGGCGCCCAACGTGCTGACTCGATGGCTTTTTGATCAGCCAGTGACGCCTTACTATCTCGCAAGTCCCAGATGGGCAGGCCCTGCCCAATTCTTTCCAATTTTTCAACGGTCCGTCCGTGGCATCCGGCCAAACCGGATGTTGTTTTCGTTTGATTTTTCTCGTTATTTTTGAAAAGGCATGATATGAATTTTTTCTGTTTATGGCGCAGAACAGCAATGTAGGCAAGAACCCCGCCCAGCCGACAATGACTAGCCACAGTGCAACCCTAGATCATGCCGACCGACATGCATTGCTGCTCCACTCGATATTCGAATGCTAACCATAACAGATGGCGCCCAACGTGCTGACTCGATGGCTTTTTGATCAGCCAGTGACGCCTTACTATCTCGCAAGTCCCAGATGGGCAGGCCCTGCGCCTGAATTGGCGAGATGGTGAGACTGATCAGGTTGTCCAAGGAGATCATCGCTGTTGGTGGCATAGGGCGCCACAAAGCGCAAAACGCACTCGATAGTCGAAAGCTGTACCATAACAGATGGCGCCCAACGTGCTGACTCGATGGCTTTTTGGTCAGCCAGTGACGCCTTACTATCTCCCAAGTCCCAGATGGACAGGCCCTGCGCCACCACTGCGTTGCGGCGAGATGGTGAGACTGATCAGGTTGTCCAAGGAGGTCATCGCTGTTGGTGGCATAGGGCGCCACAAAGCGCAGATCGTAATCGAGGTCAAACGCGTACCATAACAGATGGCGCCCAACGTGCTGACTCGATGGCTTTTTGGTCAGCCAGTGACGCCTTACTATCTCGCAAGTCCCAGATGGGCAGGCCCTGCGCCGCCACTGCGTTGCGGCGAGATGGTGGGGCTGATCAGGTTGTCCAAGGAGGTCATCGCTGTTGGTGGCATAGGGCGCCACAAAGCACAAAACATAGATCGTGGGCGAACCATAACAGATGGCGCCCAACGTGGTGTCTTGGGTGCTGGCTTCAGTGGTTTTCTGGTCGGTCAATGAAGTTTCATCTTCACGCAAGTCCCAGATTGGCAGCCTCCGTAGCCGCCACTGCGTTGCGGCGGGATGATGGAATTGATCAGACTGATTGGAGAGTCATTGGTTTTAGTGGCTCAAGGCTCCACGAGACTTTACGTCACATTGTCCGTTTTTTCCTTTGCATTTCACCCGGAGAGGCAGTGTTGAACGCACTTATTTTTTTTGTAATTTAAATTTGTTTTCACTGTCGTCCGAGGGGCATGTCCGCTAGATTCAGTAATTATTTTTTTTTTATAAATTTCTTTTGCCGAATATGTCTTTTGTGCAGTTTTGTGTATCGGATTTTTTTTCTTTTGGGGCCCAGCTCATCTCGCGTCGTGATGAGTTGAGTTGGATCCTAAGCTAGCAATCCTTCTTCGCAAGTCTGGGGTAGCGGCTTCAAACCGTGCCTTTCATTGCGGCGGAGCCAAGGATGTTGGCCATGAGGAAAATTCGTCCTTTTAATTTTTTTTGTGTTCGTGATTTTTTTTTTGCAATTTAGGCCTCAACCATCCCGCGTCTGAGTTGGTTGCACCTAGCACCACTTTCATTGCGATGGGTTGGTCTGAGACCTGAGTTGGTACTTTTCATCTCCGCAAGTCTGGGGAAAGCAGCCTCTAGCTGTTCCTTTCATTGCGGCGGAGATTAGGAGGGTATTTTGCAAATTTCTTTTGTACTGTCTTTTTCGTTGGTTATGCGATGCAGGCCTCAGTTCATCTCATGCTTGAGTTGGGTGCCTTGGAACATTTAGCACCACTTCATGGCGATGAGCTGAGCTGAGACCGAAGGATGTATTGTCTATCTCCGCAAGTCTGGGGATAGCGGATTGAAACCGTTCCTTTCATTGCGGCGGAGATAGGTTGGTATTTCGCAAAAATTTTAATTTTTTTTGTTATTGCTAACTATCTTTTAGTTAGCCAGCCTGTCTCAGGGATTTAGCTTCCGAGCAACCCTGCATTGCGGTTGGTGCGCTGGAGACAAGTTGGCACACACCGTCTTAATTTTTTTTTGTGTTTTTATTTTTCAAGGGGGTTTATATATTTTTTTTTATTTCTGTAACCTGTGCCTTTTATAATGGGAGGGTCAGCATTCTCATTAATTAATAAATATGTATATTGATATTTTTCTAATTTTTTCTTATACGTACTTATATAGATTTATACGCTAATCAGTTTTTAACAATGTGTGTTTGTATGTATGTATAAGTTATGTAAAGTTTATATAATTTCAAAAAAAAAAAAAAAAAGGGATTTAAGGTCGGTACCGCTATAGAATCACGAATCAGTTTGTCAGAACTTTTGTTTGCTGTTATCTGGTACGATCACAAATTTTTTTTATTTTTTTGCTTTCAGTTTTTTTTACCTAAAAAGACTATTAAAGCAGACATTTTTTTTAATAGAAATGTTAGAGATTGTGTAAAGGATTGTGTACCGATAGTGAGTAAAGCTGACAAGTTATCAGGAATCCACGAGCAAATCCGTAACAACTTAGCGCAGGCAAATGATAGAGTCAAGTGACGAGTTCGTGGAAAAGCTGGCAATGCACTGTATGACTTAGAAGACTTAACAGGGAGGTTAATAGGACGATTCCATGCTTCTGATATCCGTCCTCAATAAGACTCCGCTGGGCGTCTTGGCGGTCGGGGACAATTCGCCCAGTATCCTCCCCGAGCAGTTATAATAATAGGTGGATCACAAGCGCTCCCATCGGGAACCGTGGACCATCTAGCAGTCCATATTCCAATTGGTCTGCTTATACGGAGTTTTGACGAGTTCTCCAATATAAAAATGTCTATTCAAACGGAGTTCTGATGATTTTCCTGTTAAAGTTTATTTTTGTCCAGCTTCGCGAGGTTAGGGACCATAGACCAGCTGATAGGGTGGATGTATTCGGAGTTTAGACGCGTTCTCCTGTAAAAAAATGTCTAAGGCCGCGAAGCCTTAAAATAGGAAACAAAATAATTTAATTTTTTTTGTAAAGCCCATTCCGGGGGGCGAGAAACCAGCGGACCAAGGGTCTTTTTCAAGACCGCCTGTCCTGGGTCCAGCGTGCGGGGTTGGATCAGCCGGGGGGGACAGGTTGTTAAGACCGACCAAGATCGGCACCTAGGAGGAGGGCTCCTAGGGGGGGTAGGCTTCTCTGGCCTAAGCCAATAGAGAATCACCGCAACGCCGGACTTACGCGTTTTGGTTTTTTTTTACCAAATGAATTTTTTTATTATACCTGACTTTCAATTATTCTCGGATTTTCATACACTACTAGATTGCACGTTCATATAGCATACGTTTTTTTTGGTATCACCTGATGGAGCCTCTGTTGCCCGGTTAGCTGTGGTAGAATTTGAGACTCTTATCTAGGGGTGAGTCGTGCCCCACGTAGTTAACAGTTGAGTATTATCGCAACAACCTTACAGGCAAACCATTTTTCCTGTTCGCTCCCTCGTCAGGTCTTCGAAGCGAAGCAGGCCTGTTATGGTTTGCTATCGATATCAATCCTGATATCGATCATAAACGGGTTAATTTCGGTTGCTTGATTTTGTCTGTGTGGCAGCACCACTATTTCAGTAGTTTTTTAGTAGTTCCCAATAACTTCCAGTGAATGATGGCGACATGTTGGCATGAGAGAGAAAAGCATGTACATGTATTGGTGACGCGTGGCCAAACATGAAAGGTCGTCGCATGCATGGTTCAATTATAGAAGGTTTTTGCAGTACTATATACGGACATACATACATACACACTCCATGTAAAATTGGTTGTGTATTCTGTGATGCTTCTGTCAAAATCATAGCCGCCATTGTAGAAATCACATTGCGTCAAGATCAAATTGTCATAAGTTTTGACACAAGCACCACAATATGGAAAAAAAAATATAGGGAAAAGTCTGCAATCAGCTGTTTAGTAGGTTAACCTTCTATAAATTAGCCTTGGCCGCAAGTGAAGGAGAATGAGGTTGTATTATAGGGGTGGTTTCGATAGAATAGCTTACAATTTTTTTTTGCCGTCAGTAACTTTCCTGTTCGAGTAATTTCATTTACCAATTATGGTGTTCTAGCAATAATAACGATTCGTATTTTCTCATTCAGTTACTAGATATTTCAAATGCGAAATTTTTCTTTGCTCAAATCCTGTAATTAATTCCCTTTTTCCTCCATTAAGTGTTTAAACAAAATTTAAGTGAGCGGGTTTATCCGAAATTTACATAGATTTTTTTTTATTCTTCGAGATGATTATATGGTATTGCTTCATTTTTTTTAGAACCCGAGCTTTATAGATCGCACATAAATTTTTGTTCAAATCTGGCAAGCTATCGAGCCGACCTCTATGAGTAGGCATCATGAGAAATTTCCCCTCCGAATCTTCACAATCGTTCCAATGGCGGGAGATGCACAAGTATTGGTGATGGACAAACTGGTTCTTCCAGGGTTGCCATGAACACTTCGTAATGTGAAAATACGTAACACGTGGTTATTCGGTGACTTGGTACTTTCAAATGCATATTTTATAAAATATTCTCATGCGCTCCATACAATTTTAAAATTTTACATAGTTCTCAGAAAATTAATTACTATTGTTTTCCTGTCCTACCGATTTCATAATTTGAGCGTAGGACAACAATGGGCCATATTGATAAGATTAAGGCAAATGCTTTTGCTGGAAATTGCAGAAATTTGACATAAATTTGTATGAACCAAATTTCAAAATTTGAGTAAAATATCTGAGATCTTAGACAAATGCAGATGCTTGGCTTTTGTTAATATGACCCAATGTCCATTATATTCCCAATGCACACTAATAGGATTTTACAGTAGCAAATTTTCTAGGGCACGAATACAATCGATTATTTTGAAATAGTTTCATGGGAAAAATGCTTGAGGCATTTTATTCCGAAAGTTTTGGTAATTTTTTTTTGTGTGTGTCATGGCAACCGTATTCTATCTCGCTTGTGTCATTGCTAGCGTCATACCATGATGTAGACATTCGGGTAACCGTAAAGTCACGCCACTATTATGCACACGTCACTACATTGTTATACGGCACTACATTGTTATACGATAGGAAACGGGACCCTTCCAAACAAATACAGAAAAAGGGGAAGTGAGCGTCTAGCTAGGCACGCTTGATTAGAAGTTAAAAGATAGTAGTGAGTTGATAGAAGTCAGTGATTGCGTGCGGACGCGTAGAGTTTTCACTGAAAAGCTTGTAAAAAAACGAAAGAATATGTAAGAGAAGACCACTAAAGGCAAGTAATAGTTGTAATATTAAATTTTAACAAACAGAAAAAACATAAACATGAAGAGAAGAGTATTTGCAGCCCGAATAACTGTCATTTTACGAGCAGCTAAAAAGTGTGTTAAATGCATAAATAAAATAATACATATATCTAGATACGTGTGCGAACATACATACATATATAAAATAGCGGAGACAATGTTAACTATTATCAATAAGAAAAAAACCCAGAAAAACAAATTAAACAAAGCAGTAACTAAATAAAACTAATAAAAAAATCAATAATAAAATAGAAAACTACCTACATATGTATACATTGCTATGTATATATTTAAGATGTGAAACAAGAATTAAATAAAAAGCGCCGCATCACATTACAACAAAGAAATAAATAAGAAACAAAAAGCGTGTAAACAAACATACATACATGAAACTTAAATAATTTATTTTAGCAACCATATTATAGTAGATTATTGTCAAGGGTTAAAATACATAAAAAAAAAAAAAAAAAAAAAAAAAAAAAAAAATCTGATAAATACTTATCTATGCAGTAATCAAATAAAATCAAAATGATTGTTAAAAAAAAAAAAAATAATGACATTTGTTCATTTAGTGCCGGGAAAGTAACGAACCAAAGGTAATACCCATGGTATAAAAAAAAACATAGTGTCCCAGCACTAACAACAACAACAAGCATAAAGCCAAATCAACAGCAAAGCAAACAACAGCAACAACAACAACATTTAATTGAACAACAGTACCCAGCTAAATTTGTTATTTGCAACATTTTCGCCAACATTACGATTATTATTATTATCAGCAGCAGCAGCAACAGCGTTATCGGTTGCCGGTGTTTCCGCGTTTATAATTGCAAATACAGCAACAACAAGACCGACACCAAAAACCACCAACAACGACAACAACAGCAGCAACAATCACCGGCGCATAGTCCGTAAGAATTATATTTTTACTTGTTATTTAATTTCACTTTATTTTAGTAAAGTTGATGTACATACATATGTGCATATTTATGTGGATTTGCCTTGCCTGTACATATATATATATACAGAGGCGTTAAGTATACTGAGTTACCACAAAACAAATTTTATGTTCAAAAAAAAAAAATTTTTGGCACAAGCACATACGCATAAATACGTACATATTACCATACAACAAAGACAAAGGTGTATAGCACTTAATATTTGGGGTTGGCTGAAAATCACCCTAATGCTCGAATGTAATATCGTTTTATCAAAAGGGGCGCCCTAATCTATATAATTTGTAGCATTAACACTTGAACGTAGGGTATACTAACTATATAATGAAAGAAAATTGAGGACTTAGATTTTAAGAATAAGGAAAATGAATTCCAAATAAAATTTTGTAACTAAAATGGGAATGTTGACCACCCTAATTTAAAAGGCATAGGGATTTTCAGATACGGGGTCATCAAAATACGGGTGCACCGATGGCCAAGGATGAGGGTGGGCTAGAAAAGCACCAGCGCTGCAACAACACCAGCGGCGCACCACAGGTAAGGGGTCACTGATACCCGGGTGCGACAGTGACTATGGATTAGGGTGGGACAAAAACGCACCGGCGCTGCAACAACATCCGCAACGCCACCCCCTTGTGAGTTCGGCCTTTAACTTTTTTTGATTGTTCATATATTTTAAATTTCAGCTTCTTTTATGTATTTTCAGATGCCTGTTAATAACCGGTCCTTCCGGTTGATTCAAATTAAATTCAAATTTAACGATTTTTTTTTTTGCGATATAAATATTCAAATTTAAATTCACTTTGACAGTTTTTTTTGACAGGGTTTATTCAAATTTAGTGCATATCGATTTCAACGTACATTCAAATTTAAATTTTGGTGCAACGATTATTTTCTCGTCCGTCCGCGATTATTTAAATTTAACGTGCGCTCATCTATTTTTAAATTTTTCCGTCGATTGTCAGTATTTCCGTCCGATTTGAATTTCGGTTTAAATGTTTTGCTAACGTCCGTCTGATTTTAACATACATATGTACGTTCAAAATTCATATTCAAATTTTAACGACATTTTCCCTCGGTTTGCATTTATTTAAATTTAACTGATGCCTGGCCTCTTGAATTTGGATTTTTCGGGTTATTTTGAATTTTCGAATTTTTCAACGGTCCGTCCGTGGCATCCGGCCAAACCGGATGTTGTTTTCGTTTGATTTTTCTCGTTATTTTTGAAAAGGCATGATATGAATTTTTTCTGTTTATGGCGCAGGACAGCAATGTAGGCAAGAACCCCGCCCAGCCGACAATGACTAGCCACAGTGCAACCCTAGATCATGCCGACCGCCATGCATTGCTGCTCCACTCGATATTCGAATGCTAACCATAACAGATGGCGCCCAACGTGCTGACTCGATGGCTTTTTGATCAGCCAGTGACGCCTTACTATCTCGCAAGTCCCAGATGGGCAGGCCCTGCGCCGCCACTGCGTTGCGGCGAGATGGTGAGACTGATCAGGTTGTCCAAGGAGATCATCGCTGTTGGTGGCATAGGGCGCCACAAAGCGCAAAACGCACTCGATAGTCGAAAGCTGTACCATAACAAAATGGCAATACAAATATTTTGTGCCCGGTTTGCCGTCAAATTGTTGAAAACTCTATAAGAGTATAGTAATGGGCGAGTCCGAGATGTTTAGACAATCGAGAGAATCGCCATCGTTGCAAAATCACAATCGAGTCAAAAGTTGACTCGCTCCTCGACTACACAATCGAGATGTTTTTGCGATTGTTCCGAGTCGGCGAGTCGTAGGTTGTTCCGATGACATCTCGACTACAAAAGCGAGATGTTTTTGCGATTGTTCCGAGACGGCGGGCCGGCTGTTGTTTTGATGATATGTTTTAGTTGATAAAATAAACTGAATGAGGTCTGTTGATAAAGAAAGTAGGATTTTTAATGGAAGTGAGGCAAATACATAAATAAATTAACCAAATTGAAAAATATGCTATACATAGACGCTGTATTTTTGCAATCATAACCAAAGAGTGTCGTGCATAATAATAATTAATTATTTAAACATTAATAAATTAATAAATTTTCTGAAGTGAAACGCTTACGAAACAAATGAATTTTACCAGCACTGTATGTACCACTCTATGTTTTTTTGAACCAATTTTGATATTCAAGCGGCAACAACAAATGTTATGTAATTTTTGCATCGAGATGTTGTAGGGTTGCTTTGAAAACGAGAGGAATCGTTGGCAAGTCCGAGACGTTTTAGCGATTGTTTCGACTGACGGCCATTTACGACTTGACTCGAATACGAATGAAAACCATCGAGAGCATTCGAGATGTTTCAACAATCGAGAGAATCGAATAAAACATCTCGGACTCGCCCATCACTATAAGAGTATTTGTTTAGATTGTGGTCTGAAAGTGCCAATATGTGTGTACAATCAAATTCTTATACATATCTACATGCATACATCCATACAGATCTTGAAAATTGTTACTAATAAATGATTATAGAAATTTAATGAAGCTTTGTTTATTTCTTGGTGCAGTGGGTAGAGTGCTCGCCTGCTATGCCAGAGGTCTCGGGTTCAAACCACGGTTTTTATAATTAGTAAAAATCCAATTATTGGGTTTTTTTTAAGAGCAGCGGTCACCTCTCGGCAGTGGACGGCATACCCTCCGAGTGTATTTCTGCCATCAAAAAGCTTTTCAAAAAAAAATGCATTCGCCGTTCGGAGCCGGCACAAAACTGTAGGTCCATCCAATTAGTAGGAAAAACAAAAAGGAGCACACCTCGAATTGGGAGAGAAGCTCGGCCATAAAACTCGTCAGAGTTATAATAGCTCCATTGTATTATTATTATAATTATTTGTTTATTTTGATAAAGTATTCCAATACCTAGAAAGGTTTTAAAAAAATTGAAAGAATCGAAAATTTCCCGCCCCATGTTTTCTCGACCGGTTTTGCTACGGCATCAACGTATGTGTATATATTGATGAACACATCCGAGATTTAGTTTGACGATGTCAGTCGACAAAGAGAGAGTTATGTGTACACACATGTATTCACTCATACGAATGAGTTTAGCGATTGAGTTTTAAAGACATGCGCCAAAACGTATGCAACTAATTTAAGCAGACATAACCTAATGTGGTGAATTCTAATCAGAGGCGTATCGGATGCTTGTCATTTTGAAATCTGTTTAAGATCCGAGTTAAGTTAATTTTCATCCGATTACCATATACAAATTTTCATATAAATATGATTAAGTTTATTCTAATGCCAAGAGATTACTGAATTATTATGAGACGGCGCTAGCGGAATAGTTGTAGGTTTAAGGAGCGGCTTCAACCACATCAACGGTCGAGCTGTAATTGATGACTTGGTGACTAGGACCAAGAGAGTGTGTGGGCACTGGGTGTAGTTGTTGAGTAACCAGTGCTGGAAGCGTTTCTGCATTTAGCATTGTATGTCTGCGTACCTGCAGGAGGGCAACAGCGTAGATGTGGTTGAGGCATGTCTCGGAAATGCCGAGAAATCGTAGTAGTAAGAATTTGATTATTGTAATTAACCGATTGAAATACATAATGAACTGTTAATTTGAAAAAAAAAAAAAGTGACTAATGATTGAGGGTGTGATGCTGACGGACGGACATAGGGACAGTGGTATGGGGTAAGCAATTGAACGGGAGTACATTTTGGGGTCGGCACAAAAGAATAGCCACAGCCGACCATGGATGGGAGGGCAGCGGAGGCGGCCGTGAACATCAACGGCCTGATAGCCAGCTAGAATTTAAGCTGAGTGAGCGGACAGACATGGGGGTTCGGGGAGACTATTGGTATCCCGAGTAGTTAATTAAGTAAAGGGGTATGAGTTTTTGTATGGTACGGCCTCATGTGACGGCACCACACGACCCACGATCCGGCGAGCTTAGCTGTGCTCACAACGCAAGCATACCCCGTGGTGACCAAGCATGAAAGTGGGGTACATGGTCCGTGGGAGGAGGATGATCGGGCATGTCCGGCGGCCCCGTACGTAACAAATTCAAAAAATGAAAGCACTGTAAAAAAATTGTATTCAAAAAATTTTCATATAAAAAATAAAAAAAAAAAAAAAATGTATTTGATACTACCATTTGAAAATAAATTCTAAAATAATATTTTATTGGAATTCATAAAAAAATTAAATCAGCAAAAAAATTTTGCAGTGCATATACAAAATTTGTAGATGTATTGAGTTTTGTACTTTCAATACGAGAGCGTTGAGCAGCCCTGATATAGACAAATATGTATGTATGTACACATACGGCAAACGTTATGTGATCACTATTAAGGTGGAACTGTATGTATATAACTCAAAGTACAGCACGACTGTATGTATTTAAATGCATATACATATAGCTACAAACGTTTTTGCAAAATATTAAGAATTTTAAAGTGTATTATATTGTGTATTACGATCGCACTGTTTTACAAGTAAAATGTTTTATAACTGAAAAAAATATGTATTAATAAATCTTCACAAAGCTGCATGTATATATATATGCATGTGCATGCACACATACGACAGATAATTACTTATTACGATCCACCCTAATATGAGATTTTACGTCTATATATATGGCATGTGAAATGTATGTATCGACGTTAAGGTGGAACTTTATATGCTGGAATTCATATGCACAAAATGCAAAAGTAATATGATTTACGTTAAATTAAAGTAGCATATATTTATATGCACATACATACATACACACACCTTTGTAAAAAGAAAAGTTCCAAATATAGACAAAATGTTTATTTTAAAGGTTAAATATGTATTACGGTCGTACCGTTTTATAGCAAAAAAAAATGTATTTATTTATGGTTTCATTGTATATCAATTTCACCTTAATTTTAACCAAAATGTTTATGTTTGTATGCCGCTATTTCGGTCAGCTGAAGAATTGATATACATACGTATACAATTTTGACTATATGATAAGCTATTTACTTGGTGAAAAAATTTTTATAAGTTATTAATTGAATATTGTAATTTTGTGAAAATGCGAAGAAAATTCATTTACATAAGTATATTTGATATTTTAGCATTTGAAGTTATTTAAATGTATTTTAATTTGACATATACCTAGGAATTTAAATTTGAAAAAGAGAACTTATATGTATGTATGTAAATACTCTAAATCGACAGATATAAGTACATATATATTAGAAACTATCTTACTCTCAACATACGCTGTCGTCACCGCTGCTTTCCAGTTGCTAACGTTACCAATTTTCTGCTCTCACCGTCAATGTTGCAGTCGCCGCCGAATTTTTATGTCGCCGCCAAGTTGTTTTCGTTGCAAAATTTTATATCGCCGCCAATTCTAACTATGGCCGCCAATTCGTTCTCACCGCCAATTTTGCTGTATATGTTATTCCTATGTGCATATGTATATCGTTGCGGGTATTGTTGCTGCTCTTCATTGGCTTATGTGCTGTGTATCTATATTGTCATATCCATGTACGTATGTATGTTCAGAGTTGTTATAGATTTGGACGAGCTGTACCAAAATATGTATGCATACTTGTTTACCGACGTTGTACTGGACTTCTACAGTTAGCACCTCTGTGTAACGGTATCACCCGTTATACGACCGCAAGTTTCATGATTTTATGGCGAGTAGGTACAGTGCTGTTTCTGAATTATAGTTTTTATGTACTTGTTGTTATGTATCTGAATACATACATACATACACACACTTTCCACTATTAATGTGAATATGTAGTTCCAATTGTAAATTTATTCAGTTTTTGATGATTTAAAAAATTTTTTTTTTGTATGGGTTTTTAATATTTTTAAATTTTTTTTGTATGGGTTTTTAATGTTTTAAAAAATTTTTTGTATGATTTTTTTGTTTTTATATTTTTTTTTGTAAGGGTTTTTTGTATTTTAAATTTTTTTTTTTTTTTGTTATTTTAAATTAAATAATTCATTTTGTTGTATGGGCAAAAATATTGAAGCGTACCCGGTTGTTGTTGTGCACATTATTTAGTATGTAAAAAATATAATTATTGCGTGCCTGTGCAGCGCATTTCCATGGCTAATTTAAGGCACTCACAGGTGGCTTCCTTTTTTGAGTGGCTCTATTGGCCAAGTCGTGGTCACTCTGCACGGTCGCCATGTGAACTAGCTTCACTAGTTCTTGTTACTCACCGCACTTTCTTCTATGTCTTACTTCTTTTTTAATTAAAGTCTATTTTTTGTTCTTTTTCCTTCTTTAATAAAGTTATTTATTATTTAATAAAATTTTATCTTAGTCTCTATGTTTTTACTTATTTCTCACTTCACTAGTTCTTTTTCATTTTCCGATTTAATTTAGCTGCCGGTCGGTTCAAGATTCGCGTTCAGATTAAATTTGCAATGGCCGGCCGGCTTCTTCGTAGCCGTCACTGCCTGTTTCCATTTTGTTTCAACACCTGTTCACAATGGACAACAGGGTTGCCACAAATTGGAAACAGGCAGCGTGACGAATTTATTTTGACTATCTTGATTATTTTAATTTTTGATTTTGATTATTTATTTATTTTACCATTACACCTTATCGCCCAGCTCTGGTATATAATCCTCATCGAATTTGTGTGTTAGATTCGTTTTTTGCAGAGTTATCTTTGTTCTTGATTGATTATGAGCGTTTTGTGGTGTGTGGTGATTTCAATGTTAACCTATTGTTAAAAGATGCGTATGCTGATAAACTCCTAAATCATGTATCTTCTGCAGGTCTTGATGTAGTGAACAGACTTGTGCCAACAATATATGTACAAAATGCGAATCCAAGTTTGTTAGATCTTGTTATTACGTCTAATCTTGAACATGTCCATATGTATGACCAAATAGGTTTTATTTCAGATCATGACCTCATATTTTGTGCGCTCGATATTTCGTTTAGCTGTCCTGGTGACAGTGTATCATTTATGTATCGTGATTTTAAGTCTCTAAATGTTAGTGATCTGTATGTAGAACTGTCTACCTTAACTGGCATGAATGTTGGTATTTCGAGACTGTAGATGAAAAACTGCCTTTTTTAAATAATATGCTGGCCAAATTATTTGATAATTATGTTCCACTTCGTACTGTTCGGGCAATTAATAGCACTTGCCCATGGTACAATATAAAAGTTAGGTCAGCTATAAAAAATCTTAACAGGCTTTATACAAAATGGAAGCTAGCCAAAACTGAATTTGCTTGGTCGCAATACAAAAATGGTCGGAATAAGGCTACTGCTATTACCAGACGGGCCAAACGGCGGTACTGTAGCTCCAAGCTGAACGCTTCGTTACCATCTAAAGTTTTATGGCGCAACCTTAAAGACCTTAATATACATGGTAAAGTCAAATCTGAGTGCAATATAGATCCTAATATTTTGAGTGATTATTTCTTAAGTGCGTGTTCCAGACAAAACAATAGAGGAAAAATTACGATTAAAAATAATGCACTGACATATAAATTTAATTTTAAAGGAGTAACTGAGGTAGAAGTCTTGAACGCAATAATGGGTGTCAAATCGAATGCAGTTGGTGAGGATGGTATATCTTTGAAGTTCGTTAAACTAGTCCTACCTTTCATTCTTGGAACTGTCACTCATATTGTTAATCATTGTTTCACAACGTCATGTTTTCCAACTGAATGGAAAAGTGCGATTATTATCCCCGTTGCCAAAAAAAGTTATCCCTCTGAACCTAGTGATTACCGGCCAATAAGCATTTTACCCGTTTTTTCTAAAGTATGTGAATCCCTGATGGCAGAACCAATTTCATCCTTCGTTCAAACAAATAGTCTGTTATCAACATTACAATCGGGATTTAGACTACAGCTATGTTAAAAACACTTGACGACGTGAGAATACAATTTGACAATGGTGATTTAACACTCCTCTGCCTCCTAGATTTTTCAAAGGGCAAATAGGAATCTTCTTTGTTTAAATGCCGTCATATGTGCAGTCATATGTGTTGCCTATTAGTAAAAGTTTAGTGCATGTCGAAGATATTCCAAGACTTTTTGTTGGTAGCAATGCCCTTTTGTTCACTGAAAAGTTTAGAAATCTGGGATTTGTTTTTAACTCCAAGTTGAGCTGTTCCGATCATATTAATAAAGGTGTCAGTAATGTGTATTGTGTTCTGCGTAGGTCGAGGATGACAGCGTCATTTACGCCTTTGGAAACTAGACGAAAATTGGCTATACAACTTATTTTGCCCCACTTGACATATTATGAGCTCGTCTACAGTAAACTTGACAGTATCTCGCATAACAAAATAGATGTTTTGTTTAATAATGTTACGCGTTATGTGTATGGTCTTAAAAAATACCTAATTATTCCTAAATATTCATTTCTGGCATCTTCGAGGCTATTTTTCGTTAATGCAGCGAGGCTTTGGAACTCCATTCCTGACTCAATTAAGTCAACGATAAATCGGGGAAATTACAGGAAGAAAATACTTAATTATTTTGCGGGCACGTGTTAGTTGTGATTGACAATTGCATAGCTTTCATGTATTGCTTTTCCCTCCTATTCTATTCTATTTTATTTCTTTTCTTTTATCTTTTATTACTTTTCCTTATATATACATGTACATTCCGTATACATACATATTTGCTTAGTCAACTGTTCTCTACTTATTAATATAAAATTATTGCACTATATGTACCATGATCCAATTAAAAGGTCATGTAAGTTCGCTGGCCGCCATATTTCTTTCGGTTTTAGAAAAAGTATCAGGTCTTCATACGTCATTTCCTTTTGCAATTGGCACAGCTGTTTGTTTGGTTGTTCGCGGCTTTATTGGTCCTGTGACGTAAGCAGTATTTGACATTTCCGCCTACTGGCATTACCGTCTCAATATATATACCGTGTATATGTACTATATTTAGATTAAGAATTCCTTAGATATAAGAAAACTTAGATTTATAAGAAAACCAACTGTATTTTTCCATTGTGTCAATGTATTGTAAACATAGATGGGCAGTTTCAAGTAGCAGTAGTAATGCATTACCAGTATTCAAGCAGTAAAATATTTGTCTTTGACTTTCTACCGAAAATTTTTGCAATACTCAGTTCGAACTCGAATATTTTGCAACATAAAGTAATATTTTAATAGCTATTGCAATTTATAAGCATTCAGTAAGCTTTACTGCACTTGCTTTTTTACTGAATTACTGAGTTTACTGCAGTATGCCCATCTATGATTGTAAAAGACCTCGTAGTCTTAAAATACAACCAGTCTCTTTTTGAATAAAAATAAATAAATAAATAAAAATATTTTCATGAGGCATTTGAAAGCTTAGGTCAATGCACACTACGGGTATGTTCAGAAACGCAGCATGAAACGCAACATCGGCTGTAATTATTTTTTTGATGATTATGATGAGCGACGCTTCATGCAAAATTTACGTTTATGAACGCTCTGCTTGTACTACAAAATCAGGTTGTGCTTCAAACTGAGTTTCTGAACAAAGCCTACGTTTTTTCGGATATTCCTGCATGACAAAGAAACTAACTAAAAATGGGTTTCTTACTGTTTGATATAAATTGATTATTTTTTTCAATTGTCTCAAAATAGGAACTTTTATGAACTATTTTTTTTTCTGCAGGGTTCTTATATTACTTGAGCACTTTATTGCTATGTTCAACGCTAAAACTTGATGAATCATATGCAAAATACATTTATAATAAAGAATTAAAATATCAAAGTACCACAAATAAAAAATACGGAAAAATTGCACAGATTGTAAATAAAAACAAACAGCTAGTGCAGAAATTATAGGGATGGTACTTTCGTCATTCGGTTTGCCGATAGATAGTCGACGTCGTCTCAACACGCTTAGCTAATAATCACCCTTATTACGGTTGTCGTCGTCGACGTCGTTGTTACTTTTCAGTCGACATCACGTCGTCTCGACGTCGTTGTCATATCGCAAATCGGTATTAGCTGTCGAGTGAGTGTCGACGACGATAACCGTAATAAGGGTGATTAATTTATGAGCTTTCTATACAAGGAGAAGTGATAAACATTGAGATAAAGGTTTGTGATAAGTTATATATGTATTTATTTTGAATTGAGTTGGATGAGCACTCATATTTTTCATTTCATTACTTCAAAATTTATTCCACGCCTTTTTTAGGATGGTATCAGTCTGCATTGGTTCTATATCAATTTTTAAAACTAAATGAAAATTAATAGAATATTATGTACTAATTCCTCCTCCTTTTACAACTCGTCTTTTGTATCATCTCCACTATCCTCGGTTGGTGGTACCCCGCCAGTTCCCTGGTATAATTTGGCAATTATGGGTTGCACAATCGACTCTAAGTCTTTTTTCTGCCTTTTATATTCCTCTGGGTCAGCATCAGTGTTCTGTTCCATCCATTTTATGGTATCATCGATTGCACTTTCCATCTTATTTTTTTCGTCATCGCTCAATTTACCACCTAATTTATCCTTATCGCTGATCTGATTCTTCAAACTGTAGGCATACGACTCCAACTCGTTGCGAGTCTCAACTTTTTCTTTCAATTTCTTGTCCTCATCCGCGAACTTTTCTGCATCACGAATCATACGATCTATATCCTCTGGAGTCAGGCGATTCTGATCATTGGTAATAACAATTTTTTCCTTATTGCCAGTACCCTTGTCTTCCGCGCTCACTTGTAAAATACCGTTTGCGTCAATTTCGAAGGATACTTCAATTTGTGGAATACCACGAGGCGCTGGTGGAATGCCAGTAAGATCGAATTTGCCAAGCAAATGGTTATCTTTAGTCATTGGGCGTTCACCTTCATACACTTGAATGGTAACTGTGTGCTGATTATCGGAAGCAGTGGAGAATATTTGAGACTTCTTAGTTGGAATAACAGTGTTGCGTGGTATCAGTTTGGTCATCACACCACCAACAGTTTCAATGCCCATAGTCAATGGGTTAACATCGAGTAATACAATAGCATCAGTGTCTTGTTCCCCAGAAAGTACACCAGCTTGAACAGCAGCACCATACGCAACCGCTTCATCAGGATTTATACCGCGGGACGGTTCTTTACCACCGAAATAGTCTTTGACTAGTTGTTGGACTTTAGGTATGCGAGTAGATCCACCAACTAATACAATTTCATGCACATCTTTTTTATTCATATCAGCATCTTCCAAAACCTTTGTGACGGGCTTCAAAGTTGAGCGGAATAAATCCATATTTAATTCTTCGAACTTAGCACGAGTTAGAGTTTCAGAAAAGTCTTCTCCTTCAAAGAATGACTCAATTTCAATGCGAACTTGATGTGAACCAGACAAAGCACGTTTTGCTTTTTCAACTTCACGTCGCAGTTTCTGAACAGCACGGTTGTCCTTACGTATATCTTTGCCCTTTTTCTTCTTATATAATTTGATAAAGTGATCCATTACACGTTGATCAAAATCTTCACCACCTAAGTGAGTATCGCCATTGGTTGCAACGACTTCGAATACGCCGTTATCGATTGTCAAAAGTGAAACATCGAAAGTACCGCCACCCAAATCGAATACCAACACGTTTTTCTCACCCTCCTTTTTATCCAAACCATATGCAATAGCGGCTGCTGTTGGCTCATTAATAATACGCATAACGTTAAGGCCGGAAATGATACCCGCATCTTTGGTAGCTTGACGCTGCGCATCATTGAAATAGGCTGGAACTGTTACTACAGCGTGTGTGACCTTCTTGCCAAGATATGCTTCGGCAGTCTCTTTCATTTTACCTAAAACCATAGCAGAAATTTCTTCAGGCGCAAATACTTTATTTCCCTGAGATGTTGCTACACTGATATGTGGCTTGGAATTTTTTTCAACGACTTTGAAAGGAAAAAATTTAATGTCATGTTGTACATTAGTATCCGACCATTCACGCCCAATAAGACGTTTAGCATCAAATACGGTGTTTTCGGGATTAGTTGTCAGTTGGTTCTTAGCTGCATCGCCAATCAAACGTTCCCCATCAGCTGTAAATGCTACATATGATGGCGTGATGCGATTACCTTGATCATTGGCAATAATTTCCACACGGCCATTCTTATAGACACCAACACTGCAATGACAAAATAGAGGATTTACATTATTATGATTACACTCTGTGACAAAATTAAAAAAAAAAAGAAACAGGAAGTACTTTTTTCGAGGTTAACATATTGCACTTTTTATTCAATAGGGATTTAACTCAAAAAAATTGTTTTTTTTTTTTGGGGGAAAACGCAAAGAAACTTTTTTTTGTAATTTGAAAGAGTTTAGTTCTGTGGCTTACTACAAGATCACTGTAAGGTATATGCTTATGTGAAAGGTATGACGGAAAACTGCAATAATTAGGCTGTCAGACTGACTAAAAATTTAATTATGGTATTTAACAGAAGTTGATTTATTTTAGCTTTACTATTTTCATTTCCA
This sequence comes from Urophora cardui, assembly GCA_960531455.1. Lineage (NCBI taxonomy): Eukaryota > Metazoa > Arthropoda > Insecta > Diptera > Tephritidae > Urophora > Urophora cardui. The sequence goes on along the minus strand of OY482671.1, from coordinate 68,674,537 downwards.
GATTATTCACTTTTGCATAAAAAATTCATAGAGCTTTTATGAAATAATTCGTTTTCATATTCAACGTGCCTGAAATTATTATAACTAGATAAACATATTATGTAATTATTATAAAATATTATCCACAATTCAACTGCGAGCTAAACGAACTTGTTTGTTTAAAGCAGGGCTGCTCAGCTCATAGGCACTCAAAGCACAATTGTTTTTGTTTTGTTCCGAATCATAGGCACATACATACATATTTTCACTTCAAATATAAAAATTAAATTTTCTTTGCACTGCCATAAGCACTCAAATATAAAAAAATTGTATATGTATGTGCCTATGATTCATATTTTATGTGCACAACAAAGCAGGGTTTGCAATAACTGAAACAACTGCAATGAAATGAAAACGACTTCGACTACCACATGTGCTAGTCGACATGAATATGAAACAAACAACTACGCGAATGAAACCAAACGACTTAACTGCCAGTCACAGTTGTTTTCTCATAGTCAATGACTACTCATAGTCAAACACAACGACTGAAATGACTAGCTGCAACGACTGTGTACTTCAACAGTATCATAACTAAAAAAAAATAAATAAATTGAGTTAAGCATGAGGAAATTTGCGTATGACTTTGAGTGTATGCATACATATGTATGCATGCAGGATTTTATTTCACTAAATCTTGTATGCATGGCAAAAACTCAGAACGGCACTCCTGAAAGATAAAAATTTTTGAGTTGAGACACTATTGAAGGTACCTACATATGTGTGGACGAACATCCATACATACATATGTATTTATGTACCAGAGCTGTAAAAAGCTGCAATCAGATTGTATTTCAATCATAAAAAGTGTATATTATTGTAAGCAGCTGTGATTGTAAATCATCTTGCTAGTAAATTTTTTAATTGTATAAATAAAAATTTCAAAAATTTAAAAGCATGTTATTGCAATCGACCTTCACCATGAATCATTTTGATTTCAGAAATTGGAATTGCAATAATTTACAAAAGTTTCATTGCAATCAACCTCGACCGTAAATCATTTTAATTGAAAAAATTACAATTACAATAATTAAAAAAAATTTCATTGCAATACACTTTTCTCCAAAATCATTTCATTACAATAATTTACAAAATTTTTCATTGCAATAAATTTCAAACGTAAATCATTTTCATTGTAAAAATTACAATAGCAATAATTGTATTGTAATAAATTTTCATCGTAAATCAAATTTGATTGAAAAATGTTTGATTACAAGACTTGCAATAGCAATCATTTTCTTCACAACTTTATATGAATGTATTGGGACTGATGAAAGGCAAGCGGTAATCCTGGGTAATTGGAGTAATACCCGGCATTTATATCACACGCTTAGCCGCGTAATAGCCCATGTCCGGGGTACATATGTAGTTATGTGCATATTGGATGGTGCCGGGTACATGGTACTGGTAGTATTTGTAGTCTTCAATTTGTATAAAGTCTGGATGATAAGATGATGAGAAAGAGGATGAGGGTGCGGATGGGGATAAAGATATATGTACATCTATTAATTTTCGTACCATTTGCTTTTTCATTTACTCCCGGATATCTCATTACTGTCATACATATGTATGGTTGTTTATTATAAATATATATACATATATACTTATCCCCATCTTCATGTTCAATTTTATCCATATCCTTATCTTTATACCCATCCGCACCCTCATCCTCTTTCTCATCATCTTATCATCCAGGCTTTATACAAATTGACGACTGCGAATATTACCAGTACCGTGTGCCAATATGTACATTAGGCTATGTATGGAGACAAATTTTATAGCATTTTCTCAACCTCACCCCCTAGGTCGATGCTAATATAGTCCATATAATATAGATACCATATGTAAATTTTTGTCCCGATCGAAATCCGTTAAGGGGTGTCGCACAGGTGCCAAAGTCCAGAAAACTCTATGGAGGCTCAAAAATGTAAGTTTAATTTTTGCATATCTAATGTATAAATCGATTGTCCTGTGCTCAAAAATACTAAATGTCAAATAACAAAGTTGCAAAAAAAACAAGTTAGAGTCTCAACATAAGCTAAAAATCTTGGCGCGGATTTTACAGCTGTTTTCGTTTCCACATGGTTGGGTAATCTAACCGAGTTTTTCGTCCATAAAATATTTTTTTTTTTTCACTTGGTTAAAATCACCAAAAATAAAGTATTCATCGTGTTTGCAATAGAACAGTCTAATTTTTAAATGAATAAAAGTTTTCTGATTTTTAAAACTTCTTATAAAAACCCTAATTTGAAAATCAAGTTTTGTAAAAAAAAATTTCTTCTAAATAGCACTTTTGAAACCAGATTTTTTTTATTATTTTTATTTAGTGCACGAAATAGGTTATATATTTTTCTCAAAAAAAAAAAAAAAAAAAACAAAAAAAAAAAAAAAAAAAAACAAAAAAAAAAAAAAACAAAAAAAAAAAAAAAAATCTACGATGAAAACCCCCCACGAAAAAAATTCCTGGCTACGGCCCTGGTACTGTCAACAGTGATTTCTGATGTGTTTTTGTTTTTGTACAAAATTTGACTTCTTCGTGGCGATCAAAAGAAAGGGCTGTCGGGAGTTTATTTGTTCAGCGAGGCTTGGCGAACATAACACCTTCGCTACGAAATCACTGTTGACAGTGAAAAGGCCGCGATTTACACGTGCGCCCCTCTAATTACTGCCAATTTACATGTATTGCAGTAGGATTCGAACTTGCTGTAATGGCCGGCTGAGCGCCTTTTCCCTCGTGAGCTCAACTTTAAAATTCTACGATTTATGAACAGAAGCTGCCTTGCCAAATTTTGTGCTATGTTGTTTGGACAACAGCGAAATGTAGAGGGGCGAGCAGAGTATGAGTTTGCCGGTATGTAAGGGCATATGTATGAATGTTTGTAGGCAGACACTGGTATGAATTTCGGCAAATCGACGCGACCGGCGAATGTGACGTGGCGTGTGATTGTCTTTTGTTGAGGTGTACAAAAACAAAATAGAATGTCGCTCGTCCCTTGACACTTACACCTTACCCAGAATTTTTTTAGAAGTCGAGTTGGACATAAACTTTTTGAAACGATGTCGTTTTGCATGACGGCGACGTTGCCACATTTAATTTGGTTGCATTTATGAATGAAAATTTTATTGTATTTTGATAGTAGCCGCTGTGGTGCAGTGGGTAGAGTGCTCGCCTTCTGTGCCAGAGGTCTCGGGTTCAAACCACGGCCAAACACCAAAACAATTTTTCAATTAGTAAAAATCCAATTATTGGGTTTTTTAAGAGCAGCGGTCACCTCTCGGCAGTGGGCGGCATACCCTCCGAGAGTATTTCTGCCATGAAAAAGCCTCACAAAAAATGCATTCGCCGTTCGGAGCCGGCATAAAACTGTAGGTCCACCCGATTAGTAGGAAAAACAAAAAAGGAGCACACCTCGAATTGGGAGAGAAGCTCGGCCATAAAACTCGTCAGAGTTATAATAGCGCCATTGTATTATTATTATTATATTTTGATAGGTTTGGTGGACACTCGCGGTTGTTGTTGGACATCATATACATATGTTTTATGCATGGCTTAAAAAGTTTGTATAGGGATGCCACTCTACACCAGGGCTAGGCAAATTTGTAAATGCAGGTGTATAAGTGAGAGCGCTTTGGTCGCTACCCTGCAAAAAATGCGATTAATTCGGGACGTGTCCGGGATCAATCGCAAGGGAGCATGTGACTAATACAATTTTACATCCCTTTATATGGGGCGAATTGATCGCATTTGTTCGAGAATGTCCTATGAAGAGACTAATTGTTCAATATGTATACCCGAACGGGTACAAAAGTAGATTAATCGCTTACATCCCGAACGGGTACAAATGTAGACTAATCGCTTTCATTCCGAACAGGTACAAATGTAGATTAATCGCTTTCATCAAAAGTTGTAAGCCAAGCCTATTTTTTATGAAAATTTAAAAATTATTAATTGTTATATATGTTAGAAGAAAGTTTATTTTGGTAACATTTTGTTAAAATTATTATTCATCATTGTTATTAAAAGAAAGGGTGTTCAGTTTTACCTATTATTATAAAAATTTTTTAATTCATACATTAAATATTTTTGTAAAATTTCTACATTTAATCAATCTAGTTTTGTACCCGTTCGGGATGAAAGCGATTAATCTACATTTATACCCGTTCGGGAACAATTGGTCTACATATATATATGCTTTCGGAAACAATTGGTCTACATTTATACCTGTGCGGGAACAATTGGGGACTAATTGTGGACCGATTGTTCACGAAAGAGATGAATCCGGGACAAATCTCTTTCGGGATTAATCGCACATTTTTTTGCAGGGTATGGCGAACAAACATACATGCATGCATATATGTACATACGTACATGCATATTTTTAACATTCGCTGCGCAACCATTCGATAGCCACACACGATGTTGTTTGGCCACTTGTTCAGCGACGACTAAATCATTTTTTTAACAAAGAGCGCAACCTGTCTGTGTGAAGAGCGTAACCTGTTTGTCTGATCTTAAGATCTATGAAACGCCGAGGTATGCTCTACACCAGGGCTAGGCAAATTTGTAAATGCAGGTGTATAAGTGAGAGCGCTTTGGTCGCTACCCTGCAAAAAATGCGATTAATTCGGGACGTGTCCGGGATCAATCGCAAGGGAGCATGTGACTAATACAATTTTACATCCCTTTATATGGGGCGAATTGATCGCATTTGTTCGAGAATGTCCTATGAAGAGACTAATTGTTCAATATGTATACCCGAACGGGTACAAAAGTAGATTAATCGCTTACATCCCGAACGGGTACAAATGTAGACTAATCGCTTTCATTCCGAACAGGTACAAATGTAGATTAATCGCTTTCATCAAAAGTTGTAAGCCAAGCCTATTTTTTATGAAAATTTAAAAATTATTAATTGTTATATATGTTAGAAGAAAGTTTATTTTGGTAACATTTTGTTAAAATTATTATTCATCATTGTTATTAAAAGAAAGGGTGTTCAGTTTTACCTATTATTATAAAAATTTTTTAATTCATACATTAAATATTTTTGTAAAATTTCTACATTTAATCAATCTAGTTTTGTACCCGTTCGGGATGAAAGCGATTAATCTACATTTATACCCGTTCGGGAACAATTGGTCTACATATATATATGCTTTCGGAAACAATTGGTCTACATTTATACCTGTGCGGGAACAATTGGGGACTAATTGTGGACCGATTGTTCACGAAAGAGATGAATCCGGGACAAATCTCTTTCGGGATTAATCGCACATTTTTTTGCAGGGTATGGCGAACAAACATACATGCATGCATATATGTACATACGTACATGCATATTTTTAACATTCGCTGCGCAACCATTCGATAGCCACACACGATGTTGTTTGGCCACTTGTTCAGCGACGACTAAATCATTTTTTTAACAAAGAGCGCAACCTGTCTGTGTGAAGAGCGTAACCTGTTTGTCTGATCTTAAGATCTATGAAACGCCGAGGTATGCTCTACACGTACGTATGTACATATGTATGTATGTATGTACATATGTAAATATGGATACATAGGTTGTTACGAATGGCTTTATACATATCGTCGCTCCGGAAGAAGAAAGACGCATGTCAGTAATTTGTCGACGAAAAAAGGCGCATTAAAACTATGTCGGGGAAGAAAGACGCTTTACAAAACATGTCGACGAAGATAGACGCATTAAAAAATATTTCGACGAACAGAGACGCATTATAAAATATTTGGACGAAGAAAGACGCATTAGCATTATTAACTGCGAAGAAAGACGCATTAGCATTAATATTGACAGAGAAAAATAAAAGATCGAATACGTCTTCCTTTCCTAAAAAATATTTAAATGCGTCTTTCTTTATAGTAAAAAAAAACAAGTAAGGAAGCCTAAGTTCGAGTGGAATCGAACATTAGATACTCAGCTGTTTGCTTTCATTGTTTGTTTGCGTTTGTACGATGTAGGGTGTATTTTATATAAAGCGAGTGCCGCATAAAGTGGGCGTAGCCACGCCCATTTTCAACATTTTTATCAGTCATCCAACTAAGCATATGAATATTATTCTTTGTGCAAAATTTCATTCCTTTATGACTTCTAGTTACAAAGATGTCACGTTACAAATTCCCAAAGGGTGTTCCAGAAATATCTTTGTTAAAAAGTAGGCGTGGTCATAAACCGATTTCAATATATCTTTGCGTGTCTATTAACACAAGTTATAGAAGTGTATAAACCAAGTTTCGTCATAATATCTCAATTATTTGTCGAGTTATGGGCTCCGAAATCTCGTAGATTCCTTTGTATAAAAGGAGGCGGTGCTACGCCCATTTTCCAAACTTTTTTAATTTTTTGTTTCAGGTCTATTGTGGAACTCATGTCACAAAATTTCAATAAATTATCATTATATTTTACAAAGATATCGCTTAAATGTTTTTATTAGGCCACTTTATAATATCCATATATAAAAGTGGGTGTGGTCGTCAACCGATTTCGCTAAAATTTTGAAGATGTATTACCACAAGTAATAAAAGTGTACACACAAAGTTTCGTCATAATATCTCAATTATTTGTCGAGTTATGGGCTCAGAAATCTCGTATATTCCTGCTTCTATAAAATTTTTACGGTTTTTGTTTAATTTTTATGAAGTTTTTTGGCCGTTTAATCGAATATATATATTTTCCTTATTGAGCTCCAGGCCACAAATTAAATTAAAAACAATTTTTAATTTTAATTTTTATTTGTCAATATTTCGATCTCAGCCTGAGATCATCATCAGGACTGGAAAAACAAACACAATGATTACATTTATGTACATATATGTATTGATACATATGCTTAAATATAAACACAAACAGAGAAGCGAAACTTACACAAATCCCTTGTTTTCATCGACTGACTAGAAAATCAACAAAAAATATGGAACAGGTAACATTGGAAAAAATTAACAATGTAAACAAAATTTGGAGACATAAATACATATATAAGAAACATGAAAATGTAAACAATTGAAAATATACCGTAATGGTAAACAAAAATATACAGGAACAACAATACATTGGAATAAGACGAACAGTAAGACATAAATATATACATATAGCTGCAGCTCTCCTTTGTTATTGTTGCTTAAGCTTGGTTGAGAAACCAGTTTAGATGGGGATGCGCTCGAACAAACAAACATGCATTGTTATAATTGTTGTTGTCGAATGACCAAATTTCTATATACATGAGCACAATTGTCAGTGTCGGACTTAAAGTTCATTCTCTTTGTACTAGGGGTGTTCAAAATGTGTAGCATTTCAAGGGTGTATCGCTTATGATAGTGTTTTTCATTGTCTAAAATTGCTACATTGTCAAAATCTGGATAACGTCCCGTACTGCCGCAATGGTATGACAAGGCTGTCTTGTTGTCCGAAGAATTATTCCTTAGTTTTATATTGGACTTATGAGCGGAAATCCTTGTCTTTAATTTGGATTTTGTTGTCCCCACATATACCTTTTCGCATACGTGGGACCCGTCACCACTGCATGGAATTTCATACACAACGTTGGTTTTTGTTTAATGTTCGTAGTTAGACTCCTGCCATAAAATTTTAATGATATATCTTTATATTTCACAGAGATATCGCTTAAAATGTTTTTATTAGGTCACTTTATAATACCCATATATAAAAGTGGGCGTGGTTGTCAACCGATTTTGGTAATTTTTCGCCCACACATTTGCCTAAGTAAATATATCACGCATACCAAATTTCATCGATATATCTTTAACGGTTTCTGAGTTATGGCTTATAAAACTTTCAATATTTGCCCCTTAAAAAGTGGGCGTGGCACCGCCCATTTTCCAAAATTTTTGTGGTTTTTGTTTTATGTCCATAGTTGGACTCCTGCCACAAAATTTCAGTAATAGATCTTTATATTTGACAGAGAAATCGCTTAAAATGTTTTTATTAGGCCACTTTATAGTTCCCATATATGAAAGTGGGTGTGGCCGTCAACCGATTTTGACAATTTTCCGTCAAAACTTTTGTCTAAGTAAGTAAATCACACATACCAAATTTCATCGATATAACTTCAACGGTTTCTGAGTTATGACATATAATACTTTAAATGTTTGATCCTTAATAAGTGGGCGTGGCACCGCCCATTTTCCAAAATTTCATCAAATTTCTTCATAAGGGCCTGAGCTCAACACGTGGGTAAAATTTCATCGCTCCGGCTATATTAGTCACTGAGATACCAAATTTCCGAGGTTTTTCTATATAGGAAAAGTGTCATGGTCCGATTTCGCCAATTTTCAATACCAACCGTCCCAGTCTCGATACCAACTTGCATTTCAAATTTCATCAAAATATCTCAATTTTTGCGCGAGTTAGAGTGCGTACGGACGGACGGACAGACATGGCTCAATCGATTTCTCTTTTCACCCTGATCATTTTGATATATATAAGTTCATATCTATCTCGATTATTTCATTCTGTTACAATCCACCGTTATGTGATTAAAACTATTATACTCTGTGTACTAGTACAGCTGAGTATAAAAAGGGATTTTTGTTATCGTGTTCATAAAAATAAACAAACAAATTTAAGTCTCTGCAGAGTTTATTTTTTTCAATTTTAGTAGACTGAAATATCATACTTTAAATAAAAAATAAAAAGAAAAACGTTAGCCCACACAATAAAATAATATTCATTTTGAAATTCTTAGGTTTAAATTAAGTTGGTTCGGTAAAACATACAAGTACTGAGTTTGACAAAATTTCAGTAATAGATCTTTATATTTGACAGAGATATCGCTTAAAATGTTTTTATTAGGCCACTTTATAGTTCCCATATATGAAAGTGGGTGTGGCCGTCAACCGATTTTGACAATTTTCCGTCAAAACTTTTGTCTAAGTAAGTAAATCACACATACCAAATTTCATCGATATAACTTCAACGGTTTCTGAGTTATGACATATAATACTTTAAATGTTTGATCCTTAATAAGTGGGCGTGGCACCGCCCATTTTCCAAAATTTCATCAAATTTCTTCATAAGGGCCTGAGCTCAACACGTGGGTAAAATTTCATCGCTCCGGCTATATTAGTCACTGAGATACCAAATTTCCGAGGTTTTTCTATATAGGAAAAGTGTCATGGTCCGATTTCGCCAATTTTCAATACCAACCGTCCCAGTCTCGATACCAACTTGCATTTCAAATTTCATCAAAATATCTAAATTTTTGCGCGAGTTAGAGTGCGTACGGACGGACGGACAGACATGGCTCAATCGATTTCTCTTTTCACCCTGATCATTTTGATATATATAAGTTCATATCTATCTCGATTATTTCATTCTGTTACAATCCACCGTTATGTGATTAAAACTATTATACTCTGTGTACTAGTACAGCTGAGTATAAAAAGGGATTTTTGTTATCGTGTTCATAAAAATAAACAAACAAATTTAAGTCTCTGCAGAGTTTATTTTTTTCAATTTTAGTAGACTGAAATATCATACTTTAAATAAAAAATAAAAAGAAAAACGTTAGCCCACACAATAAAATAATATTCATTTTGAAATTCTTAGGTTTAAATTAAGTTGGTTCGGTAAAACATACAAGTACTGAGTTTGAGACGGCTATAAAAGCAGTCAGATCGGAGTAATTCTTTTTGATTTGATTGTACCATTTAGTCCAAAATTCCAAAATATCACTACATATTGCATGAAGAGTATGTTGACAATTTGAAATTTTTCCGCGAAATCCCCAGTGTGTGTTGCCCCGTAGTCGGGCGTTTTATATTTTGTCAATAAAACACCTCTACGATCACCTATGGCTAAGGCTGTGCATATAATTGTAAATGAAAACTTAAACTTTTTATCCACTTTTGAGAAAAAAAAAAAATAATAATACTAATAATAAATAAATAAATAATAATAATAACCTAGACGAAGATAAACTCCATTACACAGCTAGGTTAATATTACACTCCTAGGTTAAGATACATGCCATATGTGTAAATGTAAACAGACCTTTTGCCAACCTTATTATTTGAAGCACTGGCAACAAATAATTTATTGTATTAGTTTCTGAGATTTTCCAATTTATTGTTATTTTCTTCACAGGAAAGATTCAATAAAAAAACTATGAGAAAAAAAAATAGAACAAACAGCCCTAAAAAAAGTGTTGAGTCGGTGTGGAGGAGAACAAAAAAATGTGACAGCCCGAAGAAAGTGCGACATTAGTCATTAGTCAAAGTAAGGATTTATATTTTAGATTTTTTTAATAATTAAATTTTGTTGTTGTGAAGTACGTGTTTTAAGGAAACGTACGTTAGGTATTTTTAAAGCCTTTAGAATTCTTGTGGTAATATTCATTTGATAATTTCTATTTCCTGGTTTTTGGTGATTTATTTTTCAAATTTTTTTTGGAATTTTTCCAAATGGAAGAAAATGCAATCAAAATTTTATTTATACTTGATAGTTTTACATTACTGTACTAAAATTAAATACGCAGCTGCATACTCGGAATTCATATCAAAATTTGTTCCTACGATTTTTAAATCTATTCAAGAGTTGCATTAATTTTCTGATTTTTTCGGCAAGCTTGGAAATATTCGCTTAAACAAAGTGTGTCGTTAAATTCTACAGATGTTTTATTGGAAATTATCAAATGATCGCAAGCCTTTTTATTAATATCCTAAAAGTACCAACTGTAAAGGCAAATGTTTTGTTCACCATATGTACGTGTGTATTTTCTTAGTTGGTGAAGTAACTCTAAGTATTCATAAATAATACGCATGATTTTACGTTCCTATTTTATTTTGTTACTAATGAAATAATAACAAAATGGCAATAAAAATCTATTTTTTTCTTTGCACTTTAAAGTTGTAGCGTTTCTCGAAAAATATATTTACTTTTTTCAACCCCAAATGTAGGAAAATAATACTGGTCGACAAATTTTTATAACAGAAATAAAATTCTACGTTAAACCACAACTTCATGTACATTAAAGAAGAGAAATTTAAACAAAGTTGCATACGTAAAATCAGGAAGCCTGAGTTCGAGTGGAATCGAACGTAGGATACTCAGCTGTATGCTTTTATTGTTTGTTGCATTTGATGGAACCACGGTGTATTTTTTATAAAGCGGGTGGCGCATAGAGTGGGCGACAAAGATACCACTTAGTGTTTTTATAAGGCCCCTTTATAACGCCCATGTATAAAAGTAGGCGTGGTCGTCGACAGATTTTTGCAATTTTTCACCCAAATATTTGTCTAAGTAGATACATCACGTGTACCAAATTTCATCGATATATCTGCTACAGTTTCTGAGTTATGACATATCAAACTTTCAATGTTTTTCCTTAATAAGGGCCATAGCTCATTACGTGGATGAAATCTTATCACTCCAGAATTATTAGTGACTGAGATACTAAATTTCCGATATTTCTATATGGGGAAAGAGCGCGTGGCCATGCACAGTGCCGCGAAGGTGGACAAAAATACAAAAATCGACTGTCTTGAAACTTAGATGTTTTGATGTCAAGTTACAGCTAAAACTCCAACTAAGAGAAATTCGTAAGTTATTTTGTGATAAAAACAAATTTCAGCCTCACACACCCCCTCAAAGTTCACCTATTTTCTACATACCATTTCATTTCGGTGCTTCGCACATAAAAGTGGTCGCAGTTAAAAATTTGTTAAAAATACATTTTTATTCCTAGCAAGATCAACTTTTTGATAAAGATATATGCGACAAACGAAAAAATGTATGGCTTATGAAAAAAAACAAATATACCAATATGTATTTTTATTAATAAATAAATATACGATTAAACATACCAAAATCCGAAAATTAGTAAACTTTGGAGGCAAACAAAAAAACATATGAAATTCCGTGAAATTTTTTTTTTGTTTATAGTAGTTTGGACCTACTACTAACAGTCATTGGCGCACTCAAGGGGGGGTTTTGGGGTTAAACCCCTCCCCCCCAAAAATTTGACAACACCATAAAAAATAATTTTATAAAATATGGTACATGCACAAATATTTGTGTAAATACATGTTGTAAAATCTATGAATATTCGTGGATGTACATTGTCAATGTTTGTCAACAACTACTGATTATGTTTATAAACAAGCAGTGTGGAGACATTTCTCTAAAAGTATGCTGTGGATATTAGCTGAGGTTTGTTATACTCAGCTGTACCAGTACACAGAGTATTATAGTTTTAATCACATAACGGTGGATTGTAACAGAATGAAATAATCGAGATAGATATAGACTTATATATATCAAAATGATCAGGGTGGAAAGAGAAATCGATTGAGCCATGTCCGTCCGTCTTTAAACACTCTAACTCGCAAAAAATGAGATATTTTGATGAAATTTGGAATGCAAGTTGGTATCGAGACTGGGACGGTTAGTATTGAAAATGGGCGAAATCGGACCATGGCCACGCCCATTTTTCCTATATAGAAAAAAACGGAAATTTGGTATCTCAGTGTATCTCAAATGTTTGGACGGAAAATAGTTAAAATCGGTTGACGACTACGCCCACTTTTATATATGGGTATTATAAAGTGACCTAATAAAAACATTTTAAGCGATATCTTTGTCAAATATGTATAAAGATAATTCATTGAAACTTTGTAGGATGAGTTCCACAATAGACTGGAAACAAAAAATAGAAAATTGGAAAATGGGCGTGGCACCGCCTCTTTTCAGACAAAGGAATCTACAAGATTTCGGAACCCATAACTCTACAAATAATTGAGATGTTATGACGAAAATCAGTTTGTGCACTTTAATAACTTGTGGTATACATGCTCAAAAATTTAGCGAAATCAGTTTATGACCACGCCTACTTTTTAACAAAGATATTTCTGGAAAACCCTTTGGGAATTTGTAACGTGCATATTTGTAATTAGAAGTCATAAAGGGTTGCAAATTTGCACTAACAATAATATTTATATGCTTAGTTGGATGATTGATAAAAATTTTTAAAATGGGAGTGACTGCGCCCACTTTATGCAGCACTCGCTTTATATAAAATACACCGTGATTCTATCAGACGCAAACAAACAATGAAAGCATACAGCTGGGTATCTAATGTTCGATTCCACTCGAGCTTAGGCTTCCCTACTTGTTAGTTTTAGTTTAAATACAGAGAAAATGCAATGAATTGAGATTTAAAAGGTGCCTTTGTTTAATGTGTGCTTACGTAGGTCCACTCCCCAAACATAAATTTAAGTAAAAATTTTCTGGACGAGTTTTAAGTATATTTTTTTAAATTTCCGTTGGATATTGAACCCCCCCCCCGCAAAATATTTTTCTGTGTGCGCCACTGCTAACAGTAGTAATATAATATAATGATGAGATTAAGGATCTTGGCGTAATTTTTTCGAGTAATTTTTCATTCAGTACGCACACAAGCTTTATTATTTCGAAGGCTTACTCGGTTTTAGAGTTTCTGAGGCGTAATAGCTCCAACTTCTCTGACCCCTACACTCTTAAATTACTTTTTACAGCTTTCGTTCGTTCCAACCTAGAATATGCTACTTTTATTTGGAGGCCGAGTCACAAATGTTATATTTCTAGGATTGAGAGGGTTCAAAAAGTCTTCTTGAAATTTTCTTTACGGTCTCTTAAATTCAATGAACCTATGCCATCCTATAATTCCCGTCTGCTCCTAATTAATCTAAAGACATTGGAAGCAAGGAGAACAGTCCTCTCGCTTTCATTTGTTTTCAACATCATTAGAGGTGACATTGACTGCCCCCTTCTTTTGGAAAAAATTAACTTTAATATCCCACAGCGTAATCTTAGGAATTACTTGCCTTTTTATGGAATAAGTTGTAGAACGGAATATGCGCGCAATGCTCCCATGGTTAGAGCCCTAAGTGAATTTAATTTGATCTCGAATTCTGTCAAACTTGATTTTTCATCTTCAAAATGGTTTTTTATTCATAACCTTAACACATTTTTTTAATTGTTATTTCTGTTTAGGTATTTATTAATTTTTTAATAACTCATATTTTAATGTAAATAGTCTGTAAGAATGTCATTGTTCATAGACTGAAATAAATAAATAAATAAATAATACAATGGCGCTATTATAACTCTGACGAGTTTTATGGCCGAGCTTCTCTCTCAATTCGAGGTGTGCTCCTTTTTGTTTTTCCTACTAATTGGGTGGACCTACAGTTTTATGCGAGCTCCGAACGGCGAATGCATTTTTTGTGAGAAGCTTTTTCATGGCAGAAATACTCTCGGAGGGTATGCCGCCCACTGCCGAGAGGTGACCGCTGCTCTTAAAAACCCCATAATTGGATTTTTACTAATTAGAAAAATTGTTTTGGTGTTTGGCTCGGACCGTGGTTTGAACCCGAGACCTCTGGCATAGCAGGCGAGCACTCTACCAACTGCACCACAGCGGCCACTTTACTAACACGTACGTATGTACTAGGCATATACGCCGCCGATTGACGCCGCCGCCGCCGCGCCGATTACCACCATAATCCGTGAAATCGGCGTATCGGCGCGGCGGCGTGCGCTGGTGCGCCATACCCGTATGGAGCGAGATATGTACATATTTTCCTAGTTTTGCTAACTGCTAAAGTTCTTCAAAATTAAAAAAAGGAACCAATCGACGTGTTTTGACCTCAGGAACACGAAGCTGAATGCGAAAATGTTTTGTTTTTTGCCGGTTAAAAGTTATTAACAAAAACTTTGGCTGTTCCCTACTTTACTAGCCTCAGTCCTAAAGAATTTAAGCTACTGGAAAATTTCAGTTCGTTGGCTTACATAATTTTTTCTCAGATACGGAAGTTTTCTGGGATCTCTTCCATTTAGTCCTACTTCTCGAGGTCTGCTGCTAATTGTTCTACTCAAAACTGCACCATTTCAACCCTCCTTGATATCATTAGATGCCGAAAATGATCCCAAACATGCCTCCAGAATCGAAAACTCATAGTTTGAACGTAAGAAAGTTGCTGTTTTTGAGTAGCCCTCACAGTTGTCGAACCTCAGCGCTATAGGGAATATTAAAGAAGACGATGGGGGATCAAAAATGGAAAAATAAGCAAGAGTTATGGAAAAAAAATTAAAGAAGCTTGATTACTTAATACCAGTTGCAAATTGCGCTGATTTGGTCAAACCTATGCCACGAAGAAGTAAGGAAGTTATAAAAAATAAAGGAGCTTCAACTAAACATTAGTTTAAATCTAGCTGCAGCAGTAATATTGTAGTTTATTTGAAAAAACAATCGAAAGTTTGTCCCTATTATTATTTCCAACTTAAATTATACATTTCATTATTTTTATTCATAAAAATTAAATTATTATAGAAAAACCACCCCAGTCATTGAGGCATGTCCTCACCGTGTAAGCATCAATATATGGTAATTATTATTTGGTCTTAAAATGAAATAAATGGAGAATTGCAAAATTTTGTCCCTATTAGTTTTTCCAACACTGTATATACATATGTATATTTATTTTAAAGTGCCTTATATATATATAAATATGTACATATGTAAATATATGTATGCATGTTTATTATCATACAAAATAAGCAAATGAATTTAAATTTACCCTTATATATGGATTTGTGTATATTCTTTAATATTTATTTTCTTTATTTTATATTTTAGTTTATGTAACAATTGTTTTTTGCTGTTAATAAAAAAGTTTCAACAATTTAAGGTGGAAATAAATTTATTTATTCCATTCAGCTAGCGCTATTAAGGTAACTAAATAAAATTAATATTTGAATAAGGATTGTGATTTGTAGATTTGGGACAGGCGCGCCGGCGCGAAAAAGCACGCCGGCGTCGCCGCCGAAATGTTTTTGGAATAGCGCCGCCGCCGCCGGAATCACTGTCGGCGTATATGTCTAGTATGTACATATGTATGTATGTATGTACATATGTAAATATGGATACATAGGTTGTTACGAATGGCTTTATACATATCGTCGCTCCGGAAGAAGAAAGACGCATGTCAGTAATTTGTCGACGAAAAAAGGCGCATTAAAAATATGTCGGGGAAGAAAGACGCTTTACAAACCATGTCGACGAAGATAGACGCATTAAAAAATATTTCGACGAACAGAGACGCATTATAAAATATTTCGACGAAGAAAGACGCATTAGCATTATTAACTGCGAAGAAAGACGCATTAGCATTAATATTGACAAAGAAAAATAAAAAATCGAATACGTCTTCCTTTCCTAAAAAATATTTAAATGCGTCTTTCTTTATAGTAAAAAAAAACAAGTAAGGAAGCCTAAGTTCGAGTGGAATCGAACATTAGATACTCAGCTGTATGCTTTCATTGTTTGTTTGCGTTTTATGGAAACACGGTGTACTTAATATAAAGCGAGTGCTGCATAAAGTGGGCGTAGCCACGCCCATTTTCAACATTTTTATCAGTCATCCAACTAAGCATATGAATATTATTCTTTGTGCAAAATTTCATTCCTTTATGACTTCTAGTTACAAAGATGTCACGTTACAAATTCCTAAGGTTGTTCCAGAAATATCTTTGTTAAAAAGTAGGCGTGGTCATAAACCGATTTCAATAAATTTTTGCGTGTCTATTAACACAAGTTGTAAAAGTGTATAAACCAAGTTTCGTTACAATATCTCAATTATTTGTCGAGTTATAGGCTAAGAAATCTCGTATATTCCTTTGTCTAAATAGAGGCGGTGCCGCGCCCATTTTCCAAAATTTTTCTATTTTTTGTTTCCGGTCTATTGTGGAACTCATGCCACAAAATTTCAATGAATTATCTTTATATTTGACAGAGATATCGCTTAAAATGTTTTTATTAGGCCACTTCATAATACCCATATATAAAACATAGCTGGGGAATAATGATTAGTAATCCCAATGATTACTAATCGGATTAGAAACTTTTTTTTTTAATCCTAATTGATTAACAATAGGCTCCATTAGCAGCTTGTACGACTCCAAATATTGAAAATCACTTGATGTAAAAGGAGACAGATTCAGCTCATCGGAAAGCTTATTCAATTTCTCTTTGTACTGTAGTAACTTCACGATTGCAAATATTTCAAAATAGTTTATCTAATCAAATCTAATCAAAACTAGTCGAGAAATCTAATCGATTTTATTTTTGATTAGTTTTGATTAGATTTGCTAATCGTCGCTAATCGCCATTAGATTTTTGATTAGCTCTAATCTAATCAGTTAGTAATCAAAATATAAGGAATCAAAAAAAATCTAATGATTAGATTACTTAATTTTTCTAATCGTAATGATTTCTAATTCTGATCGAAGTTCCCCAGCTATGGTCCAAACCAAACTTGACAAGGGATGACGGAAGATCGTTCCACAATACATAATAGTTTGGCTCAGATTTCAATCTGCTTACCAAAAGGGTCGGTTTTACATTAAGGAACCACGGTTCGAGAAAAACAAAAGTCTTGCCAGCCGGACGCTTATAATTGAGGAGATATTCCTTGATAAAGTAATTTTTGTGTTGTAATTTTCCCGTTGGCGGCCTTTGGCTGCGCTTTAAAATATAACCCTCAGCAGGTAATATCTATACACCCATCCAACTACCAACAAATATCTCGTAAACTATAAGCCTTCGGCAAATTTTGATTTCGGTTTTGATGTCTGTGAGAGCCCCCTGAAAAAGTCATTTTTCTCGGATCGTGGTTCTTTAATGTAAAGCCGACCCTTTTGTTAGGCCTTCTAGAATTCATTTAAAAGCTCCACCAACGCATGCTCATTCACAGCAATCGCCAACACTTTAAATCCACCAAATAATATGCCACCAATCTGTATTAATATGCCTTTCAGTTTTCCCTTCTCATCGGCCGCATGATTCTCCACCTCACTCATTGCTGGAACAAGATATAAAATCCGAGGAAACTTTGTTATTTTGTAGAATATATAACACACACGATATCGAAAGGAAGTGCTTAATTTTTTGTAAACAATCTAAATTCCACTGTCACGCAAAACAAAAATTGGGAGTCGAGTTTGCTTTTTACACATGCCGTTCAATTTCGGCTACAAATTATATACACGTTTGCATTTGAAATTTGTCAGATCAACAATTCCCACTTTAAGTTGAAAATGTAGCCATATCGAATTAAAATTTCTCAACGTCAAATCGAGAATGCCCACTTTAAGCTGACAATGTAGGCACACCAGAGTAAAATTTCTGAACGTCAGATCAACAATGCCAACTTTAAGTTGAAAATGTAGCCATGCCAAATTGG
The DNA here is from genome assembly GCA_960531455.1 of Urophora cardui. Classification (NCBI taxonomy): domain Eukaryota; kingdom Metazoa; phylum Arthropoda; class Insecta; order Diptera; family Tephritidae; genus Urophora; species Urophora cardui. The sequence goes on along the minus strand of OY482671.1, from coordinate 68,656,242 downwards.
AAATGTTGATGTTGTAATGAAATTGCTTATATTTTTAACTACAAATAATTGCTAAATTGACTATTTTACATTTAAACTAACAGAAAAATATTTACTTTAACATTAAAAAAAAACGTATGATTCATCAAGAATTTAGTCTACGTTGAAAATTGGCAATTTTTCGTCCAAACATTTGCTTAAGTAAGTCACGCGTGCCAAATTTCATCGATATATCTGCTACGGTTTCTGAGTTATGACTTATAAAGCTTTCAATGTTTGCCCCTTAATAAGTGGGTGTGGCTCCGCCCATCGATATTATTCACAATATCAGATGTGAATTGATAAACTTCAAAAGCTTCAACACCGGTGTATGCGATTTACCCTTAAAAAACGTAGTGACGCCAGAACGGCGGATATGCTGAATAGTTTGAACTGGTTAAGTGTTAAGCAAAAAATTTTCCTTCACTCCATGAAGTTAATTTATAATATAAAGCAAGGTAATGTACCTGAATACCTTAGTAAAAATTTATTGTTAGTAGAGCAAACACACAATGTAAATACTAGGAATAAACAAAATTTTAAACTGCCATTGTTTAGAACTGAAATAGATAAACAAAACATTTTCTATATACTAGGTCTGAAATGTTTCAATGTTTTTTTGCAAACTAAAATAGGTGGCAACCCCGTCATATTGACCTTCAGTCCTCTACCCATCGGTACCAAGTTCGTTGAATTCGGTTAAGCGGTTCATTAATTATTGACAAATGATGTTTATTATATCCTTAAAATATAAGAGGAATATTTAATTGTTGGGATAAGTGGAAAAAAATTCAACAACTATTTACAGCGAAGGTTGAGTGTATAGCTATTTCACGAAAAACCATTTTCGATCATCAACACTCTTTTCGGAAGTGGATGCACCGGGGATTGAACCCGAGTCCATTCCATCTTCAGCCGCAATGACCCAACGGATAAACACACTCGGCCATTGAGACTCTGTGCAAGCTGTTGGATTTTCCCCACTTTTGCCTTTTTCATTTTCAACATTAACGTTAGTGTGTATATGCTTTTGCATATATTCTCCACAAAGAAAAGAGTGCTGATGATCGAAAATGGTTTTTCGTGAAATAGCTATACTCTCAACCTTCGCTGTAAATAGTTGTTGAACTTTTTTCCACTTATCCCAACAATTAAAAAATTGAATTAAAATAAAAAATTTCGTGCTAAGCACTAAAAACTCTTTTAAGAGGAATAATTTTTATTCCTGGCTCGAAAAAATAAGTCAGGATTTTATAGTTATATGTATTCTGATTTTTTCAAAAAAAAAATCACAAAAATATATTACGGCCAGGATTTTGATGATAGAGGTCCTAGGATGAAGGAAAAGTTAATAATTTTCGTCGAGGAAACTATTTAACCGATGATCTTTATAACTTCGGAAAGAAAAATAATTTTTATTTTCTATCCCTGGGAAAAAGGAAATAAGGGCTGCATTCCAATTTCAGGAATGGGAATTGCATGGAATGCATTCCTTAACAACTCTGCCGTGTAGATATCAAAAAAGAATGCTAACTTAAGGTATGCGTCAACTTACCACGAGTATGTTGTACCCAAATCAATTCCAATCACGGTGCCAATGTCTTTATCCTTTTCCTTTTTCTCTTCACAGTGTGTGGAGCTAATAAGGACCGCAAAAAACAATAATGAAATCCAAGCTTTCATTTTAGATGTAAAATAAATGTTCTGAAAAAAAAAAGAAAAGAAAATCTGAATTAAAATTAACAAACACGCACTTCAATCTACCTAAAATATATATCATCGTACCATACGAAAACTAGCATACGATTTTTTGTGTCTGCTGAACAGGTTCGACTTTTGGCTGACAAAAAGTAACAAGTTCGACTTTTGGCTGACGAAAACTATCAATTTCGTTTAAACAACAACAATTTTAATGTAAAAACGGTATATAATTACTGTTACTTTTCGGCGGCCAAAAGTCAAATGTGCTACTTTTCATACAGAATTTTTTAATTGCTAGCTTTCGTCAGAAATTTTAAATGTGCTAGTCTTTGTATGGTACGACGATATGTGGGCAAAATCAACAATCACCTATAGTCCGAAATACGGCAGAAAAAATATATCCCGTCATCTGTTATTTATCAAAGAATATTGGTAACTGACAGATTATATGCATGTTAACACATATGGGTTGCCGAGCTAAAAGATATCCATGTCCACAAGCAAAATATTTGAACCCAAAGTAGGAACATGGAAAAAAACGATTTTTTATCGAAATTTTGACTTTGGTGGCACAAGTGCATTGAGCACTGCAGGTACGTTAAAACCATATATTAAGAACATGTTTGCGGATTAACTCTAAATGAACATGCTATATGTTTTTTACGAAGAACTAATATTTTCGGAATTATAAGTGAATGAATGTAGGTATCTTTTGCTTGGCAGGTGTTATCCTTTATATACTTTTTACGAGAGATTTTCCCATTATAGATGTCCCCTTTTATTTGATGCTTTGTTTATCATCCTCAAGCTAACAGAAAAGGCCGGATATTAGATTCCGCCAAAACATGAAATATATAAAATCGCGGTTATCTCAAAAAGTTACCTATATGCGATTTTGGTTTTGACAGATTCTTGTTAGTGAAGTGGCCGCTGTAGTGCAGTGGGTAGAGTGCTCTCCTGCTATGCCTGAGGTCTCGGGTTAAAACCCTAGTCCGAGCAAAACACCAAAAAAATTTTTCTAATGAGTAAAAATCCAATTATTGGGTTTTTTAAGAGCAGCGGTCACCTTTCGGCAGTGGGCGGCATACCCTCCGAGTGTATTTCTGCCATGAAAAAGCTTCTCACAAAAAATGCATTCGCCGTTCGGAGCCGGCATTAAACTGTAGGTCCACCCAATTATTAGGAAAAACAAAAGGAGCACACCTCGAATTGGGAGAGAAGCTCGGCCATAAAACTCGTCAGAGTTATAATAGCGCCATTGTATTATATTATATTATTATGTTAGTGAAGCATTGAATTTTGATATTCTGCAATAACCAAATAATAAAAACTAGAGTGCTGCCTACTGTCGAAACTCGACAGTCTTTCTATATGTTTTCTTATGACTAAGGTGCAACTATAGTTTTTGTATAATTGTTTGTTGTTATTGTCACTGTTACTATTTTGTTGTTGTTCCTTTTGATGCTTTTATTGCTAATATCACTGCTGCTATTTTTTTTTTTGTTGGTATTGTTGTAGTTACTCGTCTTCACAGTTCTCCTACCTACTTCTGTTTATTTCTGCTCTTTTCTTTCCTACTTATTCTTTCTTATCCTTCTATTGCTTGACTTTGTGTTTTTGTTGTAGTGCTTTTGCTACTTTTTTATACTCAGCTGTACTAGTACACAGAGTATTATAGTTTTAATCACATAACGGTGGATTGTAACAGAATGAAATAATCCTTCCGTCTGTCCGTCCGTCCGTCCGTCTGTAAACACTCTAACTCGCGCAAAAATTGAGATATTTTGATGAAATTTGAACTGCAACTTGGTATCGAGACTAGGACGATTGGTATTGAAAATGGGCGAAATTGGACCATAACCACGCCCACTTTTCCTATATAGAAAAAATCGGAAATTTGGTATTTCAGTCACTAATATAGCTGGAGCGATGAAATTTTACCCACGTATTGAGCTCAGGCCCCTATGAAGAAATTTTATGAAATTTTGGAAAATGGGCGGTGCCACGCCCACTTATTAAGGGGCAAACATCGAAAGGTTTATGAGTCATAACTCAGAAACCGTTGAAGATATATCGATGAAATTTGGTATGCGTGATATACTTACTTAGGCAAATGTTTGGACGAAAAATTGCCAAATTCGGTCGTCAACCGCCCACTTTTATATATGGGTCTTATAAAGTGACCTAATAAAAACATTTTAAACTATATCTCTGTCAAATATAGATATATCATTGAAATTTTATGGCAGGAGTCCAACTGCGGACGTAAAACGAAAAACACAAAAATTTTGGAAAATGGGCGTGGCACCGCCTCTTTTTAGAAGCAGGAATATACGAGATTTCTGAGCCAATAGCTCGACATATAATTGATATATAATGACGAAACTTGGTGTGTACACTTTAATAGACACGCAGAAATTTATTGAAATCGGTTTATGACCACGCCTACTTTTTAACAGAGATATTTCTGGAACACCCTTAGGAATTTGTAACGTCACATCTTTGTAACTAGAAGTCATAAAGGAATGAAATTTTGCACAAAGAATAATATTCATATGCTTAGTTGGATGACTGATAAAAATGTTGAAAATGGGCGTGGCTACGCATACTTTATGCAGCACTCGCTTTATATAAAGTACACCGTGTTTCCATCAAACGCAAACCAAGGATGGGCATTTTTCAACTACCACTCATTTTTAACTACCACTCAAATTTAGTGGTAGTTGAGTTTTGAATCAACTACCACTCAAATTTGGTGCTCGAAACCTGTTTAGGCAGTGAAATCATTGAGAAGTTAATCAACACACCAGCTTTTGGTGAAATGTACATACATATGTACGTGAGTATGTGTGAGTCGTTAGTTTTGAAATTGGCATAAGTCCATTTTTAGGTGTGTCGAGATATTGAAGGGTTTGGGTTTGGACTGATTCAAAAATATTGAACTTGAGCGTTCAAAAGCATGTAACAACAACCACTGTAGTGCCGCGTAAACGCACCCACTTTCAATCCAAATGCAGCCCTGCACTCATGTACCAAAAAAAGCTCTAACGATGTAAGCAACGAGTACATGAGCGCAGGGATAGCGAGTACGGCTTATGACATGCCGGGCGGCCATTTAAATATTCATTCGCTTATTGGACTTGAGATTAATGAGTGGTGGAAGTAGAGTGCGTTAATAAAAAATAAACTAAGTAAAAAGTAAATTGTAAAACAGTTATTTAATTAAATAAAAAGAACCGTTAAATAATTAAATAAAAAGAACTGAACTAAATTAAGAATTTTAATTTAATTAAAAGAAAAGTAAAGAACAGAGTTTCCAGTGTTAAGTGCAGGTGGATGTGCATTAAGGTATATGGCGACCGTTGTCTGTGGCCCGAAAAATGGCGTCTGGAGGAGGAAGCCTCCTGGGAGCGGCCAAATCAATGGAAAAAAGTGCGGAATATAACTAAATAAAAATTCAAAAAAAATTATTAAAAAAGTTGAAAAATGCTACAAAAAAAATATGTTGAAAAATGTAAAAAAAAAAAATGCTAAAACAGCGTGAATTGAAATAAATCAAAAAAAAAAAATACAAAAAAATACAAAAAAAATTCACAAAAAAAACCCACAAAAAAATATAAAATTCCAAAAAAAATTTTAAAACGTAAAAATTCGAAAAAAAAAAAAAACATATAAACTGCTAAATTAGAAAGCAAAAGTCCTGGAAAAGGCACAACATTTTCAATAAAAGTATGAATTTTTAGAAATACATATACAGAGAAACCTTTCCTAGCGGACACCTCGCTTGAGCGGACATTTTTTCATGCACCAAGGTTTAAGTTCAATTTTTAGAACAAATTGCCCTCTCTTAGGCGGACACTCTCTTGGCCGGACGCGGACACGAACCTCTCGTCAACGGACACTTTGATTTTTTTTTTTCATAACGAATCACATAAAAACCTCTGTTAGGCGGACACGAACTCCTCTTATGCGGACAAAATATAAGTATGTAGGTATAGCAATATAAAAAAAGTTCGTGGAATGTTCGTTAGGTAAAAAGCGCTACGATGAAAGGGGAATCACCAACTAAAATAAATGTCCGCATGACTATTGGAATAGATATAACTACATTCACGGGTTTCCAGTTACATGTTCTAACTGACCAGAATGTCGAAACCATTGAAGATGATAGTACCCAGAGCTGGAAAAAACCAAGTACCAGTACAATTACCATTACCAGTACTCAGTATTTGAAAAGCCCAATTACCAAGTATAAGTATATTATACTGGTACTTGATACTCAGTACATACATTTTTCAATTCTTTTGCAATTCTTTTCCAATTACTTTCAATTCTTTTTCAGTTGATTTTCAATTACTTTCAATTCTTTTTCAGTTGTTTTTTTTTTAATTCTGTAATTTTTTTTTATTTCATTGTAAATATAAGATAACAGTTTAATAACAATAAAATATTAAAACGAGTGCATATATTTGCAAATTTTTCGCATGCAACTCCATTAACATGATGAGTTAGCTTTCATTAGTACTAAATTTTCAAAAGAAATATCAGTTAAGGAATTCCGGATTGGATTATTTATAATTAACTGCTTGCCCAGAATGTTGTACTACAGCTACGGACTACATAGCTTACTACATCAGCTGATGACTGATTTTGTGGCAACGCTCGAAAATGTGAACACAATGGTGTAGCTCAGTGTATCTCATATATGTCATCTTTTTTATATTTTTGTACAGGGAATTCCTTAAATTCCATAAAAACTTTATTTTTTACAAGTTCAATTAATTTTTCAGTTTCTTCGTCCTTCATTTCGAATCTCCGTCATTAAAAAATTGAGCTGTCACACTGTAGCGCGCTACAAAGTTAAAGTTAGCTCTACTTCTACTACAGCCACAACTACACGCTACAGACACAGCTACACATTGTGGGCATTGCAATGCAATTGTACTGTTTTAACTTTTGACAGCTCTTACTACGTACTACAGCCACACCATTCTGGGCAAGCAGTAAGGCTAATGAAAACATTCGCTCAACTGAAGCTGATGAAGCTAGTGGTGTGTTTGTTCGTATTGCCACGTCCAAGATTATGGGATATTTTTTTAAACTTGGTAATTACATCTTAGAATCTCGTATATATTCAAAAAAATTTCAGCAATATTATTTGATGAAGTAAAGTAAAGAAGTGGTTCACTTTGGCTAGTTTCCATATCTATATCACGAAAGTCAAAGAAATCGGTGTCTTCGCATTAGGGAACATAGACTTTATAGCCGCATATTTGTATAATTTCGCTAATAATTATTTTTTTTTTCAAACTTGGTTTAAAAAAACGCTTTTGTAACAATATACAGACTGTATAAGCTTTCGAAATGTACCCGTAACATGTACAATACAACATAATATGTACATACTATGTACTAAGGGAGAAAATTTTAAATTAAAAAAAATTATCATATTAAAAACCCACCCTAATGTACGTATGTATATTTAATAAAGAGTTCTTATAAGGGAATTTTCCTCCTTTTAGTGGTTGTAATATTTAGTATCCGATGTATCTTATGAAGAGGATAGAATAAAATACAATAGTTAAGATAAATTCACTGATTAAACTCCATGTAATTGAAAAGAATTGGTGGTAATTGAAAGTAATTGGTGAAAGAATTGAAAAATTTGTACTTAATTACCAATTACCAGTATAAAGTAATTGTACTTGATACTTGAATTTTTTAATTATCAAGTAATGGTACTTGGTCCAAGTACAAGTACCAAGTATATTCAGTACTTCACAGCTCTGATAGTACCGATACTGAAAGTAGTTAATGCAATCTCCTCGAACGAAATGGCTTTGACTGCAGTTTCAAATTTGAAAAGATTTTGCACGGAAGACCTTATTGCATTTGAATTGTTGCAGAAATTTGAAAGCCATGTGCAAAACAATTTTATTTTAAATAAGCAAAAAACCCCTCGTCAATCGAAAATTTCGCATTTTTTTAAATAATTTCAAAGATATGCAAACATTTCTAGTTCTCGGCAACTTACTAATTGATATGTAATATGTATGTTAATACTTTATGTATTGTATACATACCCTGCAGTAAAAATCCGCAATGAATCCTTAATGAATCACTGACGCAATTCACCTATGACGAGGAGGCATCAGTGAATACTTTCATATAAAGAATGATGAATTTTTCATATAAATGGTTTGCTGAGTTATGAGTTATGACGACAGTGATGAATATTCAACAAAGAATCATCACTGATCCTTCAGCAGTGAAACAAATTTACTGCAGTGTATGTACATACATAAATATGAAGACATAAGAACCCTTTTTTTTCAGTGATATATGAATAAATAAATCCTTTAAAATTCAAAAAATTTCTAAAATAGCAACCCACTCCCTTAGGCGGACACCTCTCTTGGGCGGACAAAATTTGCCCGACTGTGAGTGTCCGCCCAAGGGAGGTTTCACTGTACATAACAAAAAGTGAAAAATTCCAAATTCAATTAATTAAACGTAAATCAAATTTAATTTTTCAACAAAAATAGCAAAATTATAATTAAAATGAACTTTTGAATAACACGCAGAGCTGTACCACTCCACCACCATACAAATTAGCGGCACTTCCAAAGCACCGTAACGCGTACATATATTTATATAAACGGCTCTCCAAGAAAGCCCAACAATTATACACATTGGCACATGGCATAGTAACGCCAAAAAGCACATTCACTTCAACGGTATATTTGGCAATATGGCGTAAACGGTGGTGTCCAAAGCAGAACATGTCATATTAACGCCAAAAATCGCATTTATGTACAATAACAACACAGTCACTTGAGATGAACGGTATATATATATTTGGCAATAGGGCGTAAACGGTGGCGTTCAAAGCAGAGCAGCAGCATTAGAAGTTAGCGGCGCAGAAGTAACGGTGGCAGTAGCGTATGGTGAGGCGGAAGATGTATATATGTATGTATACGTATTCAAGATGTAGATAGTTATTTACTTATATACATACATTCAAATTTGATTACATACACATAATTTCTATCATTTTAATTCCATTGAATTTTCTAATGACATATAAATTTTCATTTTTACAAAGTACAATTAAAATTCAAATTTAAAATACATACATACATACATACATACAATAGATACAGTGTTAAATCACCAAATGCATAGTATATACAATAGGAGTTTTAAGCTCGATTAAAAAGTTACATTTCATTTTTAATATAATACAGTTAAATTAAACCTGTTACTGTATATTCGGTACGTGTATATGTGTATATGCATACAAATAAATACAGCCTCGGCGAAATTTAAAACATAAAATTTGAAATCCCATACCCAGCAAACACAGTCTCTAACGTTAGAAATTTTGTCGAGATTACCTTAGATAACTAGTGTAATTCTCTATATATTCTCAAATCGATAACTAGGGTTGAAAACTACACTAGAATTCGATTAGCGAGTGATTAGAGAAGGAGCCAAATCTCACGCCTTTTATCAATTCTCAATATATTTCTGTGATATATTGAATATACATACATATATTGAAATTAGATTCTAAAAAATGGTGAAGTTAATATCACCGTAGTACAATGTTTTCCATTAAAAAGTACAAGAAGTACTTTTAATTTAAACAATAAGACTGAATTTTGTTTAAATTTCAGTTCTTATAAATGTGGTAAACATATACATGTCAATATATATAATCATATGCAATCCAAGCACATATTGCGTTAATAAAATCTAAACAATGAAAAAATCATGTAAAAGGAGACACAACTTTGTTTTTCATTTCAATTGGAAGTATTTGCAAATTCTGATTAGAATCTCATTAGAGAACTACATTAGAATTCGATTCGAGAACTATAATTTTCTCGATTTGAGAATTAGGTACCCTTTTGTTTGAGAACGCTATGATTCTCGATAGATTTTCGAGTCGTCCTCTAACGTTAGAGATTTGAGAACGAGGCTAGTTCTCGAGTCATTCTCAAATCGATAACTAACCTCAGTGTTTGTTGGGTATGTGTATAAATATGTACATACAGAATTGCCGACGGAGCAGAACATACATTTTTGATTGCTGTATGTGAATGCATATGCATATAAACACATACAATCTAATACCATGTCTCCACATAACGTGTTTCGCTCTTTTTTCTGCATTTTCTCTCTCAATCTTGTTTCGACACGGAAACCAGTGCCGAAACTCGCCAATTTCCATACAAAATTTCTGAGAGCGAGTGAAGATTGAAACACTGTTTCATTCTGAATCATCTTGCCAACCTCGATGATATCGATGTCTTCTCTAATTTTGTATCGAAAATCTATCGAAATCTCACCCAGACCAAAACAAAAACGCAAAAATAAGCAAACATACAAACATTTAAGAAGAGCAAGAAAGAGAAATGTTAAACTGAATCACGATCAGCCACGTGGAGACGGGTTATTTAGCGAGATGTTTTGCTTCATGTTTCTTTGGTGAAACAAGTTATGTGGAGACGGGCTTTTAATATCATAAAATTTTTTTTTTTGGAAATAATTAAAATGTTTTTGTAAGAAAAAGCACACATATATATATAATTCTTTTGCTTGTGAAACGGTGCGGCCGACACGTTAAAATACATTTTTTTTGATGAAAGCGGTGAGTCCGTAAAAATTTAAAACATAACTCTTTTTGCTTGTGAAACGGTGCGGCCGTTATAATACCTGCTATTTCAACTTGCCATTT